>CM029012.1:250292903-250892903 GCA_016801055.1 Panax notoginseng
TTGATTACCTCGTCGCCATCCCCATGATGTGTTGTTGCAGTTGCCGCCACTGCATCAGCTAACTCATCAAGATTCAAAGCCGCCAGATGCCCGCCCAGTATCTTGAGAAGATCGGAATCTCGACATATAGCTCTCACAAATTCAGCAGGAGTATGAACAGTTGGATGACTCAATGACTGTGAAGACTGGGTAGCAGAGCTGCCTGAGCCACTGAAGGATGGGCGTCGTCATTGTCATTGACCTTTAATGTAGTTCTTCTTCATAGCAGACGCCCTCTCCCATAATTCTTGATCAATTTACGGACGTGGAGTGCCTTCAGGATAACAGTCATTCAATAAACGCTTATAAGTATCATGTCATCATGTTAACAATTAAATAGTTAAAAATAAATTCTGTAAGCATTGATAAACAAGATCAAGTTGTTAAAACTTATTACCGCTATCTGGATAGCATCAGGCAGACCATCACGGGTGGCCACGTACACATCCAGCCAATGGATAGGCTGACTTTGAGACTGAGACTCCTATACAAAAAATAGGCCAATATTACTAAGTAAAAATGTGATATATATTTTACAATTCATGATTGTAAACATATTAAAACTTGTAAATATGTACCCTAGCAGTGATATGCTGCAACTGTGAAATACTACCGCCCTTGTATGTTCCTTTAGCCTTTTCGCCATCGGGTACACCCGAGGATCTGTTGGTGGCGGCAGTCTTTCGTCTTTTCACCCAGCTCTCAACTCTCCATTGGGCACACATCTCAGCCCATATGGACTAGGTGCACCACCAGGGGCTATGCTCGTGCATGTAATCCTCTCCCTGGCCTGGATGGTCGATCGAAGCATTGTGAAGGGCTTTTTGTCGTTCTTTATTCAAATTGTCTTTGGTGCGAACTACGCACTTCTGCCAGAAAAATGTCTGTATCACTGAAGCCTGCGCGTCCTCCCATCTATACCTTTTCAGCAAATAAAACAACAATAATAGCATTACTAAATAATTATCATTAGAATATTATATTATCTGTCATAATTAAAAAAAATATACCTGAAATTCAGTCCAAACAGCATCTTTGTGGGCGATAGATGTGTTCGTTCACATAATCACAGGTGTAGGTCAATTCTGTAAACACAGCTGTGATATGCACTTGACGATCTTATTATCTGAAAAATTACTATAATATACAACAATTTACATCAACGATAAATAGATATATTAAAGCAATTTACATCTAAGTTCTATATATCTTGTATAAATGGAATCTAAAATGCTTATATATAAATGATTCGGGACGTACGTGCTATTCGGAGGAGGACAAATCTGAATAAGAATCTGATCATCCAGATTAGTAGAGGCCTTGGGCACATGATTAAGCCCCCTACCCAAGCTGCGCTTTTTCTGCGCTAGCTACTTCAGAAGCCATCTATATATTACAAATTTCAAGATGTTATTATGAGTTATATTTGATTACATGTATATATGAATATATAAAATGACAATAATGACAGGAAATTGCATTTAAATAATAAAGTACATAAACATGAAAGTGATATAAAGATGTTGGTATAAACATGACAGTGATATAAACATATATATATATATATATATATATATATATATATATATATATATGAATATAAAATGACAATAATGATAGAAAATTGCATTTAAATAGTTAAGTACATAAACATGACAATGATATAAAAAACATGTAATGCTAAACATACATTTCATTTGTTCAAGTGTCCATGTCTGATTTAGAATCATCTTGTATACGTATTGCAGATTCATAACCATCATCTGCTTCAGATTCAGTGTCAGATTCAGTCAATAACTCTTCCTCCTCAGTATCAATGTCATCTGACACAAGTATTGACTCAGGATCTAATTCATGTGATTCATCCCCACCATCTAAATGGATTACTTCATTGTCGTCCTCCACATTTATTATAGTTTGACTATGAAGCATCTGCTCTTCGTAAATCTCCCCATCAACTACTTCTACACGACTGCGCGCGGGAGTATGAATTATAACTTGCCAATCTGTAGGTAGTCTATCCCTTTTCCTAACAGGACTAGGAGTGTAGTATACTTGTACTGTTTGAGTTGGTAAAACAAACGGTTCGTTGGAGTACGCAGACCTATGGAGGTCAATATCGACGATTTTATGTCTATCAACACGTATCCCTTTTTCTGAATCAAACCAACGACACTTGAACAAGTTAATATGACCCCTGTACATGCCCTTGTACGACAACTCTACGATTTCCTCTAACT
Source organism: Panax notoginseng (assembly GCA_016801055.1). NCBI lineage: Eukaryota > Viridiplantae > Streptophyta > Magnoliopsida > Apiales > Araliaceae > Panax > Panax notoginseng. The sequence goes on from CM029012.1 coordinate 250,295,183, forward strand.
CCCCATAAAAGGCACGACCAAACTCATTGTAACAATCTCCTTGGACACACACTCCAGAGTTCGTTATTCTTTTACCGCGCCCATATGCCTTTGTATGAAATTCACAACCATTTATTTTGTAACCATTGCGGCTGACTTGGTCCCTGTCTAGTCCCATAGCTAGGACTTGTACATTAGCCGAAATCGTTGATCCCCTAGTCAAGACCTACAAAAGCTCCATCTTATTAAATGAAGTCATAATTAATATGGAGTATATATATATATATATATATATATATATATATATATATATATATATATATATATATGTCGTGCTTAAGAAATTGAACTTACTTTATCTTTTAGCCAAAGTGCAAATTTTTTATCACGATTGATTTGAATATCTTTATCAGTTATGCCGGAATGCTTCACTTTTAACTCGTCATCATACAATCTATACAATGTTATAAACATTAACATATTGGAATAAATTTTCAAGTTAAGAGATAAATTATCAAGTTTACATGTGTACCTCATAAATTCGTCAATCTCCTCGCAATTGAGAAGAATATAAGTATGTGCAGCATGTAATTCTTGCTCAAAGAGGAATATGTGCTTCCATTTTCCATAAGCGTGGCCCGATAGACTAAATACAAAGAGCCGACCATTTAGTTCAACATTTCCCCCATCATCATGTCTCGATACTCGATTGGCCTTTGTCAAGACTTCGTCCGAAAAATAGTCTGAGACAAACGTAGATATCTCATCGAAACTGTATGCCTCACATACCGACCCCTCGACATAAGCTCTATTCTTCACCTTCCTCTTAAGGTTTCCCATCACCCTCTCAAAAGGGTACATCCATCTATATTGAACTGGACCCCCAACACGAGCTTCATAGGGAAGATGGATTTGTAAATGCTCCATAGAGTCAAAAAAATCAGGTGGGAATATTTTTTTCAGTTTACACGTGATCTCTATGATGTTCTTCTCAAGTACAGACTTGTCCTTATTTAATGTTTTTGAACATAAGTCTTTGAAGAAACGACTAAGATCCGTCAAAGCATTCCGTATTGGTTTATCAAGTAGATTTCGAAATGCTATAAGCATGAGTCTCTCCATGAACACATGACAATCATGACTCTTCATCTCTTGCAATTTCCCACCCGTAACACACATTGCAATGTTTGACGCATATCCATCTGGTAGTTTCAGAGACTTAACCCATGTGCACACATCTTCAACTTACTTTTTTGAGTCATACTAAACCGATCATGACTGCAAAACGTGCACCTTGTCATCTGTTCATTTTCCTTATAAAATAACATGCAATCGTTGGGACATGCATCGATCTTTTGGTATCCAAGATCCAACTTCTTCCCCATTTTCTTACAAAAGTAATAGTTACCAGGTAATTTCTCACCGTCAGGCAACATACTCTTAATGGTCTTCAAGAGCGACTCAAAACACTCATGGCTCATGTTGTGATCAGCCTTAATGTTAAGTAATGTCGCCACTGCAGACAATGTAGTGTGTTTGTTGCAACCATGCCACAATGGCTCGCTACCCTCGTCTAAAAACTTAAAGAAGTCTTTGGCATCAGAATTCATAGGTTGCTCTCTGTCTTGTTCCCAATCAAAATCTGGCCCTGTAATATCATAAACCATTTCATTCATACGATGAGTACTACTGCCCGAATTGTGTACTTCTGTGATGCCACCATCTCTTCTCTGCCCATGTGCCCACCAACATTCTTTGTAATTTTTCATGAACCCAAAAACAAGTAAATGATAGTTTACCACTTCTCTGTCCATATAATTTACATTCTTACACTTCAAACATGGACATCGTATCTGCGACTGACCATTCATACATTCCGGGTGACTATACGTATACTCCAAAAACACTTGGCAACCAGCTCTAAATTCAGTTGTAGCACCTATCTGGGCACTTGACTTTTGTCGTGCCATCTAACTACGGTCTGATCAATAGTGGTCCATAATACCACGGTACCTATGTTGACATGAATTATTGTATTCCTATGTTAGAGATTTACAATTCAGCTCAATCACATTTATGATGCTTATAAATACATATAGATGTATATGGACATATATAACATGAGTGTGCATCATATATGATTATTCAGGAATTGAACAAGGATACATGCCAAAACAAATTTACACAGCTTGAGATCGACTACCCAAATGCATGGTATATTATTGTCATCCTACATATTTTAACTGACACCAACCTAAAGACAATAGATTCCTAGGGGTAGAATATGAATCATTGCATCATGCTTGGTCTGCATATGCATTGGGACAAGTCTAAATTATTTTTCTTTGCATATATGTAGGTATAATATAAATATACACCTTTGTTCAATTACCCGAACAACGAAAAAATTTCGACAGAGTCTCCCCTATAATATGGACTATCCACATGCACGAGGGCATGCATATATGACTATTTGTAGGCATATAAGAGCAACAAGAATGTATAAGCAATTAACATAACATCACATATATTAAACACAAAGGAAGTATAACACAACAGTGAATACGAATGCATACATGGCCATTTGACTTATATATGAAGATTTAGATAATGCTGGAGATTTTTGAAACATATCATTATTCATGAGCATCCTCCTGCTTGGCATTTCGAAAATTGCGTGATATGCCTAATTACGTGATCAAGGATTCCAAGAATAGAATTTCAAGGGAATTAGAATCCCCTATTTTGGTAATATTCAAATATATTTACTTCATTATAGTTTAAGGTATTTGGTGAAGATGACTGTGCATTGTGGTATCATGTGGGGATGAAAATAACTTGGCTCATCTCTATAGAAATTCCTTTTCTTTTTGTATCTTTTTGGAGGTGGTGAAGAAGGACTAAGTATCGCTTAGTTCACAAAGGTTTCACATTTGAGTTTTATTTTTGTTTCAAAATGATTGAGGCTCTATTAAAAGTCAAAAGGTAATCTTAGTGCAAAATGAATGACGATATCAGCCTTTTGAGACAACCAAGTAGACATGATTTAAACATCAACATCCTCAATACTTATCAAACATACTATTTCAAGAATAGTAACAGAACAAATCAAAGGATTCCAAATGGTGGCCAATTCAGTTCTTCACAAATGGTTTTGATACATTTTTAGAAACTAAATACATAATGTTTGTTTCAACTTTTCCCTTTTATTACGTCTTATACTATATTTTTATAGAAAAATGCAGGCCACACTAAGTTCAAAGTTGGAGATTGAGATGGAGTACATATATCAGACAAGTCAATAATTCATTCAAACCAAAGAAAAATCACACTCATTACATTATGTGTAGGTCAGCAGTTTTGGTTTTTGACTAATCAATAGCAATAGAAAAAAAAGCACATGACATCAAAATAAACCCACCAAGAAATGGCATTTACATATGAAAATGAAAGAAATAACAATTTTGTTGAATACCAAGTTGTCAATTACCAATTTGATAAGCTACAAAATCCTTTAACCAAGAACATGAAAAGAAAAAATAAAGGGGTTATGCAATATTGGCCTCAATCAGATCCAAATTACACAACTAAACAAAACCCAATTGAAATGTAAATGAATTTGACAGTAAATCAATCAAGAGGGGATAATGGGTTAATATCCATTTAAAATCCAGTATTTAAAATCAAAACAAACCCACCAAGAAATGGCATTTACTGAAGTTAAAGTACGACACCCCAATAATTTTACAACAATTAACCTAATAAAAAAGGGAGAGAATACCTCAGATAGCGAGATTGACAGTCAAGAGGAGAGGCGGTGGCGGAATGGGCGAGGCGGTGGCGGTGGCTGGCTTCTCCTTCGTTTCCCCCTTTCTCCCTCTTCTCTCTATTCTGCTCCCACTTTTTTTTTCTTTTTCACGTCTGTGTTGAGCGAATGGCTGAAACTGGTAACATTAAGAATGATTCGTAACCGCCATCAGCGACCGAATGCGGTCACTAATTTTTAATGACGTGGACACATCAGCGGTCGCCTGGCGGTCGCTGATAGAGATTGGTCGCACAAAACAAATGCGCCAACGTTTCGCACCAATTTTTTGGAGGGAAAGTCATGCCAGCGACCGCTCAGCGACCGCATACGGTCGCTGATAGAGATTAGCGACTAGAAGAAATATCGGTCGCAGATGGCAGTCGCTATTATTGATATCAGCGACCGAAAATGGCGGTCGCTGAAAGGTTTGGTCGCAGATAGAGATTTTTACTGTAGTGTTCATAGGATGCATCATCAATTTTGTGACATGGAATAAAATGTGTTATCTTTGAAAATATATCCACAATCACAAATATAGAATTATTATCATGCTTAGACCTAGGCAAACTTAACACAAAACCCATTGATAAATCAATCCAAGGTTCTTCATGAATAGACAATGGTGTATAAAGTCCATGGGGTTGAACACGAGATTTAGCTTGTCTACAGGCAATGTTCTAAAAGGCCCTAGGCGGGAGGCGGGCGGTCGAATGGGGTCTACCGTCTAGGGGGCCTAGGCGAGATTTTTTATTTTAAGTAAAATTTAATATTTTATCTTACGTTTATCAAAACAAAACAATAATATAAATTAAAACAATCTATAATAAAGATAATAAAGGCCTTTGTTTAAAGTTCACACTAAAATTTATATTTCCAATGTTAAAGTTCATACACAAATATGCAATTGTTCAAAGTTCAAACACAAACAAATAATCAAAAATACAAACTAATAGTCCTCATCTCTATTAAAAAAATAAATATATCAAGATCTGGTTTGGGTAGTTATTAAAATAAATAAAAACTCTATGCCTAGGTTCCACCTTGCCGCCTAGGCCCCACCTAATTTCCTAGAAGGATTTTTTTCCCGCCTAGCGCCTAGGCGGCCGCCTTGGCCACTTTTTAAAACATTGTCTACAGGTATCTATCACAAATTCGCTCGACGTCTCGTTTCATATGAGGCTAATAAAAATTTTCTTTTAAAACAGATAAAGTTTTTTCAATAGCAAAATGTCTCATCAAACCACCCCTATGTGATTCCCTAACCAATAACTCACGTAAGTAACATGAAGGTATACATAACTTATTTTCATGAAACAAGAATTCTTCAAGTTTAAATTATTTACCCACAGTATTCTTTTCACAAGTCTTAAACTTTTCACCAAAATCATGATCATTAAGATATAATTCTTTAATTCGCTCAAAACCTAACAATTTCGTATCAAAAGTATTTAACAACACATACCTTCGCAAAGAAGCATCTGCAATGACATTTTCCTTACCCTGCTTATATCAAATGACATATGGGAATGTCTCGATTAATTTCATCCATCGTGCATGTCCTTTGTTCAACTTATGCTAACCCTTCAAGTATTTCAATGATTCGTGATCGATATGAATCACAAATTCCTTGGGCCATAGGTAATGTTGCCACGTCTCCAAATCTCTAACCAATGCGTACATCTCTTTCTCGTAGGTAGGATAGTTCAAGGCTGCTCCACTCAAATTTTCACTGAAATACGACACTTGTTTTCCTTCTTGCATCAAAACAGTTACAATTCCTAATCCTGAAGCATCACACTCAATCTCAAAAGTTTTAGGAAAGTTAGGCAAAATAAGTAAAGGAGCATTGGTCAATTTATTCTTAATCAAATTAAATGTTTTTTTCCTATTCATTCCCCCACTTAAAACATACACTTTTCTTGATGACCTCAGTTAATGGTGCTATAATTTTGCTGAAATTACGAACAAAGCGTCGGTAAAAACTTGGGAGTCCATGATTGCACACATTTTCTTCTCATCAACTTGGACTCCCTGTGAACTCACATCAAAGCCATGCAAGAACACTACTAGAAAAACAAGAATACGTGACGAAATTTTGTGACAATTTTTAAAAACAATCACAAAAGATAGTAATTTGTGATGGACTTTTTAAGCAGTCATAAAATAATAATATATATGATGGCTCTTAGTGATGACTAATTTTGCCATCAATGTATTATAATTGTGATGGTCATGTCAATCACACCAAATTTTTCACGCAAAATAATTTTTCTTTATGTGACGCACTAAGTCATCACTTATAGATATACGCTTTTCTTGATTGCATTTAACCTATCACTGATATTTTAATGTAAGAAATAATCAAAATAATATTTTATGACGACCATGTCAATCATTAAAAAAATAAATTTTTATGACGACTTTTATTTGCAATTACAAAAAGAATGTATTTTGTGATGGAATTTTCAAATCATCACAAAACAATAAAATATATGATGGCTCTCAGTGATGACTAATTTTACCATCATTATAGAGTATTTGTGAGTGTCATTGCAATCACCAAATCTTATGTGAAAGTAATTTTGTTTAGTTAGTAACTCACATATGTACTCCTTTTATATTTTGTTTTAAAATTATAATTAATCATGATATGGGCTTTGGTGTAGTGGTAATAGTCGTTATTTAGTTTGCAAATGCGGGGAAGGTTTGAATCCTACAAGTATCATTTGATACAATTAATATAGTGAATTAAATTATCCGTAAATAGAGATTCACATTCTTACCTTTGATCCTTAAAGTTTTATTTTTTTGTGATGACTTTAACAATCACAATAGATTATGTGTTAATGTGATTGTATTAATCATCACAAAAGCACTAAGCGTTTGTGTGATTGCCAAAACCATCACGTAAAACTTTTTATGATAGACGTATACAAGACGACCATTGTGATGCTTAAAGCCATCACGTAAACCTTTCGTGATGGTTTTTGCTACATTTTGTGATGGATTTTGGCTATCATAAATGACTAATTTTTTTAGTAGTGGAAAAATAACTTGATCCGAACAAAACGTGCACTTTTTCATTTTAGTAAACAACTTTTCCTTTCTAAGTACATCTAAAACAAAATTTAAATGTAGTGCATGCTCTTTCAAGTTTTTGCTATAAATCCAGATATTGTGACGCCCCAAAAATAGGTCCAATCCATCCAACCAATTCTGAGTTGCCAAATACATGGTACAGAAAATAACTACAACTTTATTACTACAATTATCGTGTAAAATACAACGACTTATATATTGTGAGTTTTGACACAAATATATACCAACTGTGACTCTCATCCCAGCCTTGGATAGCACGTCACCTTATATAAAAGTACAGTCAATAACTGTTTTAAAATGTAAATCTTCGAAAAGTGCTCAAGAAAACCTTCGTACATGGGAGGCCATGCGTCTAGGTTATGATAGATATCATATGCCCACAGAATTATTCTTGGTTGACCTGATAAACCCCAAAAAAAAACGAGAAGATTACTATCATATTCTTTCCAATGGTGAGTCTTCTCTTAGCATATTATTATCTCCACTGTCTCTAATTGAGAATTATACTTCAACCAAACACCAAGATTATACAGGTAGTGCTCGTAGATATACTCAGCAAGTGGATGTGCACAACCCTGTCTTATGATGACACGAGGTTGTATGTCATTAGACATCATGTATGATAGTGGCAAATCACCCTTCTAAAGTTGGGTTCGCCTCACCCTATATGATTCACCAAATATAACTACTAAATGATGTATAAAATATAACACACTATTCTAAAGTTCTCAATAAAATTATTTTCATACTGTTTAGGGAGAACTTTCACAGCTAGAGATATTCATCAACAAACTATCTTTGCACTACGGGCCAAAGATATTCAACAACAGTTCATCTTTGCACTACAGGCCAAAGATATTCATCAACAGGCCATCTTTGCACTACATGCCAAAGATATTCATAAACAATTCATATTTGCACTACAGGCCAAATATATTCATATCTCAAAGAAATATATAATTATTTCAGAATTTATATAAACAATAATTATAACCATGTTGATCAATTCACCTTTGCACTTAAGCTTAAGATATTTAATTATAAATTCAATGGTCATGATCATACCAGTCACAATTCAACTTTGCACTACAGGCCAAAGAGAACCCTAGTCATGATCATACCAATAATCTACCCATCTTTACACTCCAGTGAAAGAGAATCTCAACATCAGGCTTATAAAAATGTTATATATGATGATAAAAATAATATGATCAACATATAGTTTTAATCTCAAGAGTAATATTCGTAACTCATGAATAGTAACTCCGACACAAAAGATAGAAATTCTACAATAAAATTCATACCAATATTTCGGTATAATGATATTGAAAGAATAACATTACTTAAATTTATAAACAATTTATTTTAATTGTTTACACTTTACTAATTAATGCATTTAATCGTCATAAAATGCCAACTCTTACAATTTCATCATCAATAACCAAAACCCTCATCAAAAATCTGCATATACCTCATATAGGATTCTCAAGCCATAAAATCCTATTTTTCAATTTTCTTACTTCACATAACATATTTAATTCATTTACTCACAACTAGACCATTTTCATAAAAAATACCAAATCAGTTCCAAAAATATTTCTTTTCTGAGATTTGGCATAATATAGTCCCATAGTGAACATATATTTTTCTCAGAATTTTTAAAAGTCATTTACTATTTTTCATATGGCCAAAATAGCCGAATATTTAGACATTTATCAAAAATTGTACTTTTATCTAAAAATTCTGAAATTCACAGAGTATACTCCTTTCATATACATGTACTCCCAATAAAAATTTCATCAATTTTGGAGTTAACCACAAGAAATTATAAGCTGTTACTTTTAAAATAGTCTTTTCTCATAAAATTCATAACTCTCAATCTATACATCCAAAAATCACTATTTTTGGACACAATCAAGAAAACTCATCAAAATATCGTTTCAAATTTTTCCAGAATTTTAGAAGGTCAGAAAAATTACGAAACTGGAAAATATAACAACCCTTAAAATCCCTTACTATCCCTTACTATCCCTTACCTCAAAAGAGCAGTACTTCTGACTGGATATCGGATATGATGCTGAAGGAAACTTGCACTAATGAATAGCAACTCACCAAGTATCTAAAAACTCACAAAATATACTTCATAATATAGAGAGAGAAAGAGAGAAAGCTTATGTTTCTGGTGTGATTTTCAATTCTAACTTAGCCCTCTATTTATAGGAAAATTTTGGTAGGTTTGACCTGCAACCTGATGGCTTTACCTGCTACTATTCCCACCCACCACATTTGAAATATAATTCAGCACATTTCTTCACCAACCACAAGTGGGGCCCACCAATTCTAGAATTTTCCACCAAAATGATAAACTCCGAAAATTCAACAATTTCTGAACCAGTCATCTCGTAAAATTCATAATAAATCATACGTTCATTTTTAACGGTTCAAAATTTGTGGGCATATACTCAACTTATATATGTATAACATATCCAAAAATTACCACGATCCAACGGTCGGATTAAAAATTATAACCCCCGCAAAATATCTCAAAAACCCTGATTTTTAATACCTCCATTCCGATAAAAAATACGGATAAAAATCTCAACATTAACTCCTTCATTTTTAACCACAAAAATATATCCCTCATTTATATCCACATAAAATAAATATTTCCTTATCATATGAATCAATAATTAATTATTCACAAATAATATTACAGAATCACATTTATGACAACCAGGCCGTTCCCAGGAAAGAGGGGGCTTTCCAATAAGAATTTCTCCTTACTGACGCGCAATTAGATGACCAAACCTCTCCTTAGACAGAACTTTCTAGACATTGACAATAATGTTATCTAATAATATTATTCAAATAATATGAATTATTGATCTGATAAAGGAAAATACTGTGCAGCAACAATTATTGAAACAACAATAATATAAAATATCAACGCAGCAATTATTGAATCAATAAAATAAAATATTGAACAGTAATTACTGTAACAATTATTGAGTAGTGCCTTCTTACGTAAGAATCAATAATTTCAAAAATACTATGCAATACCGTGTGCTACTGTGCAATAACGCGTATTACTGTATTTTAACCACCGGGTATTCCAACAGTGTTAACGGTAACAACTACGCCGTTATTTGTAAAAACTCAAATTTGTCGTTTTCCTTCACCCGACAGTTATTCGTTATGGGGCCCACAAATAGCTGTGCCGTCGTACGAATATTCTCCGACAGAAAGAATATTCCACGACCAAACGAATATTCCCCGACAACAATGATTATTTTATAACCACTTGCTTATTTTGAAAAAAAAATTCATATTTCACCCATAACTTTAAAATTTTATCAATTTAACCATTTACTGAATAGAAAAATTGAATACTTTTATTTCATAAAATTCGGGGTCTTACAATCTCCCCTCCTTATGAAATTTCGTCCCCGAAATTTACGTACCTGGTATTTCAAAGAGTTGAGAATACCTTGCTTTCATTTCAGATTCCATCTTCCTTATCATCATGATTTCTCCATTGCTCATCTCCTGTATTTCAGATATCTTTCTAGAATACAGCTTCAAAACAAGGGTTAATTGAACAAATTAACATATCACATAATATCTCGATATTATGACTGACCAACAAATAAGCTTAGGTAGGACACACTAGCGAAGGATTTACTCATCTCTCCCCTCCTAGTTTTATTCCCCGATCTCCGTCAGAGATCATATCCCTAAGCTCTGATACCAAATGTGACAACCCCAAAATAGGTCCATTCCATCCAACCCATTCTGAGTCGTCAAATACATGGTACAGAAAACAACTACAACTTTATTACAACAATTGTCGTGCAAAATACAACAACACATATGCTGTGAGTTTGGATACAAATATATACCAAATGTGACATTGGACACCATCATGTATCAGCACCTCACAAAGGTACCTTACATAAAGGTACAGTTCATAATTGTAACGACCCCAAAATAGGTCCATTCCATCCAACCCATTCTGAGTCGTCAAATACATGGTACAGAATACAACTACAACTTTATTACAACAATTGTCGTGCAAAATACAACAACACATATGCTGTGAGTTTGGATACAAATATATACCAACTGTGACGTTGGACACCATCATGTATCAGCACTTCACAAAGGTACCTTACATAAAGGTATAGTCAAAAACTGTTTTAGAAATTAGAATCTTTGGGAAATGCTCAAGGAAACCTTCGTACATGGGTGGCCACGCGTCTAGATTATGATAGATATCATATGGCCACAGAATTATCCTTGGTTGACCCAATAGACCCCAAAGAAAAACGAGAAGATTACTATCATATTCTTCCCAATGGTGAGTCTTCTCTTGACTTATCATTATCTCCACTGTCTCTAATTGAGAATTATACTTCAAACAAACACCAAGATTATATAGATAGTGCCCATAGATATACTCAGCAAGTGGATGAGCACAACCCTGTCTTATGATGACACGAGGTTGTATGTCATTAGACATCTTGTATGATAGTGACAAAACACCCTTCCAACGTTGGGTTCGCCTCACCCTATTTTCTTCACCAAATATAACTACTAAATGATGACCACCGTTCTATTCCCTTGTTACCCCCGCTCGACCCAGCTACACTCTTATTACCTGAAAGGAATTGTGAAGCAAAAGGGTGAGCACAACTAGCTCAGTAAAGAATATCATGACTAAAGATAATTCAATTATCAATAGCCTTCATCAACAATAAATCAGAGATTTAGAACATATGGTAAATGATAAAAATTTTAACCATAGTTGCAGCGGAACGAGCAATCCATTATAAGAGTCAAATAGACTATAAAGTCTATTATCTTCTCCATGTTAAAAATCCATCAACAATGTTTTATCCCTGTAACATCAATCAACAGTTCCTTTCCACAATCATATAAATAACTCATAATCATAATTGTGATTCTAAATTTTTCTTCACACCCAGGACGAAGAATATTTTCATCACATGTCTTTACCTGAAACATCAAAGATCATGGTTATACCAAATCACAGTTCCTGTTCATAATCATACTAATAAATCCATCTTTGCACTACGACCAAAGATATTCAACAACAGTTTATCTTTGCACTACGGGCCAAAGATATTCATCAACAGACCATCTTTGCACTACAGGCCAAAGATATTCATCTACAATTCATCTTTGCACTACAGGCCAAAGATATTCCTCTACAATTCATCTTTGCACTACAGGCCAAAGATATTCCTCAACAATTCATATTTGCACTACAGGCCAAATATATTCATATCTCAAAGAAATATATAATCATTTCAGAATTTATATACACCATAATTATAACCATGTTAATCAATTCATCTTTACACTTAAGCTAAAGATATTCAATTGTAAATTCAATGGTCATGATCATACCAGTCACAATTCAACTTTGCACTACAGGCCAAAGAGAACCCTAGTCATGATCATACCAGTAATCTACCCATCTTTACACTCCAGTGAAAGAGAATTTCAACATCAGGGTTATAAAAATGTTATATATGATGATAAAAATAATATGATCAACATATAGTTTTAATCTCAAGAGTAATATTCGTAACTCATGAATAGTAACCCCGACACAAAAGATAGAAATTCTACAATAAAATTCATACCAATATTTCGGTATAATGATATTGAAAGAATAACATTACTTAAATTTATAAACAATTTATTTTAATTGTTTACACTTTACTAATTAATACATTTAATCATCATAAAATGCCAACTCTTACAATTTCATCATCAATAACCAAAACCCTCATCAAAAATCTGCATATACCTCATATAGGATTCTCAAGCCATAAAATCCTATTTTCCAATTTTCTTTCTTCACAAAACATATTTAATTCATTTACTCATAACTAGACTATTTTCATGAAAAATACCAAATCAGTTCCAAAAATATTTCTTTTCTGGGATTTAGCATAATATAGTCTCATAGTGAACATATATTTTTCTCAGAATTTTTAAAAGTCATTTACTATTTTTCATATGGTCAAAACAGCCGAATATTTAGACATTTATCAAAAATTGTACTTTTGTCCAAAAATTCTGAAATTAACAGAGTATACTTCCATCATATACATGTACTCCCAATAAAAATTTCATCAATTTTGGAGTTAACCACAAGAAATTATAAGCAGTTACTTTTAAAATAGTCTTTTCTCATAAAATTCATAACTCTCAATCTATACATCCAAAAATCACCATTTTTGGACACAATCAATAAAACTCATCAAAATATCATTTCAAATTTTTCCAGAATTTTTGAAGTTCAGAAAAATTACGAAACTGAAAAACATAACAACCCTTAAAATCCCTTAAAATCCCTTACTATCCCTTACCTCAAAAGAGCAGTACTTCTGACTGGATATCGGATATGATGCTGAAGGAAACTTGCACTGATGAATAGTAACTCACCAAGAATCTAAATACTCACAAAATACACTCAATAATCTAGAGAGAGAAAGAGAGAAAGCTTATGTTTCTGGTGTGATTTTCAATTCTAACTTAGCCCTCTATTTATAGGAAAATTTTGGTAGGTTTGACCTGCAACCTGATGGCTTTACCTGTTACTATTCCCACCCACCACATTTGAAATATAATTCAACACATTTCTTCACCAACCACAAGTGGGGCCCACCAATTCTAGAATTTTCCACCAAAATGATAAACTCCGAAAATTCAACAATTTCTGAACCAGTCATCTCGTAAAATTCATAACAAATCATACGTTCATTTTTAACGGTTCAAAATTTGTGGGCATATACTCAACTTATATATGTATAACATATCTAAAAATTATCACGATCCAACGGTCGGATTAAAAATTATAACCCCCACAAAATATCTCAAAAAACCCTAATTTTTAATACCTCCATTCCGACAAAAATACGGATAAAAATCTCAACATTAACTCCTTCATTTTTAACCACAAAAATATATCCCTCATTTATGTCCACATAAAATAAATATTTCTTTATCATATGAATCAATAATTAATTATTCACAAATAATATTACAGAATCACATTTATGACAACCAGGCCGTTCCCAGGAAAGGGGGGGCTTTCCAATAAGGATTTCTCCTTACTGGCGCGCAATTAGATGACCAAACCTCTCCTTAGACAGAACTTTCTAGACATTGCCAATAATGCTATCTAATAATATTATTCAAATAATATGAATTATTGATCTGATAATAGAAAATACTGTGCAGTAACAATTATTGAAACAAAAATAATATAAAATATCAACGCAGCAATTATTGAATCAATAAAGTAAAATATTGAACAGTAATTACTGTAACAATTATTGAGTAGTGCCTTCTTACGTAAGAATCAATAATTTTAAAAATACTATGCAATACCGTGTGCTACTGTGCAATAACGCGTATTACTGTATTTTAACCACCGGGTATTCCAACAGTGTTAACGGTAACAACTACGCCGTTATTTGTAAAAACTCAAATTTGTCGGTTTCTTCACCCGACAGTTATTCTGTTACGGGGCCCACAAATGGCTGCGCCGTCGTACGAATATTCCCCGACAGAAAGAATATTCTACGACCAAACGAATATTCCCCGACAACAATGATTATTTTATAACCACTTGCTTATTTTGAAAAAAAATCATATTTCACTCATAACTTTAAACTTTTATCAATTTAACCATTTACTGAATATTAATTATAAGAAACATTGAATACTTTTATTTCATAAAATTCGGGGTCTTACAATAATCATACTGATAAATTCATCTTTTCACTACGACCAAAGATATTCGTCAACAGTTTATCTTTGCACTACTGGCCAAAGATATTCAATAACAGATCATCTTTGCACTACAGGCCAAAGATATTCAACAACAGATCATCTTTGCACTACAAACCAAAGATATTAATATCTCAAAGAAATATATAATCATTTCAGAATTTATATAAACAATAATTATAACCATGTTGATCAATTCACCTTTGCACTTAAGCTAAAGATATTCAATTATAAATTCAATGGTCATGATCATACTAGTCATCAATTCAACTTTGCACTACTGGCCAAAGAGAACTCATAGTCACGATCATACCAATAATCTACCCATCTTTACACTTAAGTCAAAGAAAAATTTCTTCACCAGGATTATAAAAATGTTATATATGATAATAAAAATAATATGATCAACAACTGCATTTAATTTCAAGAGTAAGATTCATAAATCAATGATAATTTTGTCAAAAAAAGAAACCAATTTTGGCGTGAATAGTACCTGTGAATAGTAACTCGTGAATAGTAACTCATGAATAGTAGTTCGTGAATAGTAACTCATGAATAGTAACTCATAAAAAGTAACTCGTATTCGTACATAGTACCGTATACGTAAATAATGTCATATACGTAAAGAGTGCCATATACATGAATAGTGTTGTATACGTGAATAGTGTCGTACACGTGAATAGTGTCGTATACGTGAATAGTAACCTCGACATGAAAAAGGTAGAAATTCAACAATAAAATTTATACCAATATTTCGGTATAATGATATTGAAAGAATAACATCATTAGGAAGAAATTAGCATCCCTTACTATCCCTTACAATCACTTACCTCAAAAGAACCGTACTTCCGGCTGAAAAATCAGGTATAAGACTGAAGGAAACTTGTACTGTTGAATAGCAACTCACAAAGTATCTAAATACTCACAAAATACGCTCGATAATATAGAGAGAGAAAGAGAGAAAACTTATTTCTGGTGTGATTTTCAATTCTAACTCAGCACCCTATTTATATGAAAATGTTATAATGCCAAAGCAAACTTGACCTGTAACTTGATGACTTTACCTGCTACTATTTTCACCCACCAAAAATTTCAGCACATTTTTTCACCAACCAAAAGTGGACCCACCAATTCTAGAAATTTTCAAAATATTTTAAATAATCAGTAACTTCAATTAACAGTTCAAAATTTGTGGACATATACTCAACTTATATATGTATAATATATCCAAAAATCGAACGATCTAACGGTCAGATTAAAATTATAACTCACGTAATAGAGTTTTAAGAACACTGTTTTGACTTTTAAAACCTCCATTCCAAAAAAATACTGATAAAATATCTCAAAATTACATCCTTAATTTATATCTACATAAAAACAAATATTTTCTTATCATATAAATTAATAATTAATTATTCACAAATAATATTACAGAATCACAATTATGACAACCAGGTCGTTCCCAGGAAAGAGGGGGCTTTCCGATAAGGATTTCTCCTTACTGGCGCGCAATTAGGTGACCAAACCTCTCCTTAGACAGAACTTCCTTAGACATTATCAATAATGCTATCTAATAATATTATTCAAATATTATGAATTATTGATCTGATAATGGAGATATTGTGCAGTAACAATTATTGAAATAACAATAATATAAAATATTAACGCAGCAATTATTGAACTAATAAAATAAAATATTAAACAGTAATTACTATAACAATTATTGAGCTTCTTACGTAAGGATCAATAATTCAACAATACTATGCAATACTGTGTGCTACTGTGCACCTTCGCGTATTACTGTATTTTAACCACCGAGTATTCCAACAGTATTAACGATAACTACTACGCCGTTATTTATAAAACTCAAACTTGTCGTTTTCTTCATCCGACCGTTTTTCGTTATGGGGCCCACAAATGACTGCGCCGTCGTACGAATAGTCCCCGACAACAATAAGTATTTTATAGCCACTTGCTTATTTTGAAAAATTTTATATATCACCCTTAAGTTTAACTTTTTATCAATTTAACCATTTACTGAATAATAATTATAAGAAAAATTGAATACTTTTATTTCATAAAATTCGGAGTTTTACAGATATCATCAAAATAAATAACAACAAATTTCCCTATGAATGAGCGCAAAACATGATTCATTAGACACATAAAAGTGTTGGGTGCATTAGTTAAACCGAAAGGTAACACTAACCACTCATACAAACCATATTTAGTCTTAAATTTTGTTTGCCATCCATCGTCTTCTTGCATTCTTATTTGATGGTAACCAATTTTTAAATCAATTATAGAAAATATACATGACCCTTGCAATTCATCTAACATGTCATCTAAACGAGGAATGTTATGTCTATATTTTACCCTAATGTTATTTATCGCTCGACAATCGATGCACATACGCCATTTTCCATTTTTCTTAGGAACCAATATGACCGGAACTGTACATGGACAAATGTTTTTCCTTACGAACCCTTTCTCCATCAACTCACCAACTTGCTTTTGGAACTCATTCGTTTCCTCGGGATTGCTCTGATAAGATGGTCTGTTTGGAATGGTAGCACCGGGTACGAAGTCAATATGATGTTCAATTGCCCGAATCGATGGTAAACCTTGTGAAAGCTCCTCGGGAAACACATCCGCATAATCCTGTAAAATAGATGAAACAACACTAGGCAAAGAATCATTGTTAGCGTTAATATTCAAAATTGCCTCCTTATACCGAAGTATAATCATCGATTGCTTAGAAATTAAAACTCTCTTTACATCATTTTTTTTGCAAAAAATATTTGTTTTTCTCTCATCTTTCTTTTTTCTCTTATTTTTTCTTCTTGAATTTTCTCTTCTTTACTCTCTTCTTTGTACATGATCTTTCTGGAAGTGAATTTGATCTTCATGCACCTGTTGTGGTGATATAGGACATAAAGTAACCTTTTTTTTTATTGTGTACAAAAGAATATTAATTCATTTGTAAAGCCATCGTGCTTCACACGCTTATCAAATTACCACGGTCTCTCAATTAGTAAATGACCCGCCTGCATCGAAACCACATCAAACAAAACCTCATCTACATATTTTCCAATGGTAAACGAAACAACACCTACTTTGTCACCCTCACATGTGACAACCCCAAAATAGGTCCATTCCACCCAACCCATTCTGAGTCGTCAAATACATGGTACAGAAAACAACTACAACTTTATTACAACAATTATCGTGCAAAATACAACAACACATATGCTGTGAGTTTGGATACAAATATATACCAAATGTGACATTGGACACCATCATGTATCAGCACCTCACAAAGGTACCTTACATAAAGGTACAGTCAAAAACTATTTTAGAAACTAGAATCTTTGGGAAGTGCTCAAGGAAACCTTCGTACATGGGAGGCCACGCATCTAGGTTATGATAGATATCATATGGCCACAGAATTATCCTTGGTTGACCCAATAGACCCCAAAGAAAAACGAGAAGATTACTATCATATTCTTCCCAATGGTGAGTCTTCTCTTGACTTATCATTATCTCCACTGTCTCTAATTGAGAATTATACTTCAAACAAACACCAAGATTATATAGGTAGTGCCCATAGATATACTCAGCAAGTGGATGAGCACAACCCTGTCTTATGATGACACGAGGTTGTATGTCATTAGACATCTTGTATGATAGTGACAAAACACCCTTCCAACGTTGGGTTCGCCTCACCCTATTTTCTTCACCAAATATAACTACTAAATGATGACCACCGTTCTATTCCCTTGTTACCCCCGCTCGACCCAGCTACACTCCTATTACCTGAAAGGAATTGTGAACAGAAGGGTGAGCACAACTAGCCCAGTAAAGAATATCATGACTAAAGATAAATAAATTATCAATAATCTTCATCAATAATAAATCAGAGATTTAGAACATATGGTAGATGAAAAAAAATTTCAACCATAGTTGCAGCGGAACATGCAATCCATTAGAAGAGTCAAATAGACTATAAAGTCTATTATCTTCTCCATGTTAAAAATCCACCAACAATGTTTTATCCCTGTAACATCACTCAACAGTTCCTTTCCACAATTATATGAATAACTCATAATCATAATTGTGATTCTAAATTTTTCTTCGCACCCAGGACGAAGAATATTTTCATCACCTGTCTTTACCTGAAACATCAAAGATCATGGTTATACCAAATCACAGTTCCTGTTCATAATCATACTAATAAAACCATCTTTGCACTACGGCCAAAGATATTCAACAACAGTTCATCTTTGCACTACAGGCCAAAGATATTCATCAACAGGTCATCTTTGCACTACAGGCCAAAGATATTCTTCACCAATTCATATTTGCACTACAGGCCAAATATATTAATATCTCAAAGGAATATATAATCATTTCAGAATTTATATAAACAATAATTATAACCATGTTGATCAATTCACCTTTGCACTTAAGCTTAAGATATTCAATTATAAATTCAATGGTCATGATCATACCAGTCACAATTCAACTTTGCACTACAGGCCAAAGAGAACCCTAGTCATGATCATACCAATAATCTACCCATCTTTACACTCCAGTGAAAGAGAATTTCAACATCAAGGTTATAAAAATGTTATATATGATAATAAAAACAATATGATCAACATATAATTTTAATCTCAAGAGTAATATTCGTAACTCATGAATAGTAAATCGTGAATAGTAACCCTGACATGAAAAAGATAGAAATTCTACAATAATATACATACCAATATTTCGGTATAATGATATTGAAAGAATAATATTCTTAAGCTTATAAACAATTTATTTAAATTGTTTACACTTTACTAATTAATGCATTTAATCATCATAAAATGTCAACTCTTAAGGTTTCATCATCAATAGCCAAAACCCTCATCAAAAATCTGCATATACCTCATATAGGATTCTCAAGCCATAAAATCCTATTTTCCAATTTTCTTACTTCACATAACATATTTAATTTATTTTCTCATAACTTGTCCATTTTCATGAAAAATACCAAATCAGTTCCAAAAATATTTCTTTTCTTGAATTTAGCATAATATAGTCCCATAGTGAACATATATTTTTCTCAGAATTTTTAAAAGTCATTTACTATTTTTCATATGGCCAAAATAGCCGAATATTTAGACATTTATCAAAAATTGTACTTTTGTCTAAAAATTCTGAAATTTACAGAGTATACTTCTATCATATACATGTACTCCCAATAAAAATTTCATCAATTTTGGAGTTAACCACAAGGAATTATAAGCGGTTACTTTTAAAATAGTGTTTTCTCGTAAAATTCATAACTCTTAATCTATACATCCAAAAATCACCATTTTTGGACACAATCAATAAAACTCATCAAAATATCATTTCAAATTTTTCCATAATTTTTGAAGATCAGAAAAATTACGAAACTGAAAATCATAACAACCCTTAAAATCCCTTAATATCCCTTACCTCAAAAGTGCAGTATTTCTGACTGGAATGCAAAGCCGAAGGAAACTTGCACTGAATAGCAACTCTCAAAGTATCTAAATACTCACAAAATATGCTTCATAATATAGAGAGAGAAAGAGAGAAAGCTTATGTTTCTGGTGTGATTTTCAATTCTAACTTAGCCCTCTATTTATAGGAAAATTTTGGTAGGTTTGACCTGCAACCTGATGGCTTTACCTGCTACTATTCCCACCCACCACATTTAAAATATAATTCAACACATTTCTTCACCAACCACAAGTGGGGCCCACCAATTCTAGAATTTTCCACCAAAATGATAAACTCCAAAAATTCAACAATTTCTGAACCAGTCATCTTGTAAAATTCATAATAAATCATACGTTCATTTTTAACGGTTCAAAATTTGTGGACATATACTCAACTTATATATGTATAAAATATCCAAAAATTATCACGATCCAACGGTCGGATTAAAAATTATAACCCCCGCAAAATATCTCAAAAACCCTGATTTTTAATACCTCCATTCCGACAAAAATACGGATAAAAACCTCAACATTAACTCCTTCATTTTTTTAACCACAAAAATATATTCCTCATTTATATCCACATAAAATAAATATTTCCTTATCATATGAATCAATAATTAATTATTCACAAATAATATTACAGAATCACATTTATGACAACCAGGCCGTTCCCAGGAAAGAGGGGGCTTTCCAATAAGGATTTCTCCTTACTAGCGCGCAATTAAATGACCAAACCTCTCCTTAGACAGAACTTTCTAGACATTGCCAATAATGTTATCTAATAATATTATTCAAATAATATGAATTATTGATCTGATAATAGAAAATACTGTGCATCAACAATTATTGAAACAACAATAATATAAAATATCAACGCAGCAATTATTGAATCAATAAAATAAAATATTGAACAGTAATTACTGTAACAATTATTGAGTAGTGCCTTCTTACGTAAGAATCAATAATTTCAAAAATACTGTGCAATACCGTGTGCTACTGTGCAATAACGCGTATTACTGTATTTTAACCACCGGGTATTTCAACAGTATTAACAGTAACAACTACGTCGTTATTTGTAAAAACTCAAATTTGTCGTTTTCTTCACCCGACAGTTATTCGTTATGGGGCCCACAAATAGCTGTGCCGTCGTACGAATATTCCCCGACAGAAAGAATATTCCACGACCAAACGAATATTCCCCGACAACAATGATTATTTTATAACCACTTGTGTATTTTGAAAAAAAAAATCATATATCACCCTTAACTTTAACATTTATCAATTTAACCATTTACTGAATAGTAATTATAAAAAAAATGGAATACTTTTATTTCATAAAATTCGGGGTCTTACATCACATCTCCACTATCATTAAGTCATAACAATCTATAATGTTGAGGATGTTAAGACAATCCTAATTTCTCTACCATGGTCGTACTGGCCACGTTGGTGCAACTCCCGCAATCAATTACAACACAACAAATTTTCCCTTAAATAAGGCATCTTGTATGAAATAAATTTTCTCGTTACTCAAAACTTTCCTCTTTCACCTGTGCAGGAATCGCTCTTCTCATAACTAACACCTCGTCATACATAGCAACCTCCCTCTCATCAACCTATTCTAATGGTGGCATAGAATCGGTGTACTTTCTTCACCCTCGGTCCCCACCTCTCTATTATCAAGCAATAACATAGTTGTCTGATTTAAACATTGACTAGAAATATGTCCTCTGTCTTGAAATTTAAAGCATACGATATCTCGATTTTGACTAAAAGAAGAAGGGTCAGTTTTACCTTGCTTTCCTCGATTAGTTATATTCGATTTATGCTCCACTTTCGGCTTATTCACAGCTGGCCGCTTCTTGTCTCGCTTCACAACATTAGGTTTACCAAATAAACCCACATTGGAGTTTAATCAATGGCCACCTCTCCTTTTAAGCTGTTTCTTAATTTTGATAGAAATGTGTACCATATCCCCCAAGTCCACCTATTGTTGTTGTTCCACCAAATTAGTTATATCCCAATTTATCCATACTAAAAATTGAGCCGTTATTGCCTCACTATCCTCATTTGTATTAGCTCTGACCTGTAACATCTCCATCTCCTTGAAGTAATCCTTTACGTTCCTACCTCATTGCTTTAAATTCTGCAATCTTCGAAACAAGTCTTAGTGGTAGTGGCTTGGTACAAATCTCTTTTTCATAACTGCATTCATCATCGCCCATGTTTCAATTGGAAGTTCACCACACCTTCTCCGACTGGTCATTAACTGATCCCACCAAGTAACTGCATAGTCTGAAAATTCTGTAGCGGCTAATTTGACTTTCTTAAGATCCGATTAGTTATGATAATCAAATACCCACCACTTCATCTTCTTTTTCCATTCTATATAAGCCTCAGGATTACTCCTACCTTGAAAAGCTAGAATTTTCATTTTTAATGTTATCCAAGTTGTTGTCTTCTCTATTCCGACCTCCTCTGTCTCTATCACATCTTTGCCTTCGATGTAAGAAATCAGATGTAAGACCCCGAATTTTATGAAATAAAAGTATTCAATTTTTCTTATAATTACTATTCAGTAAATGGTTAAATTGATAAAAGTTTAAAGTTATGGGTGAAATATGATTTTTTTTCAAAATAAGCAAGTGGTTATAAAATAATCATTGTTGTCGGGGAATATTCGTTTGGTCGTGGAATATTCTTTCTGTCGGGGAATATTCGTACGACGGCGCAGCCATTTATGGGCCCCATAACAGAATAACTGTCGGGTGAAGAAAACGATAAATTTGAATTTTTACAAACAACGGCGTAGTTGTTACCGTTAACACTGTTGGAATACCCGGTGGTTAAAATACAGTAATACGCGTTATTGCACAGTAGCACACGGTATTGCATAGTATTTTTAAAATTATTGATTCTTACGTAAGAAGGCACTACTCAATAATTGTTACAGTAATTACTGTTCAATATTTTATTTTATTGATTCAATAATTGCTACATTGAAATTTTGTATTATTGTTGTTCAATAATTGTTGCTGCACAGTATTTCCCATTATCAAATCAATAATTCATATTATTTGAATAGTATTATTAGATAGCATTATTGGCAATGTCTAGAAAGTTCTGTCTAAGGAGAGGTTTGGTCATCTAATTGCGCGTCAGTAAGGAAAAATCCTTATTGGAAAGCCCCCTCTTTCCTGGGAACGGCCTGGTTGTCATAAATGTGATTCTGTAATATTATTTGTGAATAATTAATTATTGATTCATATGATAAGAAAATATTTATTTTATGTGGATATGAATGAGGAATATATTTTTGTGGTTAAAAATAAAGGAGTTAATGTTGAGGTTTTTATCAGTATTTTTGTCGGAATGGAGGTATTAAAAATCAGGGTTTTTGAGATATTTTGCGGGGGTTATAATTTTTAATCCGACCGTTGGATCGTGGTAATTTTTGGATATGTTATACATATATAAGTTGAGTATATGCCCACAAATTTTGAACCGTTAAAAATGAACGTATGATTTATTATGAATTTTACGAGATGACTGGTTCAGAAATTGTTGAATTTTCGGAGTTTATCATTTTGGTGGAAAATTCTAGAATTAGTGGGCTCCACTTGTGGTTGGTGAAGAAATGTGCTGAATTATATTTCAAATGTGGTGGGTGGGAATAGTAGCAGGTAAAGCCATCAGGTTGCAGGTCAAACCTACCAAAATTTTTCTATAAATAGAGGGCTAAGTTAGAATTGAAAATCACACCAGAAACATAAGCTTTCTCTCTTTCTCTCTCTATATTATGAAGCATATTTTGTGAGTATTTAGATACTTTGAGAGTTGCTATTCAGTGCAAGTTTCCTTCAGCTTTGCATACCGATCAGAAGTACTGCTCTTTTGAGGTAAGGGATTGTAAGGGATAGTAAGGGATAGTAAGGGATTTTAAGGGTTGTTATGATTTTCAGTTTCGTAATTTTTCTGATCTTCAAAAATTCTGGAAAAATTTGAAATGATATTTTGACGAGTTTTCTTGATTGTGTCCAAAAATGGTGATTTTTGGATGTATAGATTGAGAGTTATGAATTTTATGAGAAAAGACTATTTTAGAAGTAACAGCTTATAATTCCTTGTGGTTAACTCCAAAATTGATGAAATTTTTGTTGGGAGTACATGTGTATGATAGAAGTATACTCTGTAAATTTCAGAATTTTTGGACAAAAGTACAATTTTTGATAAATGTCTAAATATTCGGTGGTTTTGGCCATATGAAGAATAGTAAATGAGTTTTAAAAATTCTGAGAAAAATATATGTTCAATATGGGACTATATTATGCTAAATCCCAGAAAAAAAATATTTTTAGAACTGATTTGGTATTTTTCATGAAAATGGACTAGTTATGAGTAAATGAATTAAATATGTTTTGTGAAGAAAGAAAATTGGAAAATAGGATTTTATGGCTTGAGAATCCTATATGAGGTATATGCAGATTTTTGATGAGGGTTTTGGTTATTGATGATGAAATTGTAAGAGTTGGCATTTTATGACGATTAAATGCATTAATTAGTAAAGTGTAAACAATTAAAATAAATTGTTTATAAATTTAAGTAATGTTATTCTTTCAATATCATTATACCGAAATATTGGTATGAATTTTATTGTAGAATTTCTATCTTTTGTGTCGGAGTTACTATTCATGAGTTACGAATATTACTCTTGAGATTAAAACTATATGTTGATCATATTATTTTTATCATCATATATAACATTTTTATAACCCTGATGTTGAGATTCTCTTTCACTGGAGTGTAAAGATGGGTAGATTATTGGTATGATCATGACTAGGGTTCTCTTTGGCCTGTAGTGCAAAGTTGAATTGTGACTGGTATGATCATGACCATTGAATTTATAAGTCAATATCTTTAGCTTAAGTGCAAAGGTGAATTGATCAACATGGTTATAATTATTGTTTATATAAATTCTGAAATGATTATATATTTCTTTGAGATATGAATATATTTGGCCTGTAGTGCAAATATGAATTGTTGATGAATATCTTTGGCATGTAGTGCAAAGATGGCCTGTGGATGAATATCTTTGGCCTGTAGTGCAAAGATGAACTGTTGTTGAATATCTTTGGCCTGTAGTGCAAAGATGAACTGTTGTTGAATATCTTTGGCCCGTAGTGCAAAGATGGTTTGTTGATGAATATCTTTGGCCCGTAGTGCAAAGATGAATTTGTTAGCATGATTATAAACAGGAATTGTGATTTGGTATAACCATGATCTTTGATGTTTCAGGTAAAGACATGTGATGAAAATATTCTTCGTCCTTGGTGCGAAGAAAAATTTATAGTCACAATTATGATTATGAGTTATTCATATGATTGTGGAAAGGAACTGTTGAGTGATGTTACATGGATAAAATATTGTTGGTGGATTTTTAACATGGAGAAGATAATAGACTTTATAGTCTATTTGACTCTTCTAATGGATTGCTCGTTCCGCTGCAACTATGGTTGAAATTTTTATCATTTACCATATGTTCTAAATCTCTGATTTATTGTTGATAAAGGCTATTGATAATTGAATTATCTTTAGTCATGATATTCTTTACTGAGCTAGTTGTGCTCACCCTTTTGCTTCACAATTCCTTTCAGGTAATAAGAGTGTAGCTGGGTCGAGCGAGGGTAACGGGGAAATAGAACAGTGGTCTCTAGCTGTGGATGTTCTCCCGAAGCAGTATAGAAAAGTTCATTTAGTAGTTATATTTGGTGAATCCAATAGGGTAAGGTGTACCCAACGTTGGAAGGGTGGTTTGCCACTATCATACAAGATGTCTAACGACATACAACCTCGTGTCATCATAAGACATGGATGTGCTCATCCACTTGCTGAGTATATCTACGAGCACTACCTATATAATCTTGGTGTTTGTTTGAAGTATAATTCTCAATTAGAGACAGTGGAGATAATGATAAGTCAAGAGAAGACTCACCATTGGGAAGAATATGATAGTAACCTTCTCATTTTTCTTTGGGGTCTATTGGGTCAACCAAGGATAATTCTGTGGCCATATGATATCTATCATAACCTAGACGCGTGGCCTCCCATGTACGAAGGTTTCCTTAAGCACTTCCCAAAGATTTTAATTTCCAAAACATTTTTTGACTATACCTTTATGTAAGGTGTCATTGTGAGGTGATGTCCACGGTTGGAACATGAGTCACATTTGGTATATATTTGTATCCAAACTCACAGCATATGTGTTGTTGTATTTTACACGACAATTGTTGTAATAAAGTTGTAGTTGTTTTCTGTACCATGTATTTGACGACTCAGAATGGGTTGGATGGAATGGACCTATTTTGGGGTTGTCACATCAGATTCATGATCTTCCTCTTCACTAAATCCCCCTCCAAAGTAAGTTTCCTCCATTCTAGATTCCTGTTGTTGTGTCCTTCCCTTTTTATGTGCCCTATGAAAAATTTGAGATGATTTTCCTCGGGTCTCACTTAACTAGTCAAGAAGTTCATTCATCATCTCCTACTTTCTGCTTCATTCCTTATTCATGGCTTCCAACATAAACTTCATATCAAACGTTGGGGAATGTTGTTCTTCAAAAGTTCCATTATCTTTGGAGCTAGACATGATTTTTCTGTAAAACAAAGGTTAGTAGAAAATAATTTCCTCATGACTCCCTTGCGTGTTTAACTCGAATTAATGTTTCACTCGTGTATGAACTCAATTTAGGCTTTTACCCTCAACTAATCTCATTACTGAGCCTTTTACCTCTAAATATTCTCTCTAATAGGTTCTTTTCAAATTCACCTAGCGAAATTCGCGGTTTTACTAATCAATTCAAAATAACTTATCGTGAAACAATTTATAGAAGGTATGAATCTCAACGATAGCACAGAATCGAAATTAAAATTCTAAAAATTTTCAACTTTTTTTAACTCAATCAATTCAAACAGGAAAATTTAAAGATAGATAACTCGATAGAAAGGCATAGCTTTGATACTAAATAATGGACTCTACATCACGCTTGCGTGAGGTGGTTGTTGCCCGAATTATTTCTAGTAAAGTTGTAAGGGTGAAACTCTCTCAACACCTCAACCCAATGCTTATAAGAGACGAGAACCTTGGTATAATCGATCAAACAATGAAGTCTGCGTTGAATGGAACACTAACAACACTTAAGCCCCGTGTTTATATCGAAACAGGAACATATCGACGATTGATACAGTAGAAGACGTCACACACAACTATGTATTGTAATATGATAAGTCCAATTGATTCTCAAAGAAAAACTAAGAAAAATAACTTTGAAATTCTTCAAAGAACCAACAGTAAACTCACAAGAATGATATATATTTGAATACTGAATAATTAATGTTGAATTACAATCATAAAACCCATTTATATTAGTTTAAAGCTCTAGAATCCTTGAAAAGGAATCAACAATTGATTTGGAATCAAATTTTGATCTAAAGTATACTAGTTACAATAGAAATCTGGTAAAATACTGAAAT
This sequence comes from Panax notoginseng, assembly GCA_016801055.1. Lineage (NCBI taxonomy): Eukaryota > Viridiplantae > Streptophyta > Magnoliopsida > Apiales > Araliaceae > Panax > Panax notoginseng. Next base: position 250,322,941 of record CM029012.1, read on the forward strand.
TATTGAGTATAAGAAACAAATACATGACCAAAATATGTCAAAATGCATTTGCCTCACAAAACGTGCCAACAAAATCAGGCTGACCTCGCCGGGGGCAAAATGGGACAGAGAGAAATTAGCCAGGGCACATTCAGAAGGCGTTGGGGCGAATTCGGGCAGAGAGGAGCGCGCCGGGGTGAAGTCCCTGTTTTTCACTTAACAATTTCCTTTGATCTCCTACCCTGGTATGCTGACTTTGACTTGACCTGGAACATATCTTTGGACCAAGTTAACAGTCTTAGGATCACTCTCAACCACCTTGGTACACATTGTCACGTCATTCTCGATCTACATTACTTGCACAAAATGCATAAGACCTTACTTAAAACATTTAGCTCAACACTCGTCACTGGTCCAACCGAAACTTACACCAAATTTGATTCATAATCTCTATTAGAATTCAAATTAGGCATGTCCTCATCAGAAAGCAATTGACTTTTTAATTACCAATAATTAGTTTCAATCGTTCCAAACTATTTATTTTACTTTATTTATCTTGAGGAAAGCAATTGACTAGTCAATGACCAGTAATTAGTTTCTATCATCCCAAAATGTAATAATAATAAATTAAATTGAAATTACGAGTTTGTCGGGTTGTAAACGTTTTATTCTTCTTCTTAGATAATTAAGTCACCACTTTTTAAAGTGGCATTCATCAATCAACTTTTACTTAGTTGTGCATTATAGTGATTTATATCTTCTAAAAGTTGTAATAATAGTTGTATATGATGCCACTAGGCGATAAAGGTGCCAATAGCAATTTTTATATATCCTCGTATATAAATAAACAAAGTTTTAGGTGTCATCAGAGGCTCCGTTTGTCGGTGCCCATGTGCCAAAGTTATAACTCAATGATCGACAAACACCCTCCACTTGAAGTAATAAATCATAGGGAAAATAATTTCTAGATACCAACCCAGATTCAATTACAATCCTTAATGAGGTTAATGAAGGTTATTGATAATGCCAACATAGGATTTATGTTGTCACGGTATATATATATACTCCCTCTATTTTTAAATAAGTATCGTTTAAGGTTTTTGTATATGGATTAAAAAAATCATTTAATACTATCATTTAATAATTAAAATATGTGTAAAATTTCATCACTACCCTTTATGGAAAGTTGAAAACTATTAATACTAAGGGTGATAATTTCTTGGAACAATGAGAGAAGGTAAGGGTGATATAGGAAAGTAAATAATTTATTCTCCTTGAAAGTTGTAAACGACAGATAATTTAGAATAAATTTTTTCTTCCAAAACGTCACTTATTTAGGAATGGAGGGAGTATATACTAGCAACAGTCCCGTGCCTTTAACATTATAGACGATAGGATTTATCCCAAACTTTGAACAACTCAAATAATTTATTAGGGTGAGCAAAAAATTCAAAATCATTTGTATTTTGTATATATATATATATATATATATATATATATATATATATATATATATATATACAGTCCGTTTTTTCAGTGAATTGGAGAGAGTGAAGTAAGAACGAACCGGCTATAGCGACGGTTTTTTTTCGACGTTGTAGCACGGAGCTAAAATCCTGACCTGTTTTTTTTTTTTTACTTTTTTTTAAAAACAACTAAAAAAAAAAGTTTAATATTTTATTGGATTGGAATTTTTCCATAATACAGTGTTTTGAGCGTGATTTGTATACATATAAAAAAAACATACAGACTATTTTGTTATATGTATCCAAATCACACCCAAAACACTGTATTATGAAAAAATTTCAGTTCCATAAAATATTAAACTTTTTTTGTTTAGTTGTTTTAAAAAAAAAGCAAAAAAAAAAAACAGGTCCGTATTTTAGTACCGTGCGGGAGTCCGAACTGAAATCGGATCCATATATATATATATATATATATATATATATATATATATATATATATATGTGAGAAATGATTCATAGATATATACCATCTATATCATTAAAAATAAAAAAAAACGATCAGAATTAAAAATTAACTTTTAGTAGTGGACAGTAAAAAAAATACTTAACGTCTACAACTAATAGTAACAAACGCTTATCAGAATTTTTATTAACTAGAGTTTAGGGTTTACAATTATGTATCTGCAACATGTACTTTCTTAATTTTAATAAATCCTAAACCCTGATTTATAAACCCTAGTTAATAAACCCTAAACTTTAGTTAATAAATTCTAAACCCTTATTAATAAGTCAAATCTTTATTTTGATTAAGATTTACTATTAATAGTTACGGGCGCTAAGTGTTTTTTTTACCGCCCGCTACATTAGAAGCTGATATCGATTTTTAATTTTTAATTTTGGTCGTTCTTTCTTATTTTTAATGATATAGATGGTGTATGTCCTATAAGAATCTATAACAAATGCATGTTATGAATCATTAATATATATATATATATATATATATATATATATATATATATATATATATAAAACAATACTTATATTTATTTTAATTATATTTAGTGTTGTGGCATTATATATAGAGTTAATTAAATACGTAAAAGTTTCAGTTATTCGCCGAAGTTGTTAAAATAGTTTTAGCATTTTACTTGTTACTAAAGTTTAAGAGCAATACATGTGCTTATTACTATAAAATGTATTTCCTACATTCTCTTTCTTTTCTTCCAAGCATTCACATGGCCTTAGAGTGTGAGTTTGTAAGTCATTTACCAAATGGGATTTCTTAATTATATATACTACGGTTGTGAATTGTCATTTTAATTTACATGTAATGGCAATTTTATCCTTTCTACTATCTTATTTTTTTGATGGAATTTTTTTTTATTAATATCCAAAAATAATACAAAAATGACGAATCCAATAACTTAAAAAAAGAATCCGATTATGATGTAAAATTTTTATTACACTGATTATAAAAAATGTAAAAATTTTATAATTATTTTTATTAGATTAGTTAAGGCAACATTTTTTATAATCAATGTACGTAATCAGTCAATCAAAAAAAAGAAATGTACAAAAAGGAATATTTAGTTGTACAAATGATAAATTCAAACTCCTAATTAACAAGCATGAACAGATACAAAAAGTTCAATATATTTGCAAATGGTACTTATTTGTGAAAATAATAAATTCAAATTCAAATTGTAATATCCAACATGCACATAACTTAATTAAACTATCAAAGAATGAGAAAAGATTTATTCATTTACTTAATTCATGTACACAGGACTCATATACAAATAACCCACGTATCAACACAGGAAGTCATCCATGTATATCTCAACCAAATAATCATTCACATACAAATCCACCTCAACCCCTACCTCAAATAGTCAAATGAAATGATCAAACGCAACAAAAATAAACACAGAAAATAAATAAATAAAGAAAATTATTGAAAATGAATCTCATCCGTTCATACAAGTTCAGATCCAAAAGCCACTGACCCTCCACCTGGACGAAGACGTGGCTCTACATCAAAGCCATAGCCAGACACGTGCCAGTAATAGCAGATCCAGCAATGACAGCCCGGTTTACCCAACCGTCCCCGAAGCTACCGCTCGGAACATCGTCGGTCGGAGAATTAGGAGCAGGACCACCGGAAGGAGAGCCCGAAGACGGAGAGCCCACGCTGGGTGAAGGAGATGGAGGCAATACAGCTGATGGGGATGGGGATGGGGATGGGGATTGGGATGGTGATGGTGATGGAGTGGTAGTAGTCGGAGCCGGACCCGGCGCTGGGACTGGTGTAGGAGACGGGGACGGCGACGGAGTTGGTGGCGCAAGGGCGGGTGCCGGCGTAGGTGTGGCGGTGGGGGAGACTTTTGGTGCACCTCCGGGGGCTTGTGCTATGCATGAGGTGGCCAAAAGAGCCGTTAGCAAGAGAAGTTTGAACATAAAAGATACCATGTTTAGAGAGAGAGAGAGAGAGAGTTTTCCAGAGAGAGAAAGTGTGTATGGAGTTTGAGGGGTGAATTGGGAGACTGTGAAGTGAGATTATATATTACGAAAAGTAGAGAGAGAAAGTAGAGGTTTCTGAGAGACAACTATTAAGATTCCTACAAGTATATTATATATAGCCATATGCATGAACATATATATATATATATATAAAAGATATTTATGAATGGATTAGTTTAATACTGTAAGGTCATAAATATATAAACAGCATAATAGTGATCAGTGGATGTTAAGCTATTTCTTTCTCCTTTCTAAGAAGCTTCCAAATTCATGGAATAGATAGAATACCTAATCAATGTATGACAAGAAAAGGCAACGTCTTATTGATGGATATTTTAGTAATTTTGCTGGATTATTAGCATATTTTTGAAGAGGATTAGACGTATAAATTTGCTAAAATTTAATTTGCGCGCAATTAACTGTTCATGCACTACTTGTACTGGCATTCATCTTATATAATTTTATTAATTATATTATTTTTATGTCTGAAATGATTGAGCTACACTTTTCTCTATAAATAATGTTGACTATGTCCCTACTTGTTAATTTAGTGTGATATACTTGCAAATATATAAGACTTTATCATTTTTTATTAACGTGGAATTTTACGCCAGATAAAGTATTACACTCGGGCAAGAAACTCCACAAAAACTAGGGTTTTCTTAAATATGAGTAACTGGAAAATCTTACTAATCTTCCCTATTTAGCGTTGAGGTGTATCACCTGATATAAAACACAGGGAAAAAGATTGAAAATATATATGCTGTGATGGATTATAGATTTAATATATTAATTTTTGAAATAAAAATATGATTTTAGATTAGTAAATATGAGTAGATATTTTCAACATTTAGTATTTAAGTTTAAAACCAAATTTGGTAATTGTTAACTTGTTCAAACTTATACGCGGTCGGTCATGCGGTCACTTTCATGGGGATGGTAAAAAGTCTTTGTCTGCATATCTATTAGAGTAGTGCCACGCGGATAGAAAATTGGGATCGAAAAATTGGACCGGTCTAATTTTTATTTTTATTTATTTATTTTTTATTGTGACTTTTAAAAAATATACAATATTTATTCCAACAAGAATTTTTACAAAATATAGTGTTTTAGGTGTAATTTGGATACATATACAAATACATGGTTATACAGACTGTATAACCCTGTATTTGTATATGTATCTAAATTACACCTAAAACACTATATTTTGTAAAAATTCCTGTTGGAATAAATACTATACATTTTTTGAAAGTCACAATAAAAAAAAAATTAAAAAAAATTAGACCGGTCCAATTTTCCGATTCCAATTTCCTGTCCGGCTAGACTTATTCTATCTATTATTATGGAGAGAAAATCGTGTATGTAATACTCGATAAAAAAAAGATAAAAGATAAATATAATTAGATAATAGAAGTGTAACTAATAAGTATTTATACATATCTAAAATCTATAAGAATAAGAAAAGTCATTCAAGTTTAACAAACTTTTAATTTTAAAAAGGACTATTTTACCTAGTAACCTATTTTGCAAAGAAATTATATATATTTAAACAACTAGAGAGAGAAGAACGTAAAAATTTATTTGGCTTTGGATCAGTACTGCAGAACAGTGAAGAAGAAAAGAAGAAAATTCAAAAAGGTAAAACATAAACTCTTATTTTATGAGATGATATTTGCCTTATATATATATGGTTAATTTTGTAATCAATTTTTATAATATACATACTCTATCCGAGATTTTTAAACAGTATTTACATATATTTATTTTGTGGGTATAATCGAAGAGTCTTTAATCACAGTTTTTAAGTAGTGCATATCTTCAAAGTCATGTTTGTCCGTTATGTAAGATTTGTTTCTGTCAATATTTTCACCTTAGTTTGCACTTGCTTCATGGTCAGTGGGGTGCATCAGGTTTTTATTTTTTTATTTAGTGGAAGTTCCCTGCCATTGCATGGCAGGTTGATTATGTTACCTTTTATTATATCGTTAAAATATATATGTATAAATATAAAGTCTTATGGCTTTATTGGTCAGGTAGATATATTAATTTATAAGTATATCAAAATTGATTATAAGCTAATAACTTAATTTTAAAGTTATAGTATTTAAGTTATTATAATTCAAAAAAATTATTATAATTTCGGGTATATTAACTAAATATAAATTAAATTAAATTAAAAATAAATAAAAATAAGTATAAGTGTGTATAAAATATGAAATAAAAATATGTTTGAGATATGATATTTTATCCTAATGATTCCTATTTGTTCTAAATTTATATTTAGGAATTGTTCGGCTAATATTTTCGTATTTCACAATATCGAGGTAAGTGACTTTCCGAACTATTTAGTTATTTTAAAATTTATCGTTATTTATATATATGTACGTCTTATTAATTATTCGGATGCCTAAATGTACAGTTTCAAAATTTGTTATGTTTTATTTAAGGCTTCCATTTAAATTAAATTGTTATGTTCTTTTATTTCAAAATTCGGATCAACTATTTATTTTCGAACTGTGAATGAGATTATATGATTTTGAACTATGAAAAAGTATCGTTTATATTATCGATAATATTGAGAAAAGAATTTGAAATCCTCAGTCTGACTATGTATAGAACCCGTTATTGATTACGTTTAGTTCCGGAACTAATTAATATAGGACCTACTAAGGCGCACATCTTTTAGATGCCCTTCGGGGAGCGTGTATTTTTATAGATACCTTAGTAGGGTGCGTATCATAATGTTATCGAACTTTTGGGCCATGTTATAGGGCTATTGTAACCTTAGTCACTAAGGCTGTAGATTAAAAGAGATATGATATACATTGAAATCAGTTTTGAATTATTTTAGTTTTAAAAGCTTTTGTACTATTGTTATTGAACAAAAAGTTATTTCGAAAAAATATTTTTCAAATTGTAGTTGATTCGGCTAGATAGAAAGGATTGCTACTTGATAGGCTTCATCGCTCACCCCCTTACAGATTTTTACAGGTCCCATCGTTGAAAACTGAGCCCTTATTTGATACGTTTGGACTAGCTGGAGTTTAGTTTTAGATGTTTTTCTTTTGTTGATAGATTTTGATAAAACTTTTAGTTTCGAGAAGCTGCGTCTCCATTATTTGAATGTGGTATTTATTAGTATTTCATTTGGAGTGATTTAAAATATATTTATTGTTGGGTTTTAAGTTAAGATTATTGTTAAGTTATTTTGTTTGGGCTGCACGTTATTGATATTGTTGCCTTGCGGGCCTATGGGCTTGCGGCGTGTAGCACTTTGGGCCTATATCGGGTTCAGGATGTTACAGAGGTGGTATCAAAGCAGTGGCCTCTCGCAATGTGTTAGGTTAAAAAATCAACATATTCCCTGGGGAGTGATTTTGGGAGTTACCTGTGGGTAAGAGTATTGACTAAATTTAATAATTTTAAAATTAAATATAGAATAAGGTAAAAAATCTATGTTTTGTTTGACGTTTGGTACTCGAGGCTAATTGGGTATTTTATTTTACCTTTTATTAGTTTTGTATAGTGTTGTTGAGTGGAGATTTCTTTTTGTAGGGAAAATACCGCCTAGAAGAAGCAACCACCTACTAACACCAATTTTAGTAAATAGATAATGAATTTCTTGATTCTGTGATATTCGTGTTTTTTTTAGAATTGTAATTTGGGAATTTGGAGGACCAAATTCTTTTAAAGTGGGTAGAATGTAATACTCGATAAAAAAAAGAAAAAAGAAAAAAAGATAAAAGATAAAAGATAAATATAATTAGATAATAGAAGTGTAACTAATAAGTATTTATACATATCTAAAATCTATAAGAATAAGAAAAGTCATTCAAGTTTAACAAACTTTTAATTTTAAAAAGGACTCTTTTACTTATAACCTATTTTGCAAAGGAATTATATATATTTAAACAACTAGAGAGAGAAGAACGTAAAAATTTATTTGGCTTTGGATCAGTACTGCAGAACAGTGAAGAAGAAAAGAAGAAAACTCAAAAAGGTAAAACATAAACCCTTATTTTTTTTATGAGATGATATTTTCCTTATACAAATATGATTAATTTTGTAATCAATTTTTATAATATACATACTTTATCCGAGATTTTTAAACAATATTTACGTATATATATTTTGTGGGTATAATCGAAGAGTCTTTATAGAGAGAAAGAAGAAGAGAAGTCTGCTACCTCATTATTTCAGTATCCAGTTTCTTCTAAGGTAAGAGGTATTATTCTTTCGTATTCATGAAGAGAGCTTTTGTTATTCCATTCTTTATTATTATGTTTGAATAACCTGTATATGCGAAGTACCGCATACATGGTGAAATTCTTCTGTTATTCCATTCCTTATTATTATGTTGGAATAACCTGTCTATGCGAAGTATCGCATACATGGTAAAATTCTTCTGTTATTCCATTCTTTATTATTCTGTTGGAATAACCTGTCTGTGCGGTCTATCGCATGCCTGGTGAATTCTGTTGTTATTCCATTCTTTATTATTCTGTTGGAATATTCTGTCTGTGCGGATTACGCATGATGTAAGACCCCGAATTTTATGAAATAAAAGTATTCAATTTTTCTATTCAGTAAATGGTTAAATTGATAAAATTTTAAAGTTATGGGTGAAATATGAATTTTTTTTTCAAAATAAGCAAGTGGTTATAAAATAATCATTGTTGTCGGGGAATATTCGTTTGGTCGTGGAATATTCTTTCTGTCGGGGAATATTCGTACGACGGCGCAGCTATTTGTGGGCCCCATAACAGAATAACTGTCGGATGAAGAAAACGACAAATTTAAGTTTTTACAAATAACGGCGTAGTTGTTACCGTTAACACTGTTGGAATACCCGGTGGTTAAAATACAGTAATACGCGTTTTTGCACAGTAGCACACGGTATTGCATAGTATTTTTGAAATTATTGATTCTTACGTAAGAAGGCACTACTCAATAATTGTTACAGTAATTACTGTTCAATATTTTATTTTATTGATTCAATAATTGCTACGTTGAAATTTTATATTATTGTTGTTCAATAATTGTTGATGCACAGTATTTTCCTTTATCAGATCAATAATTCATATTATTTGAATAATATTATTAGATAACATTATTGGCAATGTCTAAAAAGTTCTGTCTAAGGAGAGGTTTGGTCACCTAATTGCGCGCCAGTAAGGAAAAATTCTTATTGGAAAGCCCCCTCTTTCCTGGGAACGGCCTGGTTGTCATAAATGTGATTCTGTAATATTATTTGTTAATAATTAATTATTGATTCATATGATAAGAAAATATTTATTTTATGTGGATATAAATGAGGGATATATTTTTGTGGTTAAAAAATGAAGGAGTTAATGTTGAGATTTTTATCCGTATTTTTGTCGGAATGGAGGTATTAAAAATCAGGGTTTTTGAGATATTTTGCGGGGGTTATAATTTTTAATCCGACCGTTGGATCGTGGTAATTTTTGGATATGTTATACATATATAAGTTGAGTATATGCCCACAAATTTTGAACCGTTAAAAATGAACGTATGATTTATTATGAATTTTACGAGATGACTGGTTCAGAAATTGTTGAATTTTCGGAGTTTATCATTTTGGGTGGAAAATTCTAGAATTGGTGGGCCCCACTTGTGGTTGGTGAAGAAATGTGCTGAATTATATTTCAAATGTGGTGGGTGGGAATAGTAGCAGGTAAAGCCATCAGGTTGCAGGTCAAACCTACCAAAATTTTCCTATAAATAGAGGGCTAAGTTAGAATTGAAAATCACACCAAAAACATAAGCTTTCTCTCTTTCTCTCCCTATATTATGAAGCATATTTTGTAAGTATTTAGATACTTTGAGAGTTACTATTCAGTGCAAGTTTCCTTCGACTTTACATTCCAGTCAGAAATACTGCACTTTTGATGTAAGGGATAATAAGGAATTTTAAGGGTTGTTATGTTTTTCAGTTTCGTAATTTTTCTGACCTTCAAAAATTATGGAAAAATTTGAAATGATATTTTGATGAGTTTTATTGATTGTGTCCAAAAATGGTGATTTTTGGATGTATAGATTAAGAGTTATGAATTTTACGGGAAAAGACTATTTTAAAAGTAACAGCTTATAATTTCTTGTGGTTAACTCCAAAATTGATGAAATTTTTATTGGGAGTACATGTATATGATAGAAGTATACTATGTAAATTTCAGATTTTTTGGACAAAAGTACAATTTTTGATAAATGTCTAAATATTCGGCTGTTTTGGCCATATGAAAAATAGTAAATGATTTTTAAAAATTCTGAGAAAAATATATGTTCACTATGGGACTATATTATGCTAAATCCCAGAAAAGAAATATTTTTGGAACTGATTTGGTATTTTTCATGAAAATGGTCTAGTTATGAGTAAATGAATTAAATATGTTTTGTGAAGAAAGAAAATTGGAAAATAGGATTTTATGGCTTGAGAATCCTATATGAGGTATATGCAGATTTTTGATGAGGGTTTTGATTATTGGTGATAAAATCTTATGAGTTTGGTATTTTAGAATGATTAAAAACATTATTTAGTAAAGTGTAAATAATTTAAATAAATTATTTATAAGCTTAAGAAATATTATTCTTTCAATATCATTATACCGAAATACTGGTATGGATTTTATTGTGGAATTTCTACCTTTTTGTGTCGAGTTACTATTCATGAGTTACTATTTACGAGTTACTATTCACGATAAAAATTGGTTTCTTTTTCTAACCAAATTATAGTTGAGTTATGAATATTACTCTTGAGATTAAAACTATGTATTGATTATATTGATTTTATTATCATTTTTATAACCATGATGTTAAAATTTTCTTTCACTAGAGTGTAAAGATGGGTAGATTATTGGTATGATCATGACTAGGGTTCTCTTTGGCCTGTAGTGCAAAGTTGAATTGTGACTGGTATGATCATGACCATTGAATTTATAAGTGAATATCTTTAGCTTAAGTGCAAAGGTGAATTGATCAACATGGTTATAATTATTGTTTATATAAATTTTGAAATGATTATATATTTCTTTGAGATATTAATATCTTTGGCCTGTAGTGCAAAGATGAAATATTGATGAATATCTTTGGCCTGTAGTGCAAAGATGAATTGTTGATGAATATCTTTGGCCCGTAGTGCAAAGATGACATGTTGTTGAATATCTTTGGCCAGTAGTGCAAAGATGAACAGATGTTGAGATAAACATGACCAACTGGTGATACAAATGAATATCTTTGGCCGTAGTGCAAAGATGAAGTTATTTGTATGATTATGAACAGGAAATGTGATTTGGTGTAACCATGATCTTTGATGTTTCAGGTAAAGATAGGTGATGAAAATTATCTTCGTCCTGGATGAGAAGAGGAATTTAGAACTACAGTTATGATTATGAGTTATTCATATGATTGTGGACCAGAATTGTTGATTGATGTTACAGGGATAAAATATTGTTGGTGGATTTTTAACATGGAGAAGATAATAGACTTTATAGTCTATTTGACTCTTCTAATGGATTGCTCGTTCCGCTGCAACTATGGTTGAAATTTTTATCATTTACCATATGTTCTAAATCTCTGATTTATTATTGATGAAGGCTATTGATAATTGAATTATCTTTAGTCATGATATTCTTTACTGGGCTAGTTGTGCTCACCCTTTTGCTTCACAATTCCTTTCAGGTAATAAGAGTGTAGCTGGGTCGAGCGGGGGTAACAAGGGAATAGAACGGTGGTCATCATTTAGTAGTTATATTTGGTGAAGAAAATAGGGTGAGGCGAACCCAACGTTGGAAGGGTGGTTTGCCACTATCATACAAGATGTCTAACGACATACAACCTCGTGTCATCATAAGACAGGGATGTGCTCATCCACTTGCTGAGTATATATACGAGCACTACCTATATAATCTTGGTGTTTGTTTGAAGTATAATTCTCAATTAGAGACAGTAGAGATAATGATATGTCAAGAGAAGACTCACCATTGGGAAGAATATGATAGTAATCTTCTCGTTTTTCTTTGGGGTCTATTGGGTCAACCAAGAATAATTCTGTGGCCATATGATATCTATCATAACCTAGACGCATGGCCTCCCACGTACGAAGGTTTTCTTGAGCACTTCCCAAAGATTCTAATTTCTAAAACAGTTTTTGACTATACCTTTATGTAAGGTGTCATTGTGAGGTGATGTCCACGATTGGAACATGAGTCACATTTGGTATATATTTGTATCCAAACTCACAGCATATGTGTTGTTGTATTTTGCACGACAATTGTTGTAATAAAGTTGTAGTTATTTTCTGTACCATGTATTTGGCGACTCAGAATAGGTTGGATTGAATGGACCTATTTTGGGGTTGTTACAGGTGGTATCAGAGCTTAGGGATATGATCTCTGGCGGAGATCGGGGAATACAACTAGGAGGGGAGAGATGAGTAAATCCTTCGCTAGTGTGTCCTACCTAAGCTTATTTGTTGGTCAGTCATAATATCGGGATATTATGTAAATGTTAATTTGTTCAATTAACCCTTGTTTTGAAACTGTATTCTAGAATGATATCTGAAATACAGGAGATGATCAGTGGAGAAATCATGATGATAAGGAAGATGGAATCTGAAATGAAAGCAAGGTATTCTCAACTCTTTGAAATACCAGGTACGTAAATTTCGGGGACGAAATTTCATAAGGAGGGGAGATTGTAAGACCCCGAATTTTATGAAATAAAAGTAATCAATTTTTCTATTCAGTAAATGGTTAAATTGATAAAATTTTAAAGTTATGGGTGAAATATGAATTTTTTTTTTCAAAATAAGCAAGTGGTTATAAAATAATCATTGTTGTCGGGGAATATTCATTTGGTCGTGGAATATTCTTTCTGTCGGGGAATATTCGTACGACGGCGCAGCTATTTGTGGGCCCTATAACAGAATAACTGTCGGATGAAGAAAACGACAAATTTGAGTTTTTACAAATAACGGCGTAGTTGTTACCGTTAACACTGTTGGAATACCCGGTGGTTAAAATACAGTAATACGCGTTTTTGCACAGTAGCACACGGTATTGCATAGTATTTTTGAAATTATTGATTCTTACGTAAGAAGGCACTACTCAATAATTGTTACAGTAATTACTGTTCAATATTTTATTTTATTGATTCAATAATTGCTACGTTGAAATTTTATATTATTGTTGTTCAATAATTGTTGATGCACAGTATTTTCCTTTATCAGATCAATAATTCATATTATTTGAATAATATTATTAGATAACATTATTGGCAATGTCTAGAAAGTTCTGTCTAAGGAGAGGTTTGGTCACCTAATTGCGCGCCAGTAAGGAAAAATTCTTATTGGAAAGCCCCCTCTTTCCTGGGAACGGCCTGGTTGTCATAAATGTGATTCTGTAATATTATTTGTTAATAATTAATTATTGATTCATATGATAAGAAAATATTTATTTTATGTGGATATAAATGAGGGATATATTTTTGTGTTTAAAAAATGAAGGAGTTAATGTTGAGATTTTTATCCGTATTTTTGTCGGAATGGAGGTATTAAAAATCAGGGTTTTTGAGATATTTTGCGGGGGTTATAATTTTTAATCCGACCGTTGGATCGTGGTAATTTTTCGATATGTTATACATATATAAGTTGAGTATATGCCCACAAATTTTGAACCGTTAAAAATGAACGTATGATTTATTATGAATTTTACGAGATGACTGGTTCAGAAATTGTTGAATTTTCGGAGTTTATCATTTTGGGTGGAAAATTCTAGAATTGGTGGGCCCCACTTGTGGTTGGTGAAGAAATGTGCTGAATTATATTTCAAATGTGGTGGGTGGGAATAGTAGCAGGTAAAGCCATCAGGTTGCAGGTCAAACCTACCAAAATTTTCCTATAAATAGAGGGCTAAGTTAGAATTGAAAATCACACCAAAAACATAAGCTTTCTCTCTTTCTCTCCCTATATTATGAAGCATATTTTGTAAGTATTTAGATATTTTGAGAGTTGCTATTCAGTGCAAGTTTCCTTCGACTTTGCATTCCAGTCAGAAATACTGCACTTTTGAGGTAAGGGATAATAAGGAATTTTAAGGGTTGTTATGTTTTTCAGTTTCGTAATTTTTCTGACCTTCAAAAATTATGGAAAAATTTGAAATGATATTTTGATGAGTTTTATTGATTGTGTCCAAAAATGGTGATTTTTGGATGTATAGATTAAGAGTTATGAATTTTACGGGAAAAGACTATTTTAAAAGTAACAGCTTATAATTTCTTGTGGTTAACTCCAAAATTGATGAAATTTTTATTGGGAGTACATGTATATGATAGAAGTATACTATGTAAATTTCAGATTTTTTGGACAAAAGTACAATTTTTGATAAATGTCTAAATATTCGGCTGTTTTGGCCATATGAAAAATAGTAAATGATTTTTAAAAATTCTGAGAAAAATATATGTTCACTATGGGACTATATTATGCTAAATCCCAGAAAAGAAATATTTTTGGAACTGATTTGGTATTTTTCATGAAAATGGTCTAGTTATGAGTAAATGAATTAAATATGTTTTGTGAAGAAAGAAAATTGGAAAATAGGATTTTATGGCTTGAGAATCCTATATGAGGTATATGCAGATTTTTGATGAGGGTTTTGATTATTGGTGATAAAATCTTATGAGTTTGGTATTTTAGAATGATTAAAAACATTATTTAGTAAAGTGTAAATAATTTAAATAAATTATTTATAAGCTTAAGAAATATTATTCTTTCAATATCATTATACCGAAATACTGGTATGGATTTTATTGTGGAATTTCTACCTTTTTGTGTCGAGTTACTATTCATGAGTTACTATTTACGAGTTACTATTCACGATAAAAATTGGTTTCTTTTTCTAACCAAATTATAGTTGAGTTATGAATATTACTCTTGAGATTAAAACTATGTATTGATTATATTGATTTTATTATCATTTTTATAACCATGATGTTGAAATTTTCTTTCACTAGAGTGTAAAGATGGGTAGATTATTGGTATGATCATGACTAGGGTTCTCTTTGGCCTGTAGTGCAAAGTTGAATTGTGACTGGTATGATCATGACCATTGAATTTATAAGTGAATATCTTTAGCTTAAGTGCAAAGGTGAATTGATCAACATGGTTATAATTATTGTTTATATAAATTTTGAAATGATTATATATTTCTTTGAGATATTAATATCTTTGGCCTGTAGTGCAAAGATGAAATATTGATGAATATCTTTGGCCTGTAGTGCAAAGATGAATTGTTGATGAATATCTTTGGCCCGTAGTGCAAAGATGACATGTTGTTGAATATCTTTGGCCAGTAGTGCAAAGATGAACAGATGTTGAGATAAACATGACCAACTGGTGATACAAATGAATATCTTTGGCCGTAGTGCAAAGATGAAGTTATTTGTATGATTATGAACAGGAAATGTGATTTGGTGTAACCATGATCTTTGATGTTTCAGGTAAAGATAGGTGATGAAAATTATCTTCGTCCTGGATGAGAAGAGGAATTTAGAACTACAGTTATGATTATGAGTTATTCATATGATTGTGGACCAGAATTGTTGATTGATGTTACAGGGATAAAATATTGTTGGTGGATTTTTAACATGGAGAAGATAATAGACTTTATAGTCTATTTGACTCTTCTAATGGATTGCTCGTTCCGCTGCAACTATGGTTGAAATTTTTATCATTTACCATATGTTCTAAATCTCTGATTTATTATTGATGAAGGCTATTGATAATTGAATTATCTTTAGTCATGATATTCTTTACTGGGCTAGTTGTGCTCACCCTTTTGCTTCACAATTCCTTTCAGGTAATAAGAGTGTAGCTGGGTCGAGCGGGGGTAACAAGGGAATAGAACGGTGGTCATCATTTAGTAGTTATATTTGGTGAAGAAAATAGGGTGAGGCGAACCCAACGTTGGAAGGGTGGTTTGCCACTATCATACAAGATGTCTAACGACATACAACCTCGTGTCATCATAAGACAGGGATGTGCTCATCCACTTGCTGAGTATATATACGAGCACTACCTATATAATCTTGGTGTTTGTTTGAAGTATAATTCTCAATTAGAGACAGTAGAGATAATGATATGTCAAGAGAAGACTCACCATTGGGAAGAATATGATAGTAATCTTCTCGTTTCTCTTTGGGGTCTATTGGGTCAACCAAGAATAATTCTGTGGCCATATGATATCTATCATAACCTAGACGCATGGCCTCCCACGTACGAAGGTTTTCTTGAGCACTTCCCAAAGATTCTAATTTCTAAAACAGTTTTTGACTATACCTTTATGTAAGGTGTCATTGTGAGGTGATGTCCACGATTGGAACATGAGTCACATTTGGTATATATTTGTATCCAAACTCACAGCATATGTGTTGTTGTATTTTGCACGACAATTGTTGTAATAAAGTTGTAGTTATTTTCTGTACCATGTATTTGGCGACTCAGAATAGGTTGGATTGAATGGACCTATTTTGGGGTTGTTACACATGACCTGATTCCATTCTTTATTATTCTGTTGGAATATCCTGTCTGTGCATATTACGCATGACCTGGTTCCATTATTTATTATTCTGTTGGAATAAACTGTCTGTGCGATCTATCGCGTGCCTGGTGAATTCTTCTGTTATTCCATTCTTTATTATTTTGTTGGAATAACTTGTCTATGTGGATTACCGCATGCATGGTAAATGATTCTTCGTATTCATTCTTTATTAAATTGTGGAAATGATCTGTCTACGTGGATTACCGCATGGCGGATAAAAATTCATTTACAGTTTCGTATATTCTATTATACTCGTATGAGATATCATTTCTTTTGTACTCGTCATGAAATATCATTTTTTTGGTATTTTTCTTTTACGAGTTACTATTCATGAGTTACTATTCACCTGGTTAATATTCACTCTAGTATTATTCACTCGGGTATTCAGGACCTTTTTTGTGTCAGAGTACTATTCACGGGTTACTATTCACCCAAATTACTATTGACCCGAATATTATTTACTCGGGTATTTGGAGTACTTTTTATGTCGGGGTACTATTCACGAGATACTATTCTCGAAGTACTATTCAAAGGATACTATTTACCCGAAAAATATATTTCTTTTCTGTCCAAATTATTTTTGGTATATGAATATTATTCTTGAATTTTACTCCACAAAGCAGTATCATGTTGACAATTTGGACGTTATTGATTTCTGGATAAATTAAAATTATAAATCTTTAAAATTTATCCTTGAACTTGTTTTATTGAATTATTATGTCATTGTCATCATCCTCATGCTTATATTGTGATTAAAGTCATCTTTGACTTACATGCATAAATGGACTTGGTATGATTATGACCAGGGATTATTCGGTATAATCATGACCTTAATGTAACGAATGATGTGGTAAAAGTCCTCATTAGCCTGTAGTTCATTGATGGACAGTTGTTGGTATGCTTATGACCAGAGATTATTTGGTATAATCAATGACCATTGATGATTACATAAATATCCTTGGCCGTGATGCAGGGATGATTTGATTTTATTTGTTAAGCTGAGTCTCAACGATAAAGTTGATGAAAAACTTTCTAAACCATAGAAGATAGTAGATTTTATGCTCTACTTGACTCTTCTAATGGATTGCTTATTCCGCTGCAGTTGTTGATCTAAAACTTGTTGTCTATTGTATTCTATCAATTGTTATACTATTGAAGGCTAAGGATAATTTATTCTGTATTATCTTAGTCATAATATTTCTTACTGAGCTAGTTGAGCTCACCCTTTCTTTCACTGTTCTCTTCAGAAAATGAGAACGTAGCCGAGACTAGTCGGGAAACGGAGTGCCGGTCCAGATGATAGCATTAGCAGTCCTCACTATTCTGTTAAATAGTGTGATAATAATTATAATGAGGACTCCATTGAGTGTGGATATTGTCTAGAAGACAATATTCTTGTTTAAACTCTCAGCTATGTTTTGTCGTATTTTGCACGACAGTTGTATAATTAAGTTTGTATTTGATTTATGTACCATGTATCTGGCAACTCAAGATGGGTGATGTATACCTGTTTTAGGGGCGTCACAGTTGGTATCAAAGCTTAGGGATATGATCCCTAGCTGAGATGTGAGACACGAACTAGGAGGAGAGAGACGGAGAATTCCTTCGCTAGTATGACCTACCTAAGTTTATTTGGTATTTAATTGGTCGGTCAAAGTATAGGAATAATATATGATATGTCAATTAACCCTTATTTTGTGACAGTGTTTGCGAATGACATCTAAAAATATTGTGATAAGCAATGAAGCACATGAGACCGTTGAGTCGGCTCAACCAAAAGGTAACGACCAACAACACGATAATAATCATACCGATGGCAACGGTCATCGGAACAATGATAACCATCGTGGGGGAAATTATCATGCCAAGAATGGTAACCACTTCGGTGGTAATCATGGCCAAGATAATAGAAGTGGAAATTTCAAGAAGAGAAGGTCATTTAGTTCGATTTTGTCGTGCACCAAAGTCAAGTACAGCTGGGACGGTGGCACCAAAGGCGAATACGGACAAAACAAAGTCGGTGGTTTCAGGAAGAGCGTTTTTCGTGACTTCTCAAAAAGCGAGTAACCCGAACGAAGTTAGCACGGGTTAGTTAATTATAAATTCTTGCGAAGTCTATACTTTATTAGATACTGGTTCTACCCATTCTTTTATCTCTCTTGCTTGCGCTCAACGTTAAAATTTGACTCCAGAAAAATTAGACTTTGACTTATCGGTTGAAATTCTGTTAAAAGAAACCTTCATTACATGTGTTATCCAAGTCTTGGATGAGAGTCACAGTTTTAATGACATTTCTATTGTTAATAAATTTCCTGACGTATTCTTGAAGACTTCTTAGCCTACCCTAGAGCGTGAAATCGAATTTTGTATTGACCCCAGTACAAAACCCCTTTCTAAAACCCTCAAATATTTTTCTTCAACCAAAACGAACGTATAATGCGCTAAAGACATTGGCTCGAGCTGTTGAAGATTACGATCGTACCATTCATTACCATCGTGGGAAAGCGAACGTGGTAGCTAACGCGTTGAGTAGAAGATCGTATGCGTTTACGAGTGCGATGTTGTTAACACAAAAACCTATTTCGTATAACTTACAAATGATGAAGATAGAGTTAAAGACTCTAGGGACCCACGTGAAGATAACGAATATACGAGTAGAATCGACTTTAATCGATAAAGTTAAAGTCGCTCAAGCTACACACCCGAATCTGATGAATGTGAAGAAGAAGGTTCAAGAAGGCGTTATCTCAACCCTCGATTTAATTGGCCCATTTGAAATTCTCGATGGAGTAGGAACTGTGGCCTATAGACTTGTTTTACCGCCAAGTATGTCGCGTGTTCATAACATTTTTTTTCACGTATCGATGTTACGTAAATATATGGACGACCCGAACCACATTATTGAATTAGAATTAGACGAGATAGCAGAAGATTTAACGTATAAGGAGATACGTGTTAAAATCTTAGATAAGAAAGATTATATTCGACACTCAAAGGTTATACCTCAAGAGTTAGAATCTGAAATGAAGTCCAGGTATCCTCATCTCTTCGGTATATCATGTACGTACGTAAATTTCGAGGGCGAAATTTCATAAGGAGGGGAGATTGTGAGACCCTAAATTTTATGAATAAAGATTTAAATTTCTTGAAATATATTTTTGTAATATTATGGGGTGGATTTGATATAATGTTATAGTTGTGAGTAATATTTATAAATTTTACAAAGTATGCAAGTTGTTATAAAATATTCGTTTGGTCGGGGAATATTCTTTTTACCGGAGAATATTCGTACGACGGCACAATCATTGGTGGACCCCACAATGAAAGTATTGTCGTAGTTAGAAAACGACATAATTATCTTTTATTAAAAATAACGGCGAGTGTTACCGTTAAAACTGTTGAACTACTCGGTAGTAAAAGTACAGTAATACGCGTGGTTGCATAGTAGCACATGGTATTGATTATTGATGCTTACGTGATAAGTCACTCAGTTATACTCAATTATTCCTATAGTAATTGCTGCATCATATCTTTCATATTATTGATTCAATTATTGTCACAGTATCATCTGCATAATATTTTATATTATTAAATCAATAATTGAGACGACAAAGTTATTCATATTATTATTTATAATATTGACAATGTCTAGAAGTTCTGTCAAGGAGAGGTTAGATAATCTAATTGCGCGCCAATAGGGAGAAATCCTTATCGGAAAGCCCCCTCTTTCCTGGGAACGACCCGGGTGTTAAATATTGTGAATTATAATATTAATGATGAATAAGTTCGTGTTAATTAAAGAAGAAATTGATAGTTTCATTGTGTGGGAATTATTAGTGTTAGTGAAAATCGATATTTATTTCGATAATAATTGATGTCTGGAGGTTATATTGACCAATCGGGTAATTAATCGGATAAATGAGCAATTAATTGTATGCTTATAACTATTTGTTCACATGTGTATACTATTGATTCACATTCTTGTACTATTAGGGGTGGTGGTACAAGATTGATAATACTTGCATGACTAAGTTAAAAATGGAGGTATAGTTGAAGGTACTATACTATAATTAATTTTTTCACATGTTTAGATGTGACGCCCCCAAAATAGGTATACAACACCCATTCTGAGTCGCCAAATACATGGTACAGAAAGCAAACTACAACTTCAATAATACAAATGTCGTGCAAAATACGACAACACATACTGTGAGTTTAAATACAAATATTGTCTTCTAGACAATATCCACACTCAAATAAATTCCCATTACAATTATTCAAACACTATTTTACAGAAATAGTGAGGACTGCTAAAACATCTTTCTTGAACCATCACTCCATACCCCGACTAGATCCTGCTATGTTCTCACCTCCTGAGAAGAAAAATGGAACAAAAAGGAAAAGGGTGAGCTCAACTAGCCCAGTAAAGAACATTATGACTAAGATAATATACAACAAATTATCGTTAGTCTTCAAAAGGGAAAAATTTGATAGAATATAATCGACAACAAGTTTTAGATCAACAACTGCAGCGAAAACAGCAAACCATTAGAAGTGTCAAGTAGAGAAAGAATTCTACTATCTTCTAAGATTTAAAAGTCCATCATCAATATTTTATCCCTGTAACATCAATTAATAATCATCTTTATCCAAATATTCATCTTTGCACTACAGGCCAAAGATATTCATTTGTATCACCTGTCAGTCATGTTCATCTCAAGTAATCATACATCTTTGCACTACAGGCCAAAGATATTCATCAAGTAATCATACATCTTTGCACTACAGGCCAAAGATATTCATTAATATCATCATTTAGGACTGAGGATGATAAAAAATATCTTAAAGAGAACGAATCCAATGAGACAGAAGGACAAATAGTAGGGATTCGTATAACAGTTTATCCAAGATCAATAATACTTCATAATAATCAATTGTGAAGCAAAATTCAAAAATAAAGATCAAAACATGGATACAATCAAAGATAGTAACCATAATAGACATCTTGGACAAAAAGGAAAAATTTTATTTTTCGGTGAATAGTGCCGTATTCGTGAATAGTGCCGTATACGTGAATAGTACCGTATACATGAATAGTAACCCCGACACAAAAAGTTTCAAATTTGATAAAAACTCATATCAATATTTTAGCATAATGATATTGAAGAAAATAATATCATTTAAGAAGAAAATAATATCCCTTACCTCAAGATATCAGTACTTCTGGTCGGAATACCGGTATAAGGCTGAAAGAAACTTGCTCTGATGAATAGAAACTCTCAAAGTATCTAAATACTCACAAAATACACCCAATAATCTAGAGAGAGAAAGAGAGAAAACTTCTTTCTGGTGTGATTTTTAATTCTAACTTAGCCCTCTATTTATAGGAAAATTTTAGTAGGTTTGACCTGCAACCTGATGGCTTTACCTGCTACTATTTCCTCCTACCACATTTGAAATATAATTCAGCACATTTCTTCACCAACCACAAGTGGGGCCCACCAATGCTAGAATTTTCCATCAAAATGATAAACTCCAAATATTTAATAATTTCTGAACCAGTCATCTCGTAAAATTCATAATAAATCATACGTTCATTTTTAACGGTTCAAAATTTGTGGACATATACTCAACTTATATATGTATATCATATCCAAAAATTATCACGATCCAACGGTCGGATTTAAAATTATAACCCCCGCAAAATATCTAAAAAACCCTGATTTTTAATACCTCCATTCCGACAAAAATACTGATAAAAACCTCAACATTAACTCCTTCATTTTTAACCACAAAAATATATCTCTCATTTATATCCACATAAAATAAATATTTCCTTATCATATGAATCAATAATTAATTATTCACAAATAATATTACAGAATCACATTTATGACAACCAGGCCGTTCCCAGGAAAGAGGGGGCTTTCCAATAAGGATTTCTCCTTACTGGCGCGCAATTAGATGACCAAACTTCTCCTTAGACAGAACTTTCTAGACATTGTCAATAATGTTATCTAATAATATTATTCAAATAATATGAATTATTGATCTGATAATAGAAAATACTGTGCAGCAACAATTATTGAAACAACAATAATATAAAATATCAATGCAACAATTATTGAATCAATAAAATAAAATATTGAACAATAACTACTGTAACAATTATTGAGTAGTGCCTTCTTACGTAAGAATCAATAATTGGTGCAATACCGCGTGCTACTGTATTTTAACTACCGGGTATTCTAACAGTATTAACGGTAACAACTACACCGTTATTTATACTTGTCGTTTTCTTCATCCAATCGCTTTCCGTTATGGGGCCCATACAAGGCTGCGCCGTCGTACGAATATTCCCCGACAGCAAGAATATTCCACGACCAAACGAATATTCCCCGACAAAATGAATATTTTATAACCACTTGCTTATTTTGTAAAATTTGCATATTTCACCCATAACCAAAGTATTATATCAAATTAACCCCTTATTATTCACAATAATATTTAGAGAAAATTTGATTTTATTCATTAATAAGTTGGGGTCTTACAACCTCCCCTCCTTATGAAATTTCGTCCTCGAAATTGACGTACGTACTTGATATTTCAAAAAAAGTGAGGATACCTCGCTTTCATTTCTGATTCCAACTCCCAGGTCATTTCTTCAATAGCATGGTTTCTCCACAAAACCTTAACTTGTGGTATAACTTTCGTGCGTAGGACATGCTCTTTCCTATCCAAGATCTTAACAGGTACCTCCTCGTACGTTAAATCTTCAGCTATCTCGTCTGGTTCTAACTCAATAATGTGGTTCAGGTCTTTAACATATTTACGAAGCATAGATATGTGAAAAACATTATGAACACGAGACATGCTTGGAGGTAATGCGAGTCTATATGCCACATTTTCTATTCGCTCAAGAATCTCAAATGGACCAATAAATCTTGGATTGAGCTTTCCTCTCCTCCCAAATCTTGGAACTCCCTTCCATGGTGCAACACGTAATAATACATGATCCCCAATATTAAATTCCACGTCCTTCCGATGAAGATCCGCATAAATCTTTTGTCGATCCTGTGCCGTTTGTATACGTTGTCGAATCGTTTGGATCTTCTCTGTAGTAATGCGTACCAACTCTGGTCCCAACAATGTTGCTTCACCCACCTCGTCCCAGCATACTGGAGAACGACATTTTCTTCCATACAACGCCTTGAATGGAGCCACACCTATGCTCGCCTGATAACTGTTGTTGTAGGAGAATTCCACCAATGGTAGGTACTTATCCCAACTCCCTTTAAGATCTAGGACACAAAGTCTTAATAGATCTTCAAGAGTTTGAATAGTCCTCTCTGATTGTCCGTCCGTTTGAGGATGGTATGCCGAACTGAATCGTAAATCCGTGCCCATAGCTTTCTGCAAGCTAACCCAAAATCGTGAAGTGAATCTTGGGTCACGATCCGAAACTATGGATACTGGCATGCCATGCAATCTCACAATCTCGTTCACGTACATACTAGCAAGACATTCAAGGGAATAAGTCTCACGTATCGGCAAGAAATGAGCGGATTTAGTTAATCTATCAACAATAACCCAAATCGCATCTATGCCTTGAGAAACCTTGGGAAGACCCGTAACAAAATCCATAGTAATGTGTTCCCACTTCCATTTCGAAATTTCAAGTGGTTACAATGGACCCTTTGGTACTTGATGCTCCGCTTTTACACGTTGACAAGTTAAACATCTCGAGATAAACTCAGCGATCTCTCTTTTCATATTGCTCCACCAAAATGTATGTCGAAGATCGTGATACATTTTGGTACTCCCAGGATGGATTGCAAACGGTGTGTTGTGTGCCTCCATCATTATTCTATGCTTCAAGTCAAAATCGTTAGGAACACAAAGTCTGGAGTTGACTCGAAGTATTCCTTCTTCATCGATTCTTGCTTCTGGAATAGCACCTTCTTGCACTTTCTTCTTCATACGCATCAGCTCCATGTCCGTAGCTTTAGCAGCTTTAACTTTATCGATTAAAGTCGGTTCTACTCGTATATTTGATATCATCATGTGGGTACTTGGAGCCTTCATCTCTATCTCCATCGTTTGTAAGTCATACAAAATGGGCCTTTGTGTTAACAACATTGCACTCGTACCCGCGTATGATCTTCTACTCAATGCGTCAGCTACTACGTTCGCTTTTCCAGGATGATATTGGATGGTATGATCGTAATCTTTCAACAGCTCAAGCCAACGTCGTTGCCGCATGTTGAGTTCCTTTTGGGTGAAGAAATATTTGAGGCTTTTATGATCTGTATAGATCTCCACTTTCTCCCCATACAGGTAGTGTCTCCAGATCTTCAACGCGAAAACGACTGCTGCCAACTCCAAATCATGAGTAGGATAATTTCTCTCATATTCTTTGAGTTGTCGTGAGGCATAGGCTATGACTTTCCCATGTTGCATGAGAACACATCCTAACCCTTTGCCTGAAGCATCGTTGTAGATAACAAATCCATCCGAACCAGATGGTATTGTCAGAACAGGTGCCGAAATGAGTCTCCTCTTGAGTTCTTGGAAACTCTTCTCGCATTCCTCACTCCATACGAATTTTGTATCTTTTCGAGTCAGCTGAGTTAATGAAGTAGCGATTCGAGAAAATCTTTCCACGAATCTCCGATAATAACCAACTAATCCTAGAAAGCTACGTATTTCGATTACCGACTTAGGTTGTTCTTAACTGTGACTCATATCCCAACCTTGGATAGCACGTCACAATGACACCTATCGGTTTACTACCGCACGAATATGGCGTCCCCTACGGAGAGTCTGGATTCAGTGCATTCCACAAAGGAAGTCACCAGATAAAGGCTCGGGTACAAACTTCTACAGTTAGGTTTTTAACTCTTGAAGTTCAATAGGAGCCATTCGATATGAGATTTTAGAAGTGAGTTTTGTACCAGATTCAAAGATGACACAAAATTCAATATCACGCGTAGGCCAAGAAATTCTTCAGGAAATACGTCAGGAAACAAACAACAGAAATATCACTCAAATCTGACGTATTTTTGTTTCAGTCCATGACATAGCTAAAAAAGCTTGACATCCATTTTTCAATAAACGAATGACTTTACGGCTTGATATGAAAGAGTTTGACTTCAATGGTTTGGTTGCTTGAATTTGAATAACAGGTTGCTTAGGAATATGAAAACTAACAACCTTACGAAAGCAATCAATTTTGGCATGATGAGTAGTTAACCAATCAATTCCTAAAATCACATCAAAAGTAAGTATCTTTAAAGAGATAAGATCAACAGGTAACGTGATGGTGCCAACTTGGATCAAACAAGATTTATAAACAGTGGATGTAACGAAAGTTTCTCCTAACAGAGTCTCCACAGATAGGTCAAAGTCTAATTTCTCCGGAGTCAAGCTTAAACGTTGAGCACAAGCAGGAGATATAAAAGAATGGGTAGAACCGGTATCTAGTAAAGTATAAACTTCACAAAAATTTATAATTAACTAACCCGTGCTAACTTCGTTCGGGTTCCTCGTATTCTGACCAGTCACAAAAAATGCTCTTCCAGGAACCGTTGACTTTGACTTATCCGGGACAACTTTTGGAGTCACCATCCCCGCTGAACTTGGTTTTGCTACAGAACACTCTCGAGCTATATGACCCTCCTTTCCACAGTTATAACATACCTTGGATTGTTGTGGGCAGTTTGGGCTGATATGTCCTCTTTCCCACATTTGTAACATACGACCGGTGGTCGTTCTCCTCCCCTAGAAACAGTTGATGTTTGTGCTGACGTCTTCACGTTATCATTGTTGTACCTTCTCTTCTTGAAATCTCCTCCCGACTCGCTCCTTCTATTATCACGACCACGATTACCACCAGAGTGGTTACCGCTTTTGTCCGAATATTTTCCTCCCTACTGGTTTTCATTGCTTCGATGACTGCCGTCACCGGTATGACCCTGGTTGTGGTCCCTCGGTTGCACATACTCATTATCTCGCTCTAATAATTGAGCCCTGTTTACAACATCTGAATATAAAGAAAATTTATGAGAGATAAGATATTGTCGAATCTCGGGTTTTAGACCTCTCAGAAACATCCTTGTCATTCGTTTCTCATTTTCGACCAAATGAGGTGCAAACCTGGATAACTCTGCAAACTTCGCCTCGTACTGGGACACCGTCATGTTGTTTTGTTCCAGTCTGATAAACTCTACCTCCTTCATATGACGAATACTTTCAGGAAAGTACTTGTCATTGAACAATTTTTGAAATGTTTCCCAAGACATGTTGAGTGCGTCAGGCTGGGTACGCTTCACAGACTCCCACCAGTAGTCTGCCTCACCGCGGAACATAAAGGTGGCGAATGGAACCTTTTGTTCCTCCGTGCATCCCAAGACATCGAATATCTTGGTAATTTGCTTGACCCGCGTTTCCGCCATGATCGGATCCGGCTTTCCCTTAAATTCTGGTGGTCCCAATTCTTTGAGCTGCTTAGCTGTGACAAACCGCGCGTTATCATTTCCACCCGTATTCTGCACACGAGTCTCCCTCGTCTGATTTTGCATGAACTGCAAAAAGCTCCTAAACATTCTGTGACAACCCCAAAATAGGTCCATTCCACCCAACCCATTCTGAGTCGTCAAATACATGGTACAGAAAATAACTACATCTTTATTACAACAATTGTCGTGCAAAATACAACAACACATATGCTGTGAGTTTGGATACAAATATATACCAAATGTGACTCATGTTCCAACCGTGGACATCACCTCACAATAACACCTTACATAAAGGTATAGTCAAAAACTGTTTTAGAAATTAGAATCTTTAGGAAGTGCTCAAGGAATCCTTCGTACATGGGAGGCCACGCATCTAGGTTATGATAGATATCATATGGCCACAGAATTATCCTTGGTTGACCCAATAGACCCCAAAGAAAAACGAGAAGATTACTATCATATTCTTCCCAATGGTGAGTCTTCTCTTGACTTATCATTATCTCCACTGTCACTAATTGAGAATTATACTTCAAACAAACACCAAGATTATATAGGTAGTGCCCATAGATATACTCAGCAAGTGGATGAGCACAACCCTGTCTTATGATGACACGAGGTTGTATGTCGTTAGACATCTTGTATGATAGTGACAAAACACCCTTCCAACGTTGGGTTCGCCTCACCCTATTTTCTTCACCAAATATAACTACTAAATGATGACCACCGTTCTATTCCCTTGTTACCCCCGCTCGACCCAGCTACACTCTTATTACCTGAAAGGAATTGTGAAGCAAAAGGGTGAGCACAACTAGCTCAGTAAAGAATATCATGACTAAAGATAATTAAATTATCAATAGCCTTCATCAATAATAAATCAGAGATTTAGAACATATGGTAAATGATAAAAATTTCAACCATAGTTGCAGCGGAACGAGCAATCCATTAGAAGAGTCAAATAGACTATAAAGTCTATTATCTTCTCCATGTTAAAAATCCACCAACAATATTTTATCCATGTAACATCACTCAACAGTTCCTTTCCACAATCATATGAATAACTCATAATCATAATTGTGACTATAAATTTTTCTTCGCACCCAGGACGAAGAATATTTTCATCACCTGTCTTTACCTGAAACATCAAAGATCATGGTTATACCAAATCACAGTTCCTGTTCATAATCATACTAATAAATTCATCTTTGCACTACGGGCCAAAGATATTCATCAACAAACCATCTTTGCACTACAGGCCAAAGATATTCATCAACAGACCATCTTTGAACTACAGGCCAAAGATATTCAACAACAGTTCATCTTTGCATTATTGGCCAAAGATATTCATCTATAATTCATCTTTGCACTACAGGCCAAAGATATTCCTCAACAATTCATATTTGCACTACAGGCCAAATATATTCATATCTCAAAGAAATATATAATCATTTCAGAATTTATATAAACAATAATTATAACCATGTTGATCAATTCACCTTTGCACTTAAGCTTAAGATATTCAATTATAAATTCAATGGTCATGATCATACCAGTCACAATTCAACTTTGCACTACAGGCCAAAGAGAACACTAGTCATGATCATACCAATAATCTACCCATCTTTACACTCCAGTGAAAGAGAATTTCAACATCAGGGTTATAAAAATGCTATATATGATGATAAAATCAATATAATCAATACATAGTTTTAATCTCAAGAGTAATATTCATAACTCAACTATAATTTGGTTAGAAAAAGAAACCAATTTTTATCGTGAATAGTAACTCGTGAATAGTAACTCATGAATAGTAATTCGTGAATAGTAACACCGACTCAAAAAGGTAGAAATTCCACAATAAAATTCATACCAATACTTCGGTATAATGATATTGAAAGAATAACATTTCTTAAGCTTATAAACAATTTATTTAAATTGTTTACACTTTACTAATTAATGCATTTAATCATCATAAAATGTCAACTCTTAAGATTTCATCATCAATAACCAAAACCCTCATCAAAAATCTGCATATACCTCATATATAGGATTCTCAAGCCATAAAATCCTATTTTCCAATTTTCTTACTTCACATAACATATTTAATTCATTTTCTCATAACTAGACCATTTTCATGAAAAATACCAAATCAGTTCCAAAAATATTTCTTTTCTGGAATTTAGCATAATATAGTCCCATAGTGAACATATATTTTTCTCAGAATTTTTAAAAGTCATTTACTATTTTTCATATGGCCAAAACAGCCGAATATTTAGACATTTATCAAAAATTGTACTTTTATCTAAAAATTCTAAAATTCACAGAGTATACTCCTATCATATACATGTACTCCCAATAAAAATTTCATCAATTTTGGAGTTAACCACAAGGAATTATAAGCGGTTACTTTTAAAATAGTCTTTTCTCATAAAATTCATAACTCTCAATCTATACATCCAAAAATCACCATTTTTGGACACAATCAAGAAAACTCATCAAAATATCATTTCAAATTTTTCCAGAATTTTTGAAGTTCAGAAAAATTACGAAACTGAAAATCATAACAACCCTTAAAATCCCTTACTATCCCTTACTATCCCTTACAATCCCTTACTATCCCTTACCTCAAAAGAGCAGTACTTCTGACTGGATATCGGATATGATGCTGAAGGAAACTTGCACTGATGAATAGAAACTCACCAAGTATCTAAAAACTCACAAAATATGCTTCATAATATAGAGAGAGAAAGAGAGAAAGCTTATGTTTCTGGTGTGATTTTCAATTCTAACTTAGCCCTCTATTTATAGGAAAATTTTGGTAGGTTTGACCTGCAACCTGATGGCTTTACCTGCTACTATTCCCACCCACCACATTTGAAATATAATTCAGCACATTTCTTCACCAACCACAAGTGGGGCCCACCAATTCTAGAATTTTCCACCAAAATGATAAACTCCGAAAATTCAACAATTTCTGAACCAGTCATCTCGTAAAATTCATAATAAATCATACGTTCATTTTTAACGGTTCAAAATTTGTGGACATATACTCAACTTATATATGTATAACATATCCAAAAATTACCACGATCCAACGGTCGGATTAAAAATTATAACCCCCGCAAAATATCTCAAAAACCCTAATTTTTAATACCTCCATCCCGACAAAAATACGGATAAAAATCTCAACATTAACTCCTTCATTTTTTAACCACAAAAATATATCCCTCATTTATATCCACATAAAATAAATATTTTCTTATCATATGAATCAATAATTAATTATTCACAAGTAATATTACAGAATCACATTTATGACAACCAGGCCGTTCTCAGGAAAGAGGGGGCTTTCCAATAAGGATTTCTCCTTACTGGCGCGCAATTAGATGACCAAACCTCTCCTTAGACAAAACTTTCTAGACATTGCCAATAATGTTATCTAATAATATTATTCAAATAATATAAATTATTGATCTGATAATGGGAAATACTGTGCAGCAACAATTATTGAACAACAATAATACAAAATTTCAACGTAGCAATTATTGAATCAATAAAATAAAATATTGAACAGTAATTACTGTAACAATTATTGAGTAGTGCTTTCTTACGTAAGAATCAATAATTTCAAAAATACTATGCAATACCGTGTGCTACTGTGCAATAACGCGTATTACTGTATTTTAACCACCGGGTATTCCAGCAGTGTTAACGGTAACAACTACACCGTTATTTGTAAAAACTCAAATTTGTCATTTTTTTCACCCGACAGTTATTCTGTTATGGGGCCCACAAATGGCTGCGCCGTCGTACGAATATTCTCCGACAGAAAGAATATTCCACGACCAAACGAATATTCCCCGACAACAATGATTATTTTACAACCACTTGCTTATTTTGAAAAAAAAAAATCATATTTCACTCATAACTTTAAATTTTTATCAATTTAACTATTTACTGAATAGTAATTATAAGAAAAATTGAATACTTTTATTTCATAAAATTCGGGGTCTTACAATCTCCCCTCCTTATGAAATTTCGTCCTCGAAATTTACGTACCTGGTATTTCAAAGAGTTGAGAATACCTTGCTTCTATTTCAGATTCCATCTTTCCTGTCATCATAATTTCTCCATTGCTCATCTCCTGTATTTCAAATATCATTCTAGAATACAGCTTCAAAACAAGGGTTAATTTAACAAATTAACATATCACATAATATCCTGATATTATGACTGACCAACAAATAAGCTTAGGTAGGACACATTAGCGAATGATTTACTCATCTCTCCCCTCCTAGTTGTATTCCCCGATCTCCGCCAGAGATCATATCCCTAAGCTCTGATACCACCTGTGACAACCCCAAATTAGGTCCATTCCACCCAACCCATTCTGAGTCGTCAAATACATGGTACAGAAAATAACTACATCTTTATTACAACAATTGTCGTGCAAAAT
The DNA here is from genome assembly GCA_016801055.1 of Panax notoginseng. NCBI lineage: Eukaryota > Viridiplantae > Streptophyta > Magnoliopsida > Apiales > Araliaceae > Panax > Panax notoginseng. The sequence continues at coordinate 250,354,487 of CM029012.1, forward strand.
ACAACAACACATATGCTGTGAGTTTGGATACAAATATATACCAAATGTGACTCATGTTCCAACCGTGGACATCACCTCACAATAACACCTTACATAAAGGTATAGTCAAAAACTGTTTTAGAAATTAGAATCTTTAGGAAGTGCTCAAGGAATCCTTCGTACATGGGAGGCCACGCATCTAGGTTATGATAGATATCATATGGCCACAGAATTATCCTTGGTTGACCCAATAGACCCCAAAGAAAAACGAGAAGATTACTATCATATTCTTCCCAATGGTGAGTCTTCTCTTGACTTATCATTATCTCCACTGTCTCTAATTGAGAATTATACTTCAAACAAACACCAAGATTATATAGGTAGTGCCCATAGATATACTCAGCAAGTGGATGAGCACAACCCTGTCTTATGATGACACGAGGTTATATGTCGTTAGACATCTTGTATGATAGTGACAAAATACCCTTCCAACGTTGGGTTCGCCTCACCCTATTTTCTTCACCAAATATAACTACTAAATGATGACCACCGTTCTATTCCCTTGTTACCCCCGCTCGACCCAGCTACACTCTTATTACCTGAAAGGAATTGTGAAGCAAAAGGGTGAGCACAACTAGCTCAGTAAAGAATATCATGACTAAAGATAATTAAATTATCAATAGCCTTCATCAATAATAAATCAGAGATTTAGAACATATGGTAAATGATAAAAATTTCAACCATAGTTGCAGCGGAACGAGCAATCCATTAGAAGAGTCAAATAGACTATAAAGTCTATTATCTTCTCCATGTTAAAAATCCACCAACAATATTTTATCCATGTAACATCACTCAACAGTTCCTTTCCACAATCATATGAATAACTCATAATCATAATTGTGACTATAAATTTTTCTTCGCACCCAGGACGAAGAATATTTTCATCACCTGTCTTTACCTGAAACATCAAAGATCATGGTTATACCAAATCACAGTTCCTGTTCATAATCATACTAATAAATTCATCTTTGCACTACGGGCCAAAGATATTCATCAACAAACCATCTTTGCACTACAGGCCAAAGATATTCATCAACAGACCATCTTTGAACTACAGGCCAAAGATATTCAACAACAGTTCATCTTTGCATTACTGGCCGAAGATATTCATCTACAATTCATCTTTGCACTACAGGCCAAAGATATTCCTCAACAATTCATATTTGCACTACAGGCCAAATATATTCATATCTCAAAGAAATATATAATCATTTCAGAATTTATATAAACAATAATTATAACCATGTTGATCAATTCACCTTTGCACTTAAGCTTAAGATATTCAATTATAAATTCAATGGTCATGATCATACCAGTCACAATTCAACTTTGCACTACAGGCCAAAGAGAACCCTAGTCATGATCATACCAATAATCTACCCATCTTTACACTCCAGTGAAAGAGAATTTCAACATCAGGGTTATAAAAATGCTATATATAATGATAAAATCAATATAATCAATACATAGTTTTAATCTCAAGAGTAATATTCATAACTCAACTATAATTTGGTTAGAAAAAGAAACCAATTTTTATCGTGAATAGTAACTCGTGAATAGTAACTCATGAATAGTAATTCGTGAATAGTAACACCGACTCAAAAAGGTAGAAATTCCACAATAAAATTCATACCAATACTTCGGTATAATGATATTGAAAGAATAACATTTCTTAAGCTTATAAACAATTTATTTAAATTGTTTACACTTTACTAATTAATGCATTTAATCATCATAAAATGTCAACTCTTAAGATTTCATCATCAATAACCAAAACCCTCATCAAAAATCTGCATATACCTCATATATAGGATTCTCAAGCCATAAAATCCTATTTTCCAATTTTCTTACTTCACATAACATATTTAATTCATTTTCTCATAACTAGACCATTTTCATGAAAAATACCAAATCAGTTCCAAAAATATTTCTTTTCTGAAATTTAGGATAATATAGTCCCATAGTGAACATATATTTTTCTCAGAATTTTTAAAAGTCATTTACTATTTTTCATATGGCCAAAACAGCCGAATATTTAGACATTTATCAAAAATTGTACTTTTATCTAAAAATTCTAAAATTCACAGAGTATACTCCTATCATATACATGTACTCCCAATAAAAATTTCATCAATTTTGGAGTTAACCACAAGGAATTATAAGCGGTTACTTTTAAAATAGTCTTTTCTCATAAAATTCATAACTCTCAATCTATACATCCAAAAATCACCATTTTTGGACACAATCAAGAAAACTCATCAAAATATCATTTCAAATTTTTCTAGAATTTTTGAAGTTCAGAAAAATTACGAAACTGAAAATCATAACAACCCTTAAAATCCCTTACTATCCCTTACTATCCCTTACAATCCCTTACTATCCCTTACCTCAAAAGAGCAGTACTTCTGACTGGATATCGGATATGATGCTGAAGGAAACTTGCACTGATGAATAGAAACTCACCAAGTATCTAAAAACTCACAAAATATGCTTCATAATATAGAGAGAGAAAGAGAGAAAGCTTATGTTTCTGGTGTGATTTTCAATTCTAACTTAGCCCTCTATTTATAGGAAAATTTTGGTAGGTTTGACCTGCAACCTGATGGCTTTACCTGCTACTATTCCCACCCACCACATTTGAAATATAATTCAGCACATTTCTTCACCAACCACAAGTGGGGCCCACCAATTCTAGAATTTTCCACCAAAATGATAAACTCCGAAAATTCAACAATTTCTGAACCAGTCATCTCGTAAAATTCATAATAAATCATACGTTCATTTTTAACGGTTCAAAATTTGTGGACATATACTCAACTTATATATGTATAACATATCCAAAAATTACCACGATCCAACGGTCGGATTAAAAATTATAACCCCCGCAAAATATCTCAAAAACCCTAATTTTTAATACCTCCATCCCGACAAAAATACGGATAAAAATCTCAACATTAACTCCTTCATTTTTTAACCACAAAAATATATCCCTCATTTATATCCACATAAAATAAATATTTTCTTATCATATGAATCAATAATTAATTATTCACAAGTAATATTACAGAATCACATTTATGACAACCAGGCCGTTCCCAGGAAAGAGGGGGCTTTCCAATAAGGATTTCTCCTTACTGGCGCGCAATTAGATGACCAAACCTCTCCTTAGACAAAACTTTCTAGACATTGCCAATAATGTTATCTAATAATATTATTCAAATAATATGAATTATTGATCTGATAATGGGAAATACTGTGCAGCAACAATTATTGAACAACAATAATACAAAATTTCAACGTAGCAATTATTGAATCAATAAAATAAAATATTGAACAGTAATTACTGTAACAATTATTGAGTAGTGCTTTCTTACGTAAGAATCAATAATTTCAAAAATACTATGCAATACCGTGTGCTACTGTGCAATAACGCGTATTACTGTATTTTAACCACCGGGTATTCCAGCAGTGTTAACGGTAACAACTACACCGTTATTTGTAAAAACTCAAATTTGTCATTTTTTTCACCCGACAGTTATTCTGTTATGGGGCCCACAAATGGCTGCGCCGTCGTACGAATATTCCCCGACAGAAAGAATATTCCACGACCAAACGAATATTCCCCGACAACAATGATTATTTTACAACCACTTGCTTATTTTGAAAAAAAAAAAATCATATTTCACTCATAACTTTAAATTTTTATCAATTTAACTATTTACTGAATAGTAATTATAAGAAAAATTGAATACTTTTATTTCATAAAATTCGGGGTCTTACACATTCTATCATTCATCGTTTGCTCGGTAACGTTGTTTACAGGAGGAATATTGCCTTCCTGTTGCACGTTCCCCTGGGTGGTGATCAAAGGTGTCTCCACGGTCTGATTTACTCCGTTATTAACGTTCTCAGCTGCCATTCTTAAATACTGCCATAAAACAAGGGTTAATAGTCATGTCATATATTATCCCTATACTTTGACCGACCAAATAAACTTAGTCAGGTTATACTAGCGAAGGAATTTCCCGTCTCTCCCCTCCTAGTTCTTGTCTCACATCTCAGCCAGAGATCATATCCCTAAGCTCTGATACCAACTGTGACGCCCCCAAAATAGGTATACAACACCCATTCTGAGTCGCCAAATACATGGTACAGAAAGCAAACTACAACTTCAATAATACAAATGTCGTGCAAAATACGACAACACATACTGTGAGTTTAAATACAAATATTGTCTTCTAGACAATATCCACACTCAAATAAATCCCCATTACAATTATTCAAACACTATTTTACAGAAATAGTGAGGACTGCTAAAACATCTTTCTTGAACCATCACTCCATACCCCGACTAGATCCTGCTATGTTCTCACCTCCTGAGAAGAAAAATGGAACAAAAAGGAAAAGGGTGAGCTCAACTAGCCCAGTAAAGAACATTATGACTAAGATAATATACAACAAATTATCGTTAGTCTTCAAAAGGGAAAAATCTGATAGAATATAATCGACAACAAGTTTTAGATCAACAACTGCAGCGAAAACAGCAAACCATTAGAAGAGTCAAGTAGAGAAAGAATTCTACTATCTTCTAAGATTTAAAAGTCCATCATCAATATTTTATCCCTGTAACATCAATTAATAATCATCTTTATCCAAATATTCATCTTTGCACTACAGGCCAAAGATATTCATTTGTATCACCTGTCAGTCATGTTCATCTCAAGTAATCATACATCTTTGCACTACAGGCCAAAGATATTCATCAAGTAATCATACATCTTTGCACTACAGGCCAAAGATATTCATTAATATCATCATTTAGGACTGAGGATGATGAAAAATATCTTAAAGAGAACGAATCCAATGAGACAGAAGGACAAATAGTAGGGATTCGTATAACAGTTTATCCAAGATCAATAATACTTCATAATAATCAATTGTGAAGCAAAATTCAAAAATAAAGATCAAAACATGGATACAATCAAAGATAGTAACCATAATAGACATCTTGGACAAAAAGGAAAAATTTTATTTTTCGGTGAATAGTGCCGTATTCGTGAATAGTGCCGTATACGTGAATAGTGCCGTATACATGAATAGTAACCCCGACACAAAAAGTTCCAAATTTGATAAAAACTCATATCAATATTTTAGCATAATGATATTGAAGAAAATAATATCATTTAAGAAGAAAATAATATCCCTTACCTCAAGATATCAGTACTTCTGGTCGGAATACCGGTATAAGGCTGAAAGAAACTTGCTCTGATGAATAGAAACTCTCAAAGTATCTAAATACTCACAAAATACACCCAATAATCTAGAGAGAGAAAGAGAGAAAACTTGTTTCTGGTGTGATTTTTAATTCTAACTTAGCCCTCTATTTATAGGAAAATTTTAGTAGGTTTGACCTGCAACCTGATGGCTTTACCTGCTACTATTTCCACCTACCACATTTGAAATATAATTCAGCACATTTCTTCACCAACCACAAGTGGGGCCCACCAATTCTAGAATTTTCCATCAAAATGATAAACTCCGAAAATTTAATAATTTCTGAACCAGTCATCTCGTAAAATTCATAATAAATCATACGTTCATTTTTAACGGTTCAAAATCTGTGGACATATACTCAACTTATATATGTATATCATATCCAAAAATTATCACGATCCAACGGTCGGATTTAAAATTATAACCCCCGCAAAATATCTAAAAAACCCTGATTTTTAATACCTCCATTCCGACAAAAATACTGATAAAAACCTCAACATTAACTCCTTCATTTTTAACCACAAAAATATATCTCTCATTTATATCCACATAAAATAAATATTTTCTTATCATATGAATCAATAATTAATTATTCACAAATAATATTACAGAATCACATTTATGACAACCAGGCCGATCCCAGGAAAGAGGGGGCTTTCCAATAAGGATTTCTCCTTACTGGCACGCAATTAGATGACCAAACCTCTCCTTAGACAGAACTTTCTAGACGTTGCCAATAATGTTATCTAATAATATTATTCAAATAATATGAATTATTGATCTGATAATAGAAAATACTGTGCAGCAACAATTATTGAAACAACAATAATATAAAATATCAATGCAACAATTATTGAATCAATAAAATAAAATATTGAACAATAACTACTGTAACAATTATTGAGTAGTGCCTTCTTACGTAAGAATCAATAATTGGTGCAATACCGCGTGCTACTGTATTTTAACCACCGGGTATTCTAACAGTATTAACGGTAACAACTACGCCGTTATTTATACTTGTCGTTTTCTTCATCCAATCGCTTTCCGTTATGGGGCCCACACAAGGCTGCGCCGTCGTACGAATATTCCCCGACAGCAAGAATATTCCACGACCAAACGAATATTCCCCGACAAAATGAATATTTTATAACCACTTGCTTATTTTGTAAAATTTGCACATTTCACCCATAACCAAAGTATTATATCAAATTAACCCCTTATTATTCACAATAATATTTAGAGAAAATTTGATTTTATTCATTAATAAGTTGGGGTCTTACATTAGAACTATTGAGTCACATTATTTACTATTGATTCACATGATTTACTATTAGGGGAGGTGGTGCAAGTTTGATAATACTTGCAGGACTAAATTAAAAATGAAGAAAAAGAGGAAGGTATTATACTGTAATATTTCGAGCCCCAAAATGTGCACTTATTGAAACTCTATTTTCCTATAAGTAGAAGCTCATTCCTTCATTATTTTTTACCAATTCACTAAAGCTATAAATCATTTATTATAGAGAGAAAGAAGAAGAGAAGTCTGCTACCTCACTATTCCAGTATCCAGTTTCTTCTAAAGAAAGGGGTATTATTCTTTCGTATTCGTGAAGAGAGCTTCTGTTGTTCCATTCTTTATTATTATGTTGGAATAACCTGTCTATGCGAAGTATCGCATACATGGTGAAATTCTTCTGTTATTCCACTCCTTATTATTATATTGGAATAACCTGTCTATGCGAAGTACTGCATACATGGTAAAATTCTTATGTTATTCCATTCTTTATTATTCTGTTGGAATAACATGTCTGTGTGGTCTATCGCATGCTTGGTGAATTCTGTTGTTATTCCATTCTTTATTATTCTGTTGGAATATCCTGTCTGTGCGGATTACGCATGACCTGGTTTTATTCTTTATTATTCTGTTGGAATATCATGTCTGTGCGTATTACGCATGACCTGATTCAATTATTTATTATTCTGTTGGAATAACCTGTCTGTGCGGTCTATCGCATGCCTGGTGAATTCTTCTGTTATTCCATTCTTTATTATTTTGTTAGAATAACTTGTCTATGTGGATTACCGCATGCATGGTGAATGATCCTTAGTATTCATTCTTTATTAAATTGTGGAAATGATCTGTCTACGTGGATTACAGCATGGCGGATAAAAATTCATTTGCAGTTTTGTATATTCTATTATACTCGTATGAGATATCATTTCTTTTGTACTCGGCATGAAATATCATTTTTTTGGTATTTTTCTTTTACGAGTTACTATTCACCCGGTTACTATTCACTCTAATATTATTCACTCAGGTATTCGGGACACTTTTCGTGTCGGAATACTATTCACGGGTTACTATTCACCCAAATTACTATTGACCCGAATATTATTCACTCGGGTATTTGGAGTACTTTTTATGTCGGGGTACTATTCACGAGATACTATTCCCGAAGTACTATTCACAGGATACTATTTATCCGAAAAATATATTTCTTTTTTGTCCAAATTATTTTTGGTACATGAATATTATTCTTTAATTTTACTCCACAAAGCAGTATCATGTTGACAATTTGGACGTTATTAATTTCTGGATAAATTAAAATTATAAATCTTTAAAATTTATCCTTGAACTTGTTTTATTGAATTATTATGTCATTGTCATCATCCTCATGCTTATATTATGATTAAAGTCATCTTTGGCTTACGTGCATAGATGGACTTGGTATGATTATGACCAGGGATTATTCGGTATAATCATGACCGTAATGTAATGAATGATATGGTAAAAGTCCTCATTGGTCTGTAGTTCATTGATGGACAGTTGTTGGTATGATTATAACCAGGGATTATTCGGTATAATCAATGATCATTGATGATTACATGAATATCCTTGGTCGTGATGCAGGAATGATTTGATTTTATTTGTTAACTTGAGTCTCAGCGATAAAGTTGATGAAAAACTTTCTAAATCATAGAAGATAATAGATTTTATGCTCTACTTGACTCTTCTAATTGATTGCTTATTCCGCTGCAGTTGTTGATCTAAAACTTATTGTCTATTATATTCTATCAGTTGTTATACTGTTGAAGGCTAAGGATAATTTATTCTGCATTATCTTAGTCATAATATTTCTTACTGGGCTAGTTGACCCTTTCTTTCATTGTTCTCTTCAGGAAATGAGAACGTAGCCAGGACTAGTCGAGGAACAGAGTGACGATCCAGATGATAGCATTAGTAGTCCTCACTATTCTGTTAAATAATGTGATAATAATTGTAATGAGGACTCCATTGAGTGTGGATATTTTCTAGAAGACAATATTCTTGTTTAAACTCTCAGCTATGTTTTGTCGTATTTCACACGATAGTTGTATAATTAAGTATGGATAATGTATACCTGTTTTGGGGGCGTCTCAGGGAATTTGGAGGACCAAATTCTTTTAAAGTGGGTAGAATGTAATACTCGATAAAAAAAAGAAAAAAGAAAAAAAGGTATAAGGTAAAAGATAAAAGATAAAAGATAAATATAATTAGATAATAGAAGTGTAACTAATAAGTATTTATACATATCTAAAACCTATAAGGTTAAGAAAAGTTGTTCAAGTTTAACAAACTTTTAATTTTAAAAAGGACTCTTTTACCTAGTAACCTATTTTGCGAAGGAATTACATATATTTAAAACTAGAGAGAGAAGAACGTAAAAATTTATTTGGCTTTGGAGTACTGCAGAACAGTGAAGAAGAAAAGAAGAAAATTCAAAAAGGTAAAACTTAAACCCTAATTTTTTTATGAGATGATATTTGCCTTATATATATATATATATATATATATATATGTGTGTGTGTGTGTGTGTGTGTGTGTGTGTGTGTGTGTGTGTGTGACAACCCCAAAATAGGTCCATTCCACCTAACCCATTCTGAGTCGCCAAATACATGGTACAGAAAATAACTACAACTTTATTATAACAATTGTCGTGCAAAATACAACAACACATATGCTGTGAGTTTGGATACAAATATATATACCAAATGTGACTCATGTTCCAACCGTGGACATCACCTCACAATAACACCTTACATAAAGGTATAGTCAAAAACTGTTTTAGAAATTAGAATCTTTGGGAAGTGCTCAAGAAAACCTTCGTACATGGGAGGCCACACATCTAGGTTATGATAGATATCATATAGCCACGGAATTATCCTTGGTTGACCCAATAGACCCCAAAGAAAAACGAGAAGATTACTATCATATTCTTCCCAATGGTGAGTCTTCTCTTGACTTATCATTATCTCCACTGTCTCTAATTGAGAATTATACTTCAAACAAACACCAAGATTATATAGGTAGTGCCCATAGATATACTCAGCAAGTGGATGAGCACAACCCTGTCTTATGATGACACAAGGTTGTATGTCATTAGACATCTTGTATGATAGTGACAAAACACCCTTCCAACGTTGGGTTCGCCTCACCCTATTTTCTTCACCAAATATAACTACTAAATAATGACCACCGTTCTATTCCCTTGTTACCCCCGCTCGACCCAGCTACACTCTTATTACCTGAAAGGAATTGTGAAGCAAAAGGGTGAGCACAACTAGCTCAGTAAAGAATATCATGACTAAAGATAATTCAATTATCAATAGCTTTCATCAACAATAAATCAGAGATTTAGAACATATGGTAAATGATAAAAATTTTAACCATAGTTGCAGCGGAACGAGCAATCCATTAGAAGAGTCAAATAGACTATAAAGTCTATTATCTTCTCCATGTTAAAAATCCATCAACAATGTTTTATCCCTGTAACATCAATCAACAATTCTGGTCCACAATCATATGAATAACTCATAATCATAACTGTAGTTCTAAATTCCTCTTCTCATCCAGGACGAAGATAATTTTCATCACCTATCTTTACCTGAAACATCAAAGATCATGGTTACACCAAATCACATTTCATGTTCATAATCATACTAATAACTTCATCTTTGCACTACGGCCAAAGATATTCATTTGTATCACCAGTTGGTCATGTTTATCTCAATATCTGTTCATCTTTGCACTACTGGCCAAAGATATTCAACAACATGTCATCTTTGCACTACAGGCCAAAGATATTCATCAACAATTCATCTTTGCACTACAGGCCAAAGATATTCATCAATATTTCATCTTTGCACTACAGGCCAAAGATATTAATATCTCAAAGAAATATATAATCATTTCAGAATTTATATAAACAATAATTATAACCATGTTGATCAATTCACCTTTGCACTTAAGCTAAAGATATTCACTTATAAATTTAATGGTCATGATCATACCAATCAACGATTCAACTTTGCACTACTGGCCAAAGATAACCCATAGTCATGATCATACCAAAAATCTACCCATCTTTACACTCAAGTCAAAGAGAAATATCATCATTAGGGTTATAAAAACGTTATATATAATAATAAAAATAATATGATTAACATCTAATTTTAATCTCAAGAGTAATATTCGTAAATCAACTATAATTTGGTTAGAAAAAGAAATCAATTTTTATCATGAATAGTAACTCGTGAATAGTAACTCATGAATAGTAACTCATAAATAGTAAACCCGACACAAAAAAGTAGAAATTCCACAATAAAATCTATACCAGTATTTCGGTATAATGATATTGAAAGAATAATATTTCTTAAGCTTATAAACAATTTATTTAAATTGTTTACACTTTACTAAATAATGCATTTAATCATTCTAAAATACCAAACTCATAAGATTTTATCACCAATAATCAAAACCCTCATCAAAAATCTGCATATACCTCATATAGAATTCTCAAGCCATAAAATCCTATTTTCCAATTTCCTTACTTCACATAACATATTTAATTCATTTACTCACAACTAGACCATTTTCATGAAAAATACCAAATCACTTCCAAAAATATTTCTTTTCTGAGATTTAGCATAATATAGTCCCATAGTGAACATATATTTTTCTCAGAATTTTTAAAAGTCATTTACTATTTTTCATATGGCCAAAACAGCCGAATATTTAGACATTTATCAAAAATTGTACTTTTATCCAAAAATTCTTAAATTTACAGAGTATACTTCTATCATATACATGTACTCCCAATAAAAATTTCATCAATTTTAGAGCTAACCACAAGGAATTATAAGCTGTTACTTCTAAAATAGTCTTTTCTCATAAAATTCATAACTCTCAATCTATACATCCAAAAATCACCATTTTTAGACACAATCAAGAAAACTCATCAAAATATCATTTCAAATTTTTCTAGAAATTTCTGAAGTTCAGAAGAATTACGAAACTGAAAATCATAGCAACTCTTCAAATCCCTTACTATCCCTTACCTCAAAAGAGCAGTACTTCTGACTGGATATCGGATATGATGCTGAAGGAAACTTGCACTGATGAATAGCAACTCACCAAGTATCTAAAAACTCACAAAATATGCTTCATAATATAGAGAGAGAAAGAGAGAAAGCTTATGTTTCTGGTGTGATTTTCAATTCTAACTTAGCCCTCTATTTATAGGAAAATTTTGGTAGGTTTGACCTGCAACCTGATGGCTTTACCTGCTACTATTTCCACCCACCACATTTAAAATATAATTCAGCACATTTCTTCACCAACCACAAGTGGGGCCCACCAATTCTAGAATTTTTTACTAAAAATGATTTATAACCTGATTTCTGAATCAACCACCTCTTAAAATTCATAACAAATCATACGTTCATTTTTAACGGTTCAAAATTTGTGGACATATACTCAACTTATATATGTATAACATATCCAAAAATTACCACGATCCAACGGTCGGATTAAAAATTATAACCCCCGCAAAATATCTCAAAAACCCTAATTTTTAATACCTCCATTCCGACAAAAATACGGATAAAAATCTCAACATTAACTCCTTCATTTTTTAACCACAAAAATATATCCCTCATTTATATCTACATAAAATAAATATTTTCTTATCATATGAATCAATAATTAATTATTCACAAATAATATTACAGAATCACATTTATGACAACCAGGCCGTTCCCAGGAAAGGGGGGGCTTTCCAATAAGGATTTCTCCTTACTGGCGCGCAATTAGATGACCAAACCTCTCCTTAGACAGAACTTTCTAGACATTCCCAATAATGCTATCTAATAATACTATTCAAATAATATGAATTATTGATATGATAATGGAAAATACTGTGCAGCAACAATTATTGAACAACAATAATATAAAATTTCAACGTAGCAATTATTGAATCAATAAAATAAAATATTAAACAGTAATTACAGTAACAATTATTGAGTAGTGCCTTCTTACATAAGAATCAATAATTTCAAAAATACTATGCAATACCGTGTGCTACTGTGGAATAACGCGTATTACTGTATTTTAACCACCGGGTATTCCAACAGTGTTAACGGTAACAATTACGCCGTTATTTGTAAAAACTCAAATTTGTCGTTTTCTTCACCCGACAGTTATTCTGTTATGGGGCCCACAAATGGCTGCGCCGTCGTACGAATACTCCCCGACAGAAAGAATATTTCACGACCAAACGAATATTCCCCGACAACAATGATTATTTTATAACCACTTGCTTATTTTGAAAAAAAATCATATTTCACTCATAACTTTAAACTTTTATCAATTTAACCATTTACTGAATAGTAATTATAAGAAAAATTGAATACTTTTATTTCATAAAATTCGGGGTCTTACAATCTCCCCTCCTTATGAAATTTCGTCCCCGAAATTTACGTACCTGGTATTTCGAAGAGTTGAGAATACCTTGCTTCTATTTCAGATTCTATCTCTCAGATCATCATGATTTCTCCATTGCTCATCTCCTATTTTTCAAATATCATTCTAAAATACAGCTTCAAAACAAGGGTTAATTTAACAAATTAACATATCACATAATATCCCGATATTATGACTGACCAACAAATAAGCTTAGGTAGGACACACTAGCGAAGGATTTACTCATCTCTCCCCTCCTAGTTGTATTCCCTGATCTCCGCCAGAGATCATATCCCTAAGCTCTGATACCACCTGTGACTCTCATGGTGCTTCAACCACAGCACCTCACAATGGCACCTATCAGTTTGCCACCGCAGAACGGCGTCCCCTACGGAGAGTCTGGCTTTGGTGCATCCCCCATCAACAGGAAGTCACCAGCGAGAGGCTCGGGGCTCTTTACTTATAGCTCTGATACCACCTGTGACAACCCCAAAATAGGTCCATTCCACCCAACCCATTCTGAGTCGCCAAATACATGGTACAGAAAACAACTACAACTTTATTACAACAATTGTCGTGCAAAATACAACAACACATATGCTGTGAGTTTGGATACAAATATATATACCAAATGTGACTCATGTTCCAACCGTGGACATCACCTCACAATAACACCTTACATAAAGGTATAGTCAAAAACTGTTTTAGAAATTAGAATCTTTGGGAAGTGCTCAAGAAAACCTTCGTACATGGGAGGCCACACATCTAGGTTATGATAGATATCATATAGCCACGGAATTATCCTTGGTTGGCCCAATAGACCCCAAAGAAAAACGAGAAGATTACTATCATATTCTTCCCAATGGTGAGTCTTCTCTTGACTTATCATTATCTCCACTGTCTCTAATTGAGAATTATACTTCAAACAAACACCAAGATTATATAGGTAGTGCCCATAGATATACTCAGCAAGTGGATGAGCACAACCCTGTCTTATGATGACACGAGGTTGTATGTCATTAGACATCTTGTATGATAGTGACAAAACACCCTTCCAACGTTGGGTTCGCCTCACCCTATTTTCTTCACCAAATATAACTACTAAATGATGACTACCGTTCTATTCCCTTGTTACCCCCGCTCGACCCAGCTACACTCTTATTACCTGAAATGAATTGTGAAGCAAAAGGGTCAGCACAACTAGCTCAGTAAATAATATCATGACTAAAGATAATTCAATTATCAATAGCCTTCATCAACAATAAATCAGAAATTTAGAACATATGATAAATGATAAAAATTTCAACCATAGTTGCAGCGGAACGAGCAATCCATTAGAAGAGTCAAATAGACTATAAAGTCTATTATCTTCTCCATGTTAAAAATCCATCAACAATGTTTTATCCCTGTAACATCAATCAACAATTCTGGTCCACAATCATATGAATAACTCATAATCATAACTGTAGTTCTAAATTCTTCTTCTCATCCAGGACGAAGATAATTTTCATCACCTATCTTTACCTGAAACATCAAAGATCATGGTTACACCAAATCACATTTCCTGTTCATAATCATACTAATAACTTCATCTTTGCACTACGGCCAAAGATATTTATTTGTATCACCAGTTGGTCATGTTTATCTCAATATCTGTTCATCTTTGCACTACTGGCCAAAGATATTCAACAACATGTCATCTTTGCACTACGGGCCAAAGATATTCATCAACAATTCATCTTTGCACTACAGGCCAAAGATATTCATCAATATTTCATCTTTGCACTACAGGCCAAAGATATTAATATCTCAAAGAAATATATAATCATTTCAGAATTTATATAAACAATAATTATAACCATGTTGATCAATTCACCTTTGCACTTAAGCTAAAGATATTCACTTATAAATTTAATGGTCATGATCATACCAATCAACGATTATACTTTGCACTACTGGCCAAAGATAACCCATAGTCATGATCATACCAAAAATCTACCCATCTTTACACTCAAGTCAAAGAGAAATATCATCATTAGGGTTATAAAAACGTTATATATAATAATAAAAATAATATGATTAACATCTAGTTTTAATCTCAAGAGTAATATTCGTAAATCAACTATAATTTGGTTAGAAAAAGAAACCAATTTTTATCATGAATAGTAACTCGTGAATAGTAACTCATGAATAGTAACTCATAAATAGTAAACTCGACACAAAAAAGTAGAAATTCCACAATAAAATCCATACCAGTATTTCGGTATAACGATATTGAAAGAATAATATTTCTTAAGCTTATAAACAATTTATTTAAATTGTTTACACTTTACTAAATAATGCATTTAATCATTCTAAAATACCAAACTCATAAGATTTTATCACCAATAATCAAAACCCTCATCAAAAATTTGCATATACCTCATATAGAATTCTCAAGCCATAAAATCCTATTTTCCAATTTCCTTACTTCACATAACATATTTAATTCATTTACTCACAACTAGACCATTTTCATGAAAAATACCAAATCACTTCCAAAAATATTTCTTTTCTGAGATTTAGCATAATATAGTCCCATAGTGAACATATATTTTTCTCAGAATTTTTAAAAGTCATTTACTATTTTTCATATGGCCAAAACAGCCGAATATTTAGACATTTATCAAAAATTGTACTTTTGTCCAAAAATTCTTAAATTTACAGAGTATACTTCTATCATATACATGTACTCCCAATAAAAATTTCATCAATTTTAGAGTTAACCACAAGGAATTATAAGCTGTTACTTCTAAAATAGTCTTTTCTCATAAAATTCATAACTCTCAATCTATACATCCAAAAATTACCATTTTTGGACACAATCAAGAAAACTCATCAAAATATCATTTCAAATTTTTCTAGAAATTTCTGAAGTTCAGAAGAATTACGAAACTGAAAATCATAACAACCTTTCAAATCCCTTACTATCCCTTACCTCAAAAGAGCAGTACTTCTGACTGGATATCGAATATGATGCTGAAGGAAACTTGCACTGATGAATAGTAACTCACCAAGTATCTAAAAACTCACAAAATATGCTTCATAATATAGAGAGAGAAAGAGAGAAAGCTTATGTTTCTGGTGTGATTTTTAATTCTAACTTAGCCCTCTATTTATAGGAAAATTTTGGTAGGTTTGACCTGCAACCTGATGGCTTTACCTGCTACTATTCCCACCCACCACATTTAAAATATAATTCAGCACATTTCTTCATCAACCACAAGTGGGGCCCACCAATTCTAGAATTTTTTACTAAAAATGATTTATAACCTGATTTCTGAATCAACCACCTCTTAAAATTCATAACAAATCATACGTTCATTTTTAACGGTTTAAAATTTGTGGACATATACTCAACTTATATATGTATAACATATCCAAAAATTACCACGATCCAACGGTCGGATTAAAAATTATAACCCCCGCAAAATATCTCAAAAATCCTGATTTTTAATACCTCCATTCCGACAAAAATACGGATAAAAATCTCAACATTAACTCCTTCATTTTTTAACCACAAAAATATATCCCTCATTTATATCCACATAAAATAAATATTTTCTTATCATATGAATCAATAATTAATTATTAACAAATAATATTACAGAATCACATTTATAACAACCAGGCCGTTCTCAGGAAAGAGGGGGCTTTCCAATAAGAATTTTTCCTTACTGGCGCGCAATTAGGTGACCAAACCTCTCCTTAGACAGAACTTTCTAGACATTGCCAATAATGTTATCTAATAATATTATTCAAATAATATGAATTATTGATCTGATAAAGGAAAATACTGTGCAGCAACAATTATTGAACAACAATAATATAAAATTTCAACGTAGCAATTATTGAATCAATAAAATAAAATATTGAACAGTAATTACTGTAACAATTATTGAGTAGTGCCTTCTTACGTAAGAATCAATAATTTCAAAAATACTATGCAATACCGTGTGCTACTGTGCAAAAACGCGTATTACTGTATTTTAACCACCGGGTATTCCAACAGTGTTAACGGTAACAACTACGCCGTTATTTGTAAAAACTCAAATTTGTCGTTTTCTTCACCCGACAGTTATTCTGTTATGGGGCCCACAAATGGCTGCGCCGTCGTACGAATATTCCCCGACAGAAAGAATATTTCACGACCAAACGAATATTCCCCGACAACAATGATTATTTTATAACCACTTGCTTATTTTGAAAAAAAAATCATATTTCACTCATAACTTTAAACTTTTATCAATTTAACCATTTACTGAATAGTAATTATAAGAAAAATTGAATACTTTTATTTCATAAAATTCGGGGTCTTACAATATATATATATAGGTTAATTTTGTAATCAATTTTTATAATATACATACTCTATCCGAGATTTTTAAACAGTATTTACGTATATATATTTTGTGGGTATAATCGAAGAGTCTTTAATCACAGTTTTTAAGTAGTGCATATCTTCAAAGTCATGTTAGTCAGTTATGTAAGATTTGTTTCTATCAATATTTTCACCTTAGTTTGTACTTGCTTCATGGTCAGTGGGGTGCATCAGGTTTTTAATTTTTTATTTAGTGGAAGTTCCCTGCCATTGCATGGTAGGTTGATTATGTTACCTTTTATTATATCGTTAAAATATATATGTATATATATAAAATCTTATGGCTTTGTTAGTGAGGTAGATATATTAATTTATAAGTATATCATAATTGATTATAAGCTAATAACTTAATTTTAAAGTTATAGTATTTAAGTTATTATAATTCAAAAAAATTATTATAATTTTGGGTCTTACATATTAACTAAATATAAATTAAATTAAATTAAAAATAAATAAACAATAAGTATCAGTGTGTATAAAATATGAAATAAAAATATATTTGAGGTAGGATATTTTATCCTAATGATTTCTATTTGTTCTAAATTTATATTTAGGATTTGTTCGGCTAATATTTTCATGTTTCGCAATATCGAGGTAAGTGGCTTTCCGAACTATTTAGTTATTTTAAAATTTATCGTTATTTATATGTATGTCTTATTAATTATTCGGATGCCTAAATGTACAGTTTCAAAATTCGTTATGCTTTATTTAAGGCTTCCATTTAAATTAAATTGTTATGTTCTTTTATTTCAAAATTCGGATCAACTATTTATTTTCGAACTGTGAATGAGATTATATGATTTTGAATTATGAAAAAGTATCATTTATATTATCGATAATATTGAGAAAAGATTTTGAAATCCTCAGTCTGACTATGTATAGAACCCGTTATTGATTACGTTTAGCTCCGGAGCTAATTAATATATGACCTACTAAGGCGCACACCTTTTAGATGCCCTTCGGGGAGCGTGTATTTTTATAGATACCTTAGTAGGGTGCGTATCATAACGTTATCGAACTTTTGGGTCGTGTTATAGGGCTATTGTAACCTTAGTCACTAAGACTGTGGATTAAAAGAGATATGGTATACATTGAAATCAGTTTTGAATTGTTTTAGTTTTAAAAGCTTTTGTACTATTGTTATTGAACAAAAAGTCATTTCGAAAAAATATTTTGCAAATTGTACTTGATTCGGCTAGATAGAAAGGATTGCTACTTGATGGGCTTCATCGCTCACCCACTTATAGATTTTTACAAGTCCCATCATTGAAAGCTGAGCCCTTATTTGATACGTTTGGACTAGCTGGAGTTTAGTTTTAGATATTTTTCTTTTGTTGAAGGATTTTGATAAAACTCTTATTTTCGAGGAGCCGCGTCTCCATTATTTGAATGTGGTATTTATTAGTATTTCATTTGGATTGATTTAAAATATATTTATTGTTGGGTTTTAAGTTAAGATTATTGTTAAGTTGTTTTGTTTGTGCTGCACGTTATTGATATTGTTGCCTTGCGGGTCTATGGGCTTGCGGCGTGTAGTACTTTGGGCCTATATCGAGTTCGGGGTGTTATAGAGGTGGTATCAAAGCAGTGGCCTCTCGCAATATGTTAGGTTGAAAAACCTACATATTTCCTGGGGAGTGATTTTGGGAGTTAGCTGTGGGTAAGAGTATTGACTAAATTTAATGATTTTAAAATTAAATATAGAATGAGGTAAGAAATCTATGTTTTGTTTGACGTTTGGTACTCGAGGCTAATTGGGTATTTTATTTTATTTGTTATTAGTTTTGTATAGTGTTGCTGAGTGGGGATTTCTTTTTGTAGGGAAAATGCCGCCTAGAAGAAGCAACCCTACTAACACCAATTTTAGTAATTAGATAATGAATTTCTTGATTATGTGATATTCGTATTTTCTTTAGAATTGTAATTTGGGAATTTGGAGGACCAAATTCTTTTAAGGTGGGTAGAATGTAATACTCGATAAAAAAAAGAAAAAAGAAAAAAAGATAAAAGATAAATATAATTAGATAATAGAAGTGTAACTAATAAGTATTTATACATATCTAAAACCTATAAGGATAAGAAAAGTCATTCAAGTTTAACAAACTTTTAATTTTAAAAAGGACTCTTTTACCTAGTAACCTATTTTGCAAATGAATTACATATATTTAAACAACTAGAGATAGAAGAACGTAAAAATTTATTTGGCTTTGGAGTACTACAGAACAGTGAAGAAGAAAAGAAGAAAATTCAAAAAGGTAAAACTTAAACCTTTATTTTTTTTATGAGATGATATTTGCCTTATAGATATATGGTTAATTTTGTAATCAATTTTTATAATATACATACTCTATCCGAGATTTTTAAACAGTATTTACGTATATATATTTTGTGGGTATAATCGAAGAGTCTTTAATCACTGTTTTTAAGTAGTGCATATCTTCAAAGTCATGTTAGCCAGTTATGTAAGATTTGTTTATGTCAATATTTCCACCTTAGTTTGCACTTGCTTCTAGGGGTGAGCATTTGGTTATTATCCGAACCGAATAAATATTTCGGTTATAACCGAAAGCCAAAATTGCATTATTTTGAATATCCGAACAACTAACAGACATACATGATAACCGAATAACCGAATTAATTATTCGGTTATTCGGTTAATAACTGAATTTACTAGATTTACAAATCTCTACAATTCACTAGCTTGCAAGCTCAAAATCCACAAGATATATGTTGAAATCATAACAAATCTATACAATTCGCTAGCTTGCAAATGAATTAGCAGAATAAAAAATATGCATAGGACATAGGAAATCTATTCAAATTATTTTGTTAATTATTGAAAATAACTAATAAAATAACACCAGTTGTAATTTGGTAAACTTATGTGCTTTGATCATGAAGAGAGGAGAAGAAATCGCTATTAAAGAGAAGCCCTAATCAAGCCATGGCCATCTGTAATCGAAGAGAGGATCCTTCTGCGCGCAAACTGTGACGCCCCCAAAACAGGTATACAACACCCATTCTGAGTCGTCAATAACATGGTACAGAAACAACTATAACTTTATTAATACAACATAAAAACTGTGAGTGTAAATATAAATATTGTCATCTAGACAATATCCACACTCAAATAAGTCCTCATTACAATTATTGGTACAATATTTTACAAAAAAAATGGTGAGGACTACTTAAAACAACTTTCTAGAACCTTCATTCCATACCCCGACTAGTACTTGCTACATTCTCGCCTCCTGAGAAGAAAATGGAACAAGGAAAAGGGTGAGCTCAACTAGCCCAGTAAAGAATATTATGACTAAGATAATATACAACAAGTTATCGTTAGTCTTCAACAGAGAAAAATTTAATAGAATACAATAGACAACAAGTTTTAAATCAATATTCGCAGCGAAAAATAATAATTTATAGAAGAGTTACGTAGAGAATGAAATCTACGATTATCTATGAAATTAAAAGCCCATCATCAATATTTTATCCCTGTAATATCAATCCATAAATATCTTGAATCAAATAGTCATCTTTGCACTACAGGCCAAAGATATTCATCAGTTGGTCATGTTCACCTCAACACATGTTCATCTTTGCACTACGGGCCAAAGATATTCATCAGAAATCATTAATCTTTGCACTACAGGCCAAAGATATTCATTTATATCATCATTTAGGACTGAGGATGATGAAAAATATTTTTAAGGAAACGAATCCAGTGAAACAAAATAATAAATATTAAGGATTCGTATTTCGATTTATCCATGTCCAAAAATACCTTTTAAATAATCATAGTGAAGTAAAATTTAAGAATGATCAAAACATGGATACAATCAAAGCTAGTATCCAGAATAGATATTTGGACAAAAAGAAGAAAATTTCATTTTTCGGTGAATAGTAACTCGTGAATAGTAACCCCGACATGAAAAGTTTTAAATTTGATAAAAAGTTCAGATCAATACTTCGGCATAATGATATTGAAGAAAATAATATCATTTAAGAAGAAATAACATCCCTTACCTCGGAAAGACGGTACTTCTGACTAGAATACTAGATATAGTGCTGAAGGAAACTTGCACCGTATAGCAACACTCAAAGTATCAAATACTCACAAGAATACGCTCGATATAGAGAGAAACTTGTGTTTCTGGTGTGATTTTCAATTCTAACCTAAGCACCCTATTTATAGGAAAATGATTAGAACACCAAAGCAAAAAATTGAATATAATAATATTATTTATAAACAAAATTCCTAAGCACACCACCAGCTGATTTTAACCATTTAACACATGCCCCTCAAGTGAAAAAAACGTTTTTCTTAAAATAATAATTAAAACTTCCAAAAATTAATTATTTCGGAACTTCAGAACTTCAATAATTCATAATAAATAGCCCTTTATTCAGAAAATTCAAATCTTGCGAGTTTTTATAGGAAATTCAATTCTCTACAACTTTACAGAAGAAAGTTTTTCCAAATTCCAAACAAAAATTGACCGAAATCCACAAACGAGCGATTTTACAGTCAATAATAAATTTTCAGTCAAGAATTATGTCCACCAACACACAAAACATGTGTTAATCATTTAATGCCACAAAAATACTCTTCCTCCTCATATAGTCATATATCCCACATTCATTGTAAAAATATCACCATCAATATATTATTAAAATAATATATTTAAATGAATTATTTTATCAGAAAAAGATAAAATATTAATTTTCAACAATTGTCACATTAAAAATTTTCTCCATCTATATCCACATAAAATCAATATTTTCCTCATCATATAAATCAATAATTAATTATACACAAATAATATTACAGAATCACAGTACTGGCAACCAGGCCGTTCCCAGGAAATAGGGGGCTTTCCAATAAGGATTTCTCCTTATTGGCGCGCAATTAGATGACCAAACCTCTCCTTAGACAGAACTTTCTAGATATTGCCAATAATGTTATCTAATAATATTATTCAGATAATATGAATTATTGCTCCGATAATGAAAAATACTGTGTAGTGACAATTATAAAATATCAACGTAGCAATTATTTAATCAATAAAATAAAATATTGAACAGTAATTACTGTAACCATTATTGAGTAGTGCCTTCTTACGTAAGAATCAATAATTGGTGCAATACAGTGTGCTACTGTGCAACAACGCGTATTACCGTGCTTTAACCACCGGGTATTCCAACAGTATTAACGGTAACAACTACGCCGTTATTTATAAATAACTTATTTTTGTCGTTTTCTTCATCCAATCGTTTTTCGTTATGGGGCCCACAAAAGACTGCGCCGTCGTACGAATATTCCCCGACAACAAGAATATTCCACGACCAAACAAATATTCCCCGACAACAATGAATATTTTAGGACCACTTGCTTATTTGAAATATTTGTGCATTTTACCCATAACTAACCACATTAACCAAATCAACCCTTACTATTTCAGAATAATAAATAGAGAAAATTAAATTTCATTTATTAATAATTTGGGGTCTTACAACCTCCCCTCCTTATGAAATTTCGTCCTCGAAATTGACATACGTACCTGGTGTTTCAAAAAGATGAGGATACCTCGCTTTCATTTCCGTTTCCAACTCCCAGGTCATTTCCTCAATAGCATGGTTTCTCCACAAAACTTTAACTTGTGGTATGACCTTCGTGCGTAGGACATGCTCCTTCCTATCCAAGATCTTGACAGGTACTTCCTCGTATGTTAAGTCTTCGGCTATCTCGTCCGGTTCTAACTCAATAACGCGGTTCGGGTCTTTCACATATTTATGAAGCACATATATATAAAAAATATTATGAACACGAGACATACTTGGAGGTAACGCGAGTCTATAGGCCACATTTCCTACTCGGTCAAGAATCTGAAATGGACCAATAAATCGTGGATTGAGCTTTCCTCTCTTCCCAAATCTTGTAACTCCTTTCCATGGAGCTACACGTAATAATACATGATCCCCAATGTCAAATTCCACGTCCTTTCGATGAAGATCCACATAACTCTTTTGTCGATCCTGTGCCGTTTGTATATGTTGTCGAATCGTTTGGATCTTTTCTGTAGTCATTCGTACCAACTCTGGTCCCAACAACGTTGCTTCTCCCACCTCATCCCAACATACTGGAGAGCGACACTTTCGTCCATACAATGCTTCAAAGGGAGCCATACCTATACTTGCCTGATATCTGTTGTTGTAGGAGAATTCCACCAATGGTAGGTACTTATCCCAACTTCCTTTGAAATCTAGGACACAAAGTCTTAATATATCTTCAAGAGTTTGAATAGTCCTCTCTGATTGCCCGTCCGTTTGAGGATGGTATGCCGAACTGAACCGTAAATCCGTGCCCATAGCTTTTTGCAAGCTAACCCAAAATCTTGAAGTGAATCTTGGGTCACGATCCGAAACTATGGATACTGGCATGCCATGCAACCTTACAATCTCATTCACGTACATACTAGCAAGACGTTCAAGGGAATAAGTCTCCCGTATCGGCAAGAAATGAGCAGACTTGGTTAATCTATCAATTATAACCCAAATAGCATTTATGCCTTGAGAAACCGTGGGAAGACCCGTAACGAAATCCATGGTAATGTGTTCCCACTTCCATTTCGGAATCTCAAGTGGTTGCAATGGACCCTTTGGTACTTGATGCTCCGCCTTTACACGTTGACAAGGTAAACACCTCGAGATAAACTTTGCAATCTCTCTCTTCATATTGTTCCACCAAAATGTATGTCGAAGATCACGATACATTTTAGTACTTCCAGGATGGATTGTAAATGATGTATTGTGTGCCTCCATCATGATCTTGTACTTCAAATCAGAATCGTTAGGAACATAAAGTCTGGAGGGGACTCGAAGTATTCCTTCTTCATCGATTCTTGCTTTTGGAATAGCACCTTCTTGCACTTTTTTCTTCATACGCATCAGCTCCGGGTCTGTAGCTTGAGCAACTTTAACTTTATCGATTAAAGTTGGTTCTACGCGTATACTTGACATCATCGCACTCATTCCTGCATATGATCTTCTACTCAACGCGTCAGTTACCACGTTTGCTTTTCCAGGATGGTATTGAATAGTGTGGTCGTAATCTTTCAACAGCTCGAGCCAACGTCGTTGCCGCATGTTGAGTTCTTTTTGAGTGAAGAAATATTTGAGGCTTTTATGGTCTGAATATATCTCCACTTTCTCCCCATATAGATAATGTCTCCAGATCTTTAGCGCGAAAACGACTGCTGCCAACTCTAGATCATGAGTAGGATAATTCCTCTCATATTCTTTAAGTTGTCGCGAGGCATAGGCTATGACTTTCTCACGTTGCCTGAGAACACATCCTAACCCTTTGCCTGAAGCATCGCTGTAGATAACAAATCCATCCGAACCAGATGGTATTGTCAGAACAGGTGCCGAAATGAGTCTTCTCTTAAGCTCTTAGAAACTCTTCTCGCATTCTTCGCTCCATACGAATTTGATATCCTTCCGAGTTAGCTGAGTTAACGGGGTAGCGATTCGAGAAAACCCTTCTACGAATCTCCGATAATAACCAGCTAAGCCCAGAAAGCTACGTACATCGGTCACCGTCTTCGGTTGCTCCCAGCTTTGTATTGCTTCAATCTTCGTCGGGTCCACGGATACTCCATTTTTTGACACCACGTGCCCTAGGAATGCTACTTCCTCAAGCCAGAACTCGCATTTCTTCAACTTAGCATATAACTTGTTTTCACGCAGCCTTTGGAGTACCAGCTTCAAATGGTGCTCATGATCTTCACGGCTTTTAGAATATATGAGGATATCATCAATAAAGACAACAACGAACTGATCCAAATAATCCTTGAATACTCGGTTCATCATATCCATGAAAGCCGCAGGAGCATTAGTCAATCCAAAAGACATGACTAAGAATTCATAATGCCCGTATTGAGTTCTAAAGGCAGTCTTCGGAATATCCTCAGTTTTAACCTTCAACTGATGATATCCAGAACGAAGATCGATTTTTGAAAAGAATTGTGCTCCTTGTAACTGGTCAAACAGGTCATCAATACGAGGTAGCGGATACCTATTCTTGATGGTGACATGGTTTAATTCCCGATAATCGATACAAAGTCGCATACTCCCGTCTTTCTTCTTTACAAATAAAACAGGAGCACCCCAAGGAGATGTACTAGGACGAATGAAACCGATGTCCAACAACTCTTGTAGTTGGACTTTTAACTCCTGAAGTTCAATAGGAGCCATTCGATATGGGGTTTTAGAAATGGGATTTGTACCAGGTTCAAGTTCAATAAAGAATTTAACTTCACGTTCTGGGGGTAGACCGGGAAGTTCTTCAGGAAATACGTCAGGAAAGTTGCTAACAATAGGAATATTATTCAAATTTGACGTGTCTTTATTCAAATCCATAACATGGGCTAAGAAAGCTTGACATCCGTTTTTTAATAAACGAATGGCTTTATGACTTGATATAACAGTGATTGATTTTAATGGCTTAGTTGCTTGAATTCGCACAACAGGTTGATTAAGAATATGAAAACTAACCACCTTACGAAAACAATCAATTTTGGCATGATGAGTAGTTAACCAATCAATTCCTAAAATCACGTCAAATGCAAGTATCTTTAAAGAGATAAGGTCAACAGGTAAGGTGATGGTACCAACTTGGATCAAACAAGATTTATAAATAGTGGATGTGATGAAAGTTTCCCCTAACGGAGTCTCCACAGATAAATCAAGGTCTAATTTCTCCGGAGTCAAGTTTAAACGTTGAGCACAAGCAGGAGAAATAAATGAATGGGTAGCACCGGTATCTAGTAAGGTATAAACTTCACATGAATTTATGATTAGCTTATCCGTGATCACCTCTTTTGGGTTCCTCGCATGTTGACCAGTCACGACAAACGCTCTTCCAGGAACCGTTGACTTTGACTTTTCTGGGGCAACCTTTTGAGTCACCGTCCCCGCTGAACTTGGTTTCGCTACCGTACAATCTCGAGCGATATGTCCTTCCTTTCCATAATTATAGCATACATTAAACTGTTGTGGACAGTTTGGGCTGATATGTCCCTCTTTTCCACATTTATAGCATATGACCGATGGTCGATCTCCTCCCTTGGAACCAGTTGCTGCTGGTGCTGACGTCTTCGTATTGTCATTGTTGAATCTCCTCTTTTTAAAATCTCCTTCCGACTCGCTTCTTCTATTTTCATAGCCACGATTACCACCAGAGGGGTTGCCGTTCTTGTCTGTATTCTTCTTTCTCCGCTGGTTATCATTGTTCTGATGACTGTTGTCACCGATATGATCCTGGTTATGGTCCCTTGGTTGACCGTACTCGTTATCTCGCTCTAATAATTGAGCCCTGTTGACAGCATCTGAATAGAGAGAAAATTTATGAGAAATGAGATATTGACGTATGCCGGGTTTCAAACCTCTCAGAAACATCCGCGTCATACGTTCCTCATTCTCCACCAAATGAGGTGCAAACCTGGACAACTCTGCAAACATCGCCTCGTACTGGGACACCGTCATATTATTCTGCTCCAGTCTAATAAACTATACCTCCTTCATATGACGAATACTTTCAGGAAAGTACTTGTCATTGAATAGCTTCTGAAATGTCTCCCAAGACATGCTGAGTGCGGCTGGATGGGTACGCTTCACAGATTCCCACCAGTAGTCTGCCTCGCCACGGAACATAAAGGTGGCGAATGGAACCTTCTGTTCCTCCGTGCATCCCAAGACATCAAATATCTTGGTAATTTGCTTGACCCATGTCTCCGCCTTAATCGGATCCGGCTTTCCCCAGAATTCTGGTGGTCCCAACTCTTTGAACTGCTTGGCTGTGACCAGCTGTGCGTTGCTATTGTTTCTTCCTATATTTTGAACAGGAATCTCCTTCGTCTGGTTTTGCATGAATCGCAAAAAAATTCTAAACATCTCATCGTTCATCGTCTGCTCAGTGGTGTTGTTCACAGGAGGAACATTGCCAGCCTGTTGCACGTTCTCCTCGTTGGTGAGTATAGGCATCTCCACCGTCTCATTTACTCCACTGTTAACATTTTCAGTCGACATTCTCAAATACTGCCATAAAACAAAGGTTAATTTAACAAATTAACATATCACATAATATCCCTATATTATGACCGACCAACAAATAAGCTTAGGTAGGACACACTAGCGAAGGATTTACTCGTCTCTCCCCTCCTAGTTCTATTCCCCGATCTCCGCCAGAGATCATATCCCTAAGCTCTGATACCAACTGTGACGCCCCCAAAACAAGTATACAACACCTATTCTGAGTCGTCAATAACATGGTACAGAAATAACTACAACTTTATTAATACAACATAAAAACTGTGAGTGTAAATACAGATATTGTTATCTAGACAATATCCACACTCAAATAAGTCCTCATTACAATTATTGGTACAATATTTTACAAAAAAAATGGTGAGGACTACTTAAAACAACTTTCTAGAACCTTCATTCCATACCCCGACTAGTACTTGCTACATTCTCGCCTCCTGAGAAGAAAATAGAAAAAGGAAAAGGGTGAGCTCAACTAGCCCAGTAAAGAATATTATGACTAAGATAATATACAACAAATTATCGTTAGTCTTCAACAGAGAAAAATTTAATAGAATACAATAGACAACAAGTTTTAAATCAATATTCGCAGCGGAAAATAATAATTTATAGAAGAGTTACGTAGAGAATGAAATCTACGATTATCTATGAAATTAAAAGCCCATCATCAATATTTTATCCCTGTAATATCAATCCATAAATATCTTGAATCAAATAGTCATCTTTGCACTACAGGCCAAAGATATTCATCAGTTGGTCATGTTCACCTCAACACATGTTCATCTTTGCACTACGGGCCAAAGATATTCATCAAAAATCATTAATCTTTGCACTACAGGCCAAAGATATTCATTTATATCATCATTTAGGACTGAGGATGATGAAAAATAGTTTTAAGGAAACGAATCCAGTGAAACAAAATAATAAATATTAAGGATTCGTATTTCGATTTATCCATGTCCAAAAATACCTTTTAAATAATCATAGTGAAGTAAAATTCAAGAATGATCAAAACATGGATACAATCAAAGTTAGTATCCAGAATAGATATTTGGACAAAAAGAAGAAAATTTTATTTTTCGGTGAATAGTAACTCGTGAATAGTAACTCGTAAATAGTAACTCGTGAATAGTAATCTCGACATGAAAAGTTTCAAATTTGATAAAAAGTTCAAATCAATACTTCGGCATAATGATATTGAAGAAAATAATATCATTTAAGAAGAAATAACATCCCTTACCTCGGAAAGACGGTACTTCTGACTGGAATACTAGATATAGTGCTGAATGAAACTTGCACCGTATAGCAACACTCAAAGTATCAAATACTCACAAGAATACGCTCGATATAGAGAGAGAAATAGAGAGAAACTTGTGTTTCTGGTGTGATTTTCAATTCTAACCTAAGCACCCTATTTATACGAAAATGCTTAGAACACCAAAACAGAAAATTGAATATAATAATATTATTTATAAACAAAATTCCTAAGCACACCACCAGCTAATTTCAACCATTTAACACATGCCCCTCAATTGAAAAAAACGTTTTTCTTAAAATAATAATTAAAACTTTCAAAAATCAATTATTTCGGAACTTCAGAACTTCAATAATTCATAATAAATAGCCCTTTATTCAGAAAATTCAAATCACACGAGTTTTTATAGGAAATTCAATTCTCTACAACTTTGCAGAAGAAAGTTTTTCCAAATTCCAAACAGAAATTGACCGAAATCTATAAACGGGCGATTTTACAGTCAATAATAAATTTTCAGTCAAGAATTGTGTCCACCAACACATAAAACATGTGTTAATCATTTAATGTCACAAAAATACTCTTCCTCCTCATATAGTCATATATCCCACATTCATTGTAAAAATATCACCATCAATATATTATTAAAATAATATATTTAAATGAATTATTTTATCAGAAAAAGATAAAATATTAATTTTCAACAATTGTCACATTAAAAATTTTCTCCATCTATATCCACATAAAATTAATATTTTCCTCATCATATAAATCAATAATTAATTATACACAAATAATATTACAGAATCACAGTACTGGCAACCAGGCCGTTCCCAGGAAATAGGGGGCTTTCCAATAAGGATTTCTCCTTATTGGCGCGCAATTAGATGACCAAACCTCTCCTTAGACAGAACTTTCTAGACATTGCCAATAATGTTATCTAATAATATTATTCAGATAATATGAATTATTGCTCCGATAATAAAAAATACTGTGTAGTGACAATTATAAAATATCAACGTAGCAATTATTTAATCAATAAAATAAAATATTGAACAGTAATTACTGTAACCATTATTGAGTAGTGCCTTCTTACGTAAGAATCAATAATTGGTGCAATACAGTGTGCTACTGTGCAACAACGCGTATTACCGTGCTTTAACCACCGGGTATTCCAACAGTATTAACGGTAACAACTACGCCGTTATTTATAAACAACTTATTTTTGTCCTTTTCTTCATCCAATCGTTTTCCGTTATGGGGCCCACAAAAGACTGCGCCATCGTACGAATATTCTCCGACAACAAGAATATTCCACGACCAAACAAATATTCCCCGACAACAATGAATATTTTAGGACCACTTGCTTATTTGAAATATTTGCGCATTTTACCCATAACTAACCACATTAATCAAATCAACCCTTACTATTTCAGAATAATAAATAGAGGAAATTAAATTTTATTTATTAATAATTTGGGGTCTTACACAAACCCAGTATGATCTTCACCACAACCAAACAGATCCTTCCTCTTCTTTTTGCCCAATTCCTCAGGATCTTCCTTCAATTTCTTTCTATTTCAATATCTTCACCACAACCAAACACATTTAAGATCATGTTTAGAAAGTAAAGAAAGTAAGAAACTATAGCTTCATCACCTTCACTGAGTTTGAGATCTGTAATCAGAAAAGGGGATACTTGGATAGCTTCATCACCTTCACCGAGTTCAAGATCTGGCCTCTGGGTGACTGGGTCTGGCCGTCTGGGGCTCTGCCGCTCTGGGCTAGTGGGCTGCGACTGAGAAAGCTAGAAATGAAAATTTGAGATGTCATGTTATTATTTTAAGAGTTACTTTGCAAGGCTTTTCCGGTTATTTTCTTAGCAAGGCTTATTCGGTTATTCGGTTAAACCGAATAACCCAAAAGTGAAACCCATATAAACTAACCGTAAATCGTATATAATTTCGGATATAACCGAAATGTCAAAAATAACCGAATTATCAAAAAAATTTGGTTAATTTATTTCGATTCGATTCGGTAATTCGGTTATACCCGTTTTTTGCTCAGTCCTACTTGCTTCATGGTCAGTGAGGTGCATCAGGTTTTTATTTTTTTATTTAGTGGAAGTTCCCTACCATTGCATGGCAGGTTGATTATGTTACCTTTTATTATATCGTTAAAATATATATGTATATATATAAAGTCTTATAGCTTTGTTGGTTAGGTAAATATATTAATTTATAAGTATATCATAATTGATTATAAGCTAATAACAGAAAATACTTTAATTTTAAAGTTATAGTATTTAAGTTATTATAATTCAAAAAAATTATTATAATTTCGGGTATATTAACTAAATATAAATTAAATTAAAATAAAAATAAATAAACAATAAGTATCATTGTGTATAAAATATGAAATAAAAATATGTTTGAGGTAGGATATTTTATCCTAATGATTCCTAGCTATTTGTTCTAAATTTATATTTAGGATTTGTTCGGCTAATATTTTCGTATTTCGCAATATCGAGGTAAGTGGTTTTCCGAACTATTTAGTTATTTTAAAATTTATCGTTATTTATATGTATGTCTTATTAATTATTCGGATGCCTAAATGTACAGTTTCAAAATTCATTATATTTTATTTAAGGCTTCCTTTTAAATTAAATTGTTATGTTCTTTTATTTCAAAATTCGGATCAAGTATTTATTTTCGAACTGTGAATAATATTATATGATTTTTAACTATGAAAAAGTATCGTTTATATTATCGATAATATTGAGAAAAGATTTTGAAATCCTCAGTCTGACTATGTATAGAACCCGTTATTGATTACGTTTAGTTCCGAAGCTAATATAGGACCTACTAAGGCGCACACCTTTTAGATGCCCTTCGGGGAGCGTGCATTTTTATAAATACCTTAGTAGGATGCGCATCATAACGTTATCGAACTTTTGGGCCGTGTTATAGGACTATTGTAACCTTAGTCTCTAAGACTGTGGATTAAAAGAGATATGATATACATTGAAATCAGTTTTGAATTGTTTTAGTTTTGAAAGCTTTTGTACTATTGTTATTGAACAAAAAGTTATTTCGAAAATGTATTTTGTAAATTGTACTTGATTCGGTTAGACAGAGAGGATTGCTACTTGATGGGCTTCATCGCTCACCCCCTTACAGATTTTTACAGGTCCCATCGTTGAAAGCTGAGCCCTTATTTGATACTCTTGGACTAGCTGGAGTTTAGTTTTAGATGTTTTTCTTTTGTTGATGAATTTTGATAAAATTTTTAGTTTTAAGGAGCTGCGTCTCCATTATTTGAATGTGGTATTTATTAATATTTCATTTGGATTGATTTAAAATATATTTATTGTTGGGTTTTAAGTTAAGATTTTTGTTAAGTTATTTTGTTTAGGCTGCGCGTTATTGATATCGTTGCCTTGTGGGCCTATGGGTTTGCGGCGTGTAGTACTTTGGACCTATATCGGGTTCGGGGTGTTATAGTGTATAAATTAAGAATTTTGTAATTGTCCCATAATCTTACCCACCTTCTCCATCACAGTTAAAGCTGTAAAATAAGCAAACAGTTCGAGTTCAATTTGTACTCGCTCGACTAAAAGTTCGATTTAAGCTTGACTCAAAATATAAATGAACCAAATATGAGCAAATTTAAAAGTTCGATAAATTACTCGAACCTCCTCAAATTACAATTTTCTATTTATACTCGGATCATATTCGTTCAAAAAGTTCAAACGGTTCGGGCTCGATTCGGAATCGTGCTTGACTCGGTAGCTAAATGAGCCTCAATCAAACCTTATTTTATTCTCGATAAAATTTGTGAACCAAATCTAAACAACTCAATACTCGAACGACTCAATTCATTTACACCCTTACTCACAGTATGTCCTCCTCGTAAGCGTGGTTGGTTAGGTGATTTTCCATATTTGTCCTTTGAATATACACAAATACATATCCACATTCTCTTGCACAAATTAAAGTCTAATCAATGGTACTAGTATTTAATAATTATACCATAATCTCAAATCCGGGATGGGAAGATTATGAAATTCAAATTACTTGTCTTATTTTCTTTCTCGTCTTATGTCCACCTCATATATTACTTAGTCCTTCTGTTCTAAATTAAATGCTCAATTTTTATTTCTTAAGCTAAATAGATCTTTTTAAAACTAATTTTTATATTATTTTTGTCAAAATACAGGTGAAGAAATTACAACTAAAATAAAGAATATACAATTTACTATTAACTTCAATTTTCATAATTTTTAAATTATATTTATATGTACCTGAGTTATTAATTCTAAAAATAATCGGTTTGATTTAAAAAAAGTCAAAATTGGAAGGGGATGTATAAAATAGCTGTTAAATAGATAAGAAATACATAGAAATAGGACAACAAATGATACCAAAAATGTGGCATCAGACGTACATTAGACTTAAGATTATGATAGGGAATGATATCCATTAGGATAAACTCACATGGTTGAAAATCGTCATTACAGGTATTTAGTATAAAAAAAACAACTCATACGTGTGAGAATTGTGTGTTTTTGTTGTGACCTAAGTATTATATATAACAAAACTAGTTTTATCATTTAATTAATTTTACTAATGACACTTTTATCATTTTATTATTTTATTAATAAAATTTACGTCGTTTTGAAGTAATTATCAGATAGAACTATCTATGACAATTAGAACACACTTTTCTCTGTTTATATATATATATATAACCGATCAGGTGAGGGCTCCTTTACTTTGTTAAAATGCGGACTTTTTTTTTAATTTTTTTTTTAAAAACAACTAAAAAAAATATTTAATATTTTATGGAACTGATATTTTTCCATAATATAATGTTTTGGGCGTGATTTGAATACCTATACCAAAAAATAGTGGTACAGTCTGCACAGACTGTACAGACATGTTTTGTTATACGTATCTAAATCACATCCAAAACACTGTATTATGAAAAAAATTCAGTTCCATAAAATATTAAACTTTTTTTTAGTTATTTTTTAAAAAAAAAACCAAAAAAAAAGTCCGTATTTTAACAAAGTAAGGGAGCCCTTACAGGAACCGGACCCTCTATATATATATATATATATATATATATATATATTTATATATGTATACATGTGTGTACATATATTTAATCTAGAAAATTAGCTGTATGATGGCCGTTTTATGGAGATAATTGATGAGGAGAGAGAAAATAGTAGTAGTAAAATAGCAGTCCATTCCTTTTTGTAATGGGATACAGCCAACATGTTCATTTCAATCAGATCGTTCAAGAAGAAGTCTCTATATATATCGTGCTTTCAACTAAACATGGAGAGAGAAAGAGAGGAGAGATAGATACACTAAAAAACAAAAAAAACAGGAAAAAAAAAAGTTAGGTTGAGACGTTGTATCAGGTGGCCCATGAGTTGGAGTAATATAAGTAATTGCTTATTATCTGTAATTAAATGTTCTATAAAATAGAAAACCTAAACGAGGCTGGCAAAAGCTGTCAAGTGCAAAATATGATACATTTGATCTCCATCGGTTTGTGTTTAATAATTTAACACCACTTAATTATTGTCACAAGTTGAGGAGGGCTGACTAGCGAACATCTCCGCTATGTTTTTTGTGGTTTTTTTACGAGTATATTGAGTTTAAAATATAATGTTACATCTGTTTCTTATTATAGGATTAATATCAATTTTTTTAAAAAATTAATATTAAATGTTCTTAAATTTAAAAGTAATAAAAATTTATTTAATTTATGTTTATACAATTATGAAAATCATAAATTATATAAAAAATAATTATTAGTTATAAAAAATTTGTTTTTAAAATTAAAATGAGTCTTGTTAGTTTTAAATTTAAAAATGTCTCAAATTGACTTTTACAAAATTAATCTCATAATTATTTGAATTTGAGGGAGTATTTTGATTATTTTATAAAAACACTTTCATTTATTAAAATATGAATTATATTTTTTTTAATTTTAAAATTAAATATTTCTTGAATTTAATAGTGATGATATGAAAATGAATTTCTTATAATAGATGTGAGCAAGGTTTTTAAAACCGGACCGGTCATCGAACCGGAAAAGTTACCGGGTGGATGAGTCACTGGTCCAACCAGTGGTCAAACCGTTATTGACTCAGTGACGTCATTAATATGTAATAAATAATAAATAATTAATTATTATTATATATTGTATATAATATTTAGTAAATATGTAAAATTAATCAATTTATCTACAAAAAAAAAACTAAACATCTCTAAGATACATTCAAATTCTGAAATTCAACCACAAGTTCAAGTGTTTGATTAAATGAATGCAAAAATATGTAAAATACCAAACAAAGTCTCAACTAAATTACTAAAATAAAATAAAATCCGTAATATTTTTTTTTAATCTTTAAGGAGTGAACCGGTCAAACCAGTGAACCGGTCACTGGGTCAACCGGTTCAACCGCCGGTTCACCGTTCTGTACGGTTTTTGAGCAAAAGTGGTTTAGTTGTCCAAACCGGACTGTTGAGTGAACCGGGTCCGGTTTTTTCCGGTTCAACCTGTGACGCCCCCAAAATTTGGTATACATCACCCATCTTGGGTCGTCAGATACATAGTACAGAATACAAATACAACTGATTAATCTATCTGTCGTGTACAATACGACAAAACATAAACTGTGAGTTTGAATACAAATATTATCTTCTAGAGAGTATTCATACTCAAAAGGAGTCCTCATTACATTTATTAACACACCATTACATAGAATAGTGAGGACTACTAACTAATACTATCATTCGGACCATCACTCCGTACCCCGACTTGTCCCAGCTACGTTCTCATTTCCTGAAGAGAACAGTGAAAAAAAGGGTGAGCTCAACTAGCCCAGTAAGAAATATTATGACTAAGATAATGCAGAATAAATTATCATTAGCCTTCAACAATGTTAAACTGATAAAATATAATAGACATCAAGTTTAACTGTAGCGGAACAAGCAATCCATTAAAAGAGTCAAGTAGAAAATAAACTCTACTATCTTTTATGATTTAAAAAGTTTTTCAACACTGTAATCGCTGAGACTCAGCTTAATAAAATAATCCACATCATCGAATCACCCCTGCACTACGGCCAAGGATATTCGTGTATTCATTAATGGTCATGATCATGCCAACAACTGTCCATCAATGCACTACGGGCCAATGAGGACTTTTACCACATCATTTGTAACATTACGGTCATGATTATACCGAATAATCCCTGGTCATAATCATACCAAGTCCATCTATGCAATACAGGCCACAGATGACTTTCAACATTTTATAAACATGAGGATGATGACAATGATATAAGAATTCAATAAAACAAGTTCAAGAATTAATTTATCCAGGAATTAACAACGTCCAAATTGTCAACATGATACTGCATTGTGGAGTAAAATTCAAGAATGCTTAGAAGAATATTTTCTTGAAAAGATACTGGATGAAACGCAACTATCAAGGATATTCCACAAATTTCATGGAGTATAGAAGTCAAAACTTAACCAACTGAGTACAATAAAGAATGAATAACAAAAGAAATCACCATGCATGCGATAGACCGCACAGACAGGTTATTCCAATAGAATAATAAATAATGGAACCAGGTCCGGCGTAAACGCACAGACAGGATATTCCGACAGAATAATAAATAATGGAACCAGGTCCGGTGTAAAACACACAGACAGGATATTCCAACAGAATAATAATAAAACGGAACCAGGTCCGGTGTAAAACACACAGACAGGATGTTCCAACAGAATAATAAACGGAACCAGGTCCGGTGTAAAACACACAGACAGGATGTTCCAACAGAATAATAGAAGAATGTCACCAAGTATAGGGTAGACCGCGTATACTGGTTATTCCAACAGAATAATAACAAATGGAATAACAGAAGTTCTCTTCATGAATATAAAAGAAATAATATTCCCTACCTTAAAAGAACTGGATATTGGAAAAGTGATGTAGCAGAATACTTTTATTCTCTCTCTCTTATTCTCTCTATACTTTCTCTCTCTATAGCTTGAATGAATTCGTGAAAAATAATGAAGCCCTAGGCCTCTATTTATAGAAAAACTGAGGGTGGCTCTTGGTCTTAACGAAGGGTCAAATGACTCTTGGTCTTAACGAAGGGTCAAATGACTCTTGGTAATATTGAAGGGACAACTACTATTGACGAAAGTAATTACTATTGACCAAGGTAAATACTATTGACGAAGGTAATTACTATTGACCAAGGTAAATACTATTGACGAAGGTAATTACTATTGACCAAGGTAAATACTATTGACGAAGGTAATTACTATTGACCACGGTAATTACTATTGACGAAGAGACTCTTAGATGATGACATATGGCCCCCCATAAAATAACCAAACTTACCACAACGTCTCAATTATTGATTTAATAATATAACATATTATACAGATGATACTATGACAATAATTTAAGAGATATGATGCAGCAATTACTGTAGCAATAATTGAGTATAGCTGAGTGACTTCTCACGTAAGCATCAATAATCAATACCGTGTGCTACTATGCAACCACGCGTATTACTGTACTTTTACTACCGAGTAGTTCAACAGTTTTAACGGTTTTAACGGTAACACCTCAGCCGTTATTTTTATAGAAAGATAATTCTGTCGTTTTCTCAATCCGACAATAATTCCGTTGTGGGGTCCACCAATGATTGTGCCGTCGTACGAATATTCCCCGACAAAAAGAATATTCTCCGACCAAACGAATATTTTATAACAACTTGCTTACTTTGCAAAATTTATAAATATTACCCACAACTATAACATTATATCAAATTAACTCCATAATATTCAAAAATGATATTTATAGAAAATTCATCTTTATTTATAAAAATTGGGGTCTTACAACCTCCCCTTCTTATGAAATTTCGCCCTCGAAATTAGGGTACGTACCTGGTATGTCGAAGAGGTAAGGATACCTTGATTTCATTTCTGATTCTAACTCCCAAGTCATTTCCTCAACATCGTGGTTTCTCCACAAAACTTTGACTTGAGGTATAACCTTGGAGCGTAGAATATGTTCCTTCTTATCCAAGATTTGAACAGGAACTTCTTCATACGTCAAATCCTCCGCTATTTCGTCCGGTTCTAACTCAATAATGTGGTTCGGGTCTTCCACATATTTGCGTAACATGGATATGTGGAAAACGTTATGAACACGAGACATACTTGGCGGTAAAGCGAGTCTATAAGCCACAGTTCCTACTCGATCGAGGATTAAAAATGGACCGATGAATCGAGGATTTAGCTTTCCTCTCTTTCCAAATCTCGTAACTCCTTTCCATGGAGCAACACGTAAGAACACATGATCTCCTACATCAAATTCCACGTCCTTTCGATGAAGATCAGCATAACTCTTTTGTCGATCTTGTGAGGTTTTTATACGTTGTCGGATCGTTTGAATCTTTTCTGTAGTCATACGTACCAACTCCGGTCCCAACAACGTTGCTTCGCCCACCTCATCCCAGCATACTGGAGAACGACATTTTCTTCCATACAATGCTTCGAATGGAGCCATGCCAATACTTGCTTGATAACTGTTGTTGTAGGAAAACTCCACCAATGGTAAGAACTTGTCCCAACTTCCCTTGAAGTCAAAGACACAGAGTCTTAATAGATCTTCAAGAGTTTGAATAGTCCTCTCTGATTGTCCGTCCGTCTGAGGATGATATGCTGAACTAAATCGTAACTCCGTGCCCATAGCTTTTTGTAAACTAACCCAAAATCGTGAAGTGAATCTTGGGTCTCGATCAGAAACTATGGATACTGGCATACCATGCAGTCTTACAATCTCGTTTATGTACATACGAGCAAGACGTTCAAGTGTATAAGTTTCTCGTATCGGTAAGAAATGAGCAGACTTGGTCAATCTATCAACAATGACCCAAATCGCATCAATACCTTGAGAAACCCTAGGAAGACCGGTAACGAAATCCATGGTAATGTGCTCCCACTTCCATTCTGGAATTTCAAGTGGTTGCAATGGACCTTTTGGTACTTGATGCTCCGCTTTGACTCGTTGACAAGTTAGACACCTTGAGATAAACAACGCTATCTCTCTCTTCATATTGCTCCACCAAAATGTATGACGAAGATCATGATACATTTTGGTACTTCCAGGATGGATTGCAAACGGTGTGTTGTGCGCCTCCATCATGATTTCATACTTTAAATCAGGGTTGTTAGGAACACAAAGTCTGGAGTTGACTCGAAGTATTCCTTCTTCATCGATTCTTGCTTCCGGCATAGAACCTTCTTGCACTTTCTTCCTCATACGCATCAGCTCCAGGTCTGTAGCTTGAGCAGCTTTAACTTTATCGATTAAAGTCGGTTCTACTCGTATATTCGCCATCATCACATGGGTCCCTGGAGTCTTCAACTCTATCTCCATCCTTTGCAAGTCACACAAAATGGGCCTTTGCGTTGTTAATATTGCACTTGTACCCGCATATGATCTTCTACTCAATGCGTCAGCTACCACGTTCGCTTTTCCAGGATGGTATTGAATGGTATGATCATAATCTTTCAACAGTTCAAGCCAACGTCGTTGTCGCATGTTGAGTTCCTTTTGAGTGAAGAAATATTTGAGGCTTTTATGATCCGTAAAGATCTCCACTTTCTCCCCATACAAGTAATGCCTCCAAATTTTAAGTGCAAAGACAACAGCTGCCAACTCTAGATCATGAGTAGGATAATTCCTCTCATATTCCTTGAGTTGTCTTGATGCATAGGCTATGACTTTTCCATGTTGCATGAGAACACATCCCAACCCTTTGCTCGAAGCATCACTGTAGATGACAAATCCCTCCGAGCCAGATGGTATTGTTAGAACAGGTGCTGAAATGAGTCTCCTCTTGAGTTCTTGAAAACTCTGCTCACATTCTTCGCTCCAACCAAACTTTGTATCTTTCCGAGTCAGCTGAGTTAATGGAGTAGCGATTCGAGAAAATCCTTCCACGAATCTCCGATAATAACCAGCTAAACCAAGAAAGCTACGTACCTCGGTCACTGATTTAGGTTGCTCCCAGCTTTGAATAGCTTCAATCTTTGCCGGGTCAACCGATATTCCACGACTTGATACTACGTGCCCAAGGAATGCTACCTCTTCCAGCCAGAACTCGCATTTCTTCAACTTGGCATAAAGCTTGTATTCACGAAGCTTTTGGAGTACCAGCCTCAAGTGTTGCTCATGATCTTCACGGCTTTTGGAATAAATAAGGATGTCATCAATAAAGACGACCACAAAGTGATCCAAATATTCCTTGAATACCCGGTTCATCATATCCATGAAGGCAGCAGGAGCATTAGTCAATCCAAAGGACATGACTAGGAATTCATAATGCCCGTACCGAGTTCTAAAAGCCGTCTTTGGAATATCCTCAGTTCTAACCTTCAGCTGATGATATCCAGAACGAAGATCGATCTTTGAAAAGAATTGTGCTCCTTGCAACTGGTCAAACAGGTCATCAATACGTGGCAATGGGTACCTGTTTTTGATGGTGACATGATTCAACTCCCGATAATCAATACAAAGTCGCATACTTCCATCTTTCTTCTTCACGAATAGAACAGGAGCTCCCCAAGGAGAAGTACTAGGACGAATAAAGCCAATGTCTAACAATTCCTGCAGTTGGATCTTTAACTCCTGAAGTTCAATAGGAGCCATTCGATATGGGGCTTTGGAAATGGGTTTTGTACCGGGTTCAAGATCGATACAAAATTCAATTTCACGCTCTGGGGGTAGGCCAGGAAGTTCTTCAGGGAATACGTCAGGGAATTTATTAACAATAGAAATATCATTCAAAACTGACGTATTTTTGTTTAGATCTGTGACATGAGCTAAGAAAGCTTGACATCCGTTTTTCAATAAACGAATAGTTTTATGGCTTGAGATGACAGCGATTGATTTTAATGGTTTGGTTGCTTGAATTCGCATAATAGGTCGATTAGGAATATGAAAACTAACAACCTTACGAAAACAATCAATTTTTGCATAATGAGTAGTTAACCAATCAATCCCTAGAATCACGTCAAATGCAAGTATTTTTAATGAAATCAGATCGATAGGTAATGTGTGGGTACCAACTTGAACCAAACAAGACTTATAAACAGTGGAAGTAATGAAGGTTTCTCCCAACGGAGTTTCCACAGATAAGTCAAAGTCTAATTTCTCCGGAATCAAATTTAATCGATGAGCGCAAGTAGGAGAAATAAAAGAATGGGTTGAACCGGTATCAAATAAAGTATAAACTTCTTTAGAGTTTATAATAAGCTTACCCGTGATGACCTCATTCGGGTTCCTTGCTCTCTGGGAGTTCACAACAAACGCTCTCCCTTGCACAACCGGTTTTGACTTTTCTGGGACGGCTTTTGGTGCCTCCATCCTAGCTGAATTTGTCTTCGGTAAACGACAAAATCGGGCTAAATGACCTTCTCTTCCACAATTATAACATGCTTTGGACGGCATCGCGCAGTTTGGACTGATGTGCCCCTCCCCTCCGCATTTGAAACATATGATAGGTGGTCGTTCTCCTTCCTTAACGACAGGTGCTGGTGCTGACGTCTTTCCATCATTGTTGAATCTCCTCTTCTTGAAATGTCCATTCTTATTGTTTTGGCCCTGATTACCACCGAAGTGG
The DNA here is from genome assembly GCA_016801055.1 of Panax notoginseng. NCBI lineage: Eukaryota > Viridiplantae > Streptophyta > Magnoliopsida > Apiales > Araliaceae > Panax > Panax notoginseng. Next base: position 250,396,092 of record CM029012.1, read on the forward strand.
TTACCATTTCTGGCCTGTTGATTCCCTCCACGCTTGTTGTCACCGCTTCGATGACTGCTCTCACTGGTATTATCATTTTGCCGGCTGCTCTCTTTTGGTTGCGTTATCTCGTTATCGCGCTCCACCAACTGAGCCCTATTTACAACATCTGAATACAAACACAGTTTATGAGAAACAAGATGTTGACGTATCTCCGGCTTCAAACCTCTTAAAAACATCCGCGTCATTCTTTCTTCATTATCCACCAGGTGGGACGCAAACCGGGATAACTCCGCAAATTTTGCCTCGTACTGCGACACGGTCATATTATTCTGCTCCAATTTGATGAACTCCACCTCCTTCATGTGACGAATACTCTCGGGAAAGTATTTGTCGTTAAACAGATCTTGGAACTTCTCCCAAGACATCTTCAGTGCGGCAGGTTGAGTACGCTTTATCGATTCCCACCAGTAATCTGCCTCTCCTCGCAACATAAAGGCGGCAAAGGGAACCTTTTGCTCCTCGGAGCAACCCAAGACATCAAATATCTTGGTGATCTGCTTTATCCATGTTTCAGCTACAAGTGGTTTGGGTTCTCCCTTAAACTCCGGTGGTCCCAGCTCCTTAAACTGTTTAGCGGTGACCGCCAGAGAGTTTCCAGTATTTCCACCTACGTTGTGGACAGGAGCCGCTTTCACCTGTTGTTGCATGAATTGCATAAAGCCTCTGAACATTTGATCATTCATCATTTGGTCAGTGTTGTTGTTTGCATGAGGATTGACACCTTCCTGATGCACATTATCCTGATTATTGATATGTGGTGAATCAACAGTCGTCTGTGCTCCATTGCTATTCTCAACATTCTCGGATGCCATTTTCAGATACTGCCACAAAATAAAAATTAATTGATATGTCATATATTATCCTTATATTATGACCGACCAATTAAATACCATGCAAATAAACTTAGGTATGTCATACTAGCGAAGGAATTTCCCGTCTCTCCCCTCCTAGTTCTATTCTCACATCTTAGCCAGGGATCATATCCCTAAGCTCTGATACCAACTGTGACGCCCCCAAAATTAGGTATACATCACCCATCTTGGGTCGTCAGATACATAGTACAGAATACAAATACAACTGATTAATACATCTGTCGTGTACAATACGACAAAACATAAACTGTGAGTTTGAATACAAATATTATCTTCTAGAGAGTATTCATACTCAAAAGGAGTCCTCATTACATTTATTAACACACCATTACATAGAATAGTGAGGACTACTAACTAATACTATCATTCAGACCATCACTCCGTACCCCGACTTGTCCCAGCTACGTTCTCATTTCCTGAAGAGAACAGTGAAAGAAAGGTGAGCTCAACTAGCCCAGTAAGAAATATTATGACTAAGATAATGCAGAATAAATTATCATTAGCCTTCAACAATGTTAAACTGATAAAATATAATAGACATCAAGTTTAACTGTAGCGGAACAAGCAATCCATTAAAAGAGTCAAGTAGAAAATAAACTCTACTATCTTTTATGATTTAAAAAGTTTTTCAACACTGTAATCGCTGAGACTCAGCTTAATAAAATAATCCACATCATCGAATCACCCCTGCACTACGGCCAAGGATATTCGTGTATTCATTAATGGTCATGATCATGCCAACAACTGTCCATCAATGCACTACGGGCCAATGAGGACTTTTACCACATCATTTGTAACATTACGGTCATGATTATACCGAATAATCCCTGGTCATAATCATACCAAGTCCATCTATGCAATACAGGCCACAGATGACTTTCAACATTTTATAAACATGAGGATGATGACAATGATATAAGAATTCAATAAAACAAGTTCAAGAATTAATTTATCCAGGAATTAACAACGTCCAAATTGTCAACATGATACTGCATTGTGGAGTAAAATTCAAGAATGCTTAGAAGAATATTTTCTTGAAAAGATACTGGATGAAACACAACTATCAAGGATATTCCACAAATTTCATGGAGTATAGAAGTCAAAACTTAACCAACTGAGTACAATAAAGAATGAATAACAAAAGAAATCACCATGCATGCGATAGACCGCACAGACAGGTTATTCCAATAGAATAATAAATAATGGAACCAGGTCCGGCGTAAACGCACAGACAGGATATTCCGACAGAATAATAAATAATGGAACCAGGTCCGGTGTAAAACACACAGACATGATATTCCAACAGAATAATAATAAAACGGAACCAGGTCCGGTGTAAAACACACAGACAGGATGTTCCAACAGAATAATAAACGGAACCAGGTCCGGTGTAAAACACACAGACAGGATGTTCCAACAGAATAATAGAAGAATGTCACCAAGTATAGGGTAGACCGCGTATACTGGTTATTCCAACAGAATAATAACAAATGGAATAACAGAAGTTCTCTTCATGAATATAAAAGAAATAATATTCCCTACCTTAAAAGAACTGGATATTGGAAAAGTGATGTAGCAGAATACTTTTATTCTCTCTCTCTTATTCTCTCTATACTTTCTCTCTCTATAGCTTGAATGAATTCGTGAAAAATAATGAAGCCCTAGGCCTCTATTTATAGAAAAACTGAGGGTGGCTCTTGGTCTTAACGAAGGGTCAAATGACTCTTGGTCTTAACGAAGGGTCAAATGACTCTTGGTAATATTGAAGGGACAACTACTATTGACGAAAGTAATTACTATTGACCAAGGTAAATACTATTGACGAAGGTAATTACTATTGACCAAGGTAAATACTATTGACGAAGGTAATTACTATTGACCACGGTAATTACTATTGACGAAGAGACTCTTAGATGATGACATATGGCCCCCCATAAAATAACCAAACTTACCACAACGTCTCAATTATTGATTTAATAATATAACATATTATACAGATGATACTATGACAATAATTTAAGAGATATGATGCAGCAATTACTGTAGCAATAATTGAGTATAGCTGAGTGACTTCTCACGTAAGCATCAATAATCAATACCGTGTGCTACTATGCAACCACGCGTATTACTGTACTTTTACTACCGAGTAGTTCAACAGTTTTAACGGTTTTAACGGTAACACCTCAGCCGTTATTTTTATAGAAAGATAATTCTGTCGTTTTCTCAATCCGACAATAATTCCGTTGTGGGGTCCACCAATGATTGTGCCGTCGTACGAATATTCCCCGACAAAAAGAATATTCTCCGACCAAACGAATATTTTATAACAACTTGCTTACTTTGCAAAATTTATAAATATTACCCACAACTATAACATTATATCAAATTAACTCCATAATATTCAAAAATGATATTTATAGAAAATTCATCTTTATTTATAAAAATTGGGGTCTTACACAACCGGCGGTCCGGTCCGGGTTTGAAAACAGTGGATGTGAGGATGTTTATAAGAGCAAGAATTGTTAATTGCGTTAACAGGGAGTCTTACACTAGTATGAGATAGAACTTCGAGAATTTGTTTTATAGAATAGCGAGTCTTACACTAGTATGAGATAGAACTTCGAGAATATGTATAAAGGAAGTAGTTACAAAATAAGAGTATAAACGAGTTAAATTGAATAAAACAAGAGTTGCTTGAATATATTCAACTCGAAAAATAAAATTTATACTCGAATTCGAATTGCATTTAAAATATTCTATTCAAATTCAACTCGAATATTCATTACTCGAATTCGATCCGACTCGGATCGAATTATATTCAAACTATTTCCGAGTTTCGAATTCAAATTCGAATCTTTTTATAATAACTACTTTTATAATAGATATAATTATAAATTGAACTTGTTGTTTTACTTAAAAATTCAAAATTATATTTATTATTACACTTTAAAAATATAAAATCACAATTAAAAATAAAATAAAATAAAAATAATTAATTATTCTAAATTTATTTAACTTTGTATATATTATAAGATAATTTATCGAGTATTTACTCAAATATGTATTGAATCACAATTAAGAGTTCTAGTACTTTGAATATTAAACGAGTCGAGTATAACCTTACTCAGATTCTACTTATATTTTATTTGAATTATTTTTTGTGTTCAGATTTAGATCATATTATTAACGAACTCGAATCTCTCTCATATTTTTTTGAGTTAATCGAGTCCGAACCGTTTGATTCGATTTACAACTTTAATTATAAAATAATAATTACCTATTTCTTCCCAAAATGACATATGATTGATTAAAATGGGTCAGGAGTGACCTCACCCTAGCAATGGTTCTGGTTTACTTTTCCTTGGATTAGTCTTCAGGATTTCAAGGATATATATATATATATATATATATATATATATATATATATATATATATTTATATATATATATATATATTTATATATCCTTGCTTTTTTCAGGGAACTGGAGGGAGCGAACTGACTATAATGACGATTTTTTTCGTCGCTATAGTATAAAAAACCGACTTTCTATACTATAGTGAAGGAAAAAACCGTCGCTATAATCGGTTCGTTCTTAGTTCGCTCATTCCAATTCACTGGAGAAACGATATATATATATATATATATATATATATATATATATATATATATATATATATATCAAAGCATATAAGGGGCATACCTCCTATTTAACATACCCGGCCCCTTATTTAGCATACTTATTTAAAGTTTCTTTATTTTTTCTCTCGCTTTACATGTTATAAGCCAAAACAAAACCCTCCCTTCACTCGATTCACTACGAGCAACAAACCTAGCTCGAAAAAACCCTTCTTGTTTCACCGATTAGGTCAGAGTTTACTCTCCTAAATTCGAAAACCCCTTTATTCGATTCACTACAAGCAACAAATTTAGCTCGAATAAACCATCTCATTTACTCTCTAGCTCGTTTCACCGATTCGGTCATAATTACTCTCCTAAATTCATCCGGCAATCTCTCATTTCAACGATCTGCTTAAGTTAAAACTCTCTACTTCGATTGTTAGTGTAAGAGTTCTAGGTTTTAGTTATTTGAGTTTTTTCAGTGGATTTATTTTTTTCAGAGGAATCTAGGTTTTATTTTGTGGGGATTTAACCTAGATTTAACATTTAATATTGGTAGTATGGGCGTTCAAAGAGCATAACAGTTTCTCTGTTCTGTATCTGCATTTGATAGAGAAACTTAATAATATCCAAAGTTCGTTTTGAGTTTACTTGACTCAACTCTTATTTATTTATTACATCGAAAATTGGACAGTTTAAATTGATGTGAATTTCCATTTGAAATATATTGTATAAACTTGTTTCTTTAAAAAGAATAGAGTATTGTGTAATCTTGTTGAAGTTGTGGTGGAGAATTTGATCAATAAAAAAGTTTATTTATGTAGGTTGACCACTGCTCCTGCTCCTAAATAAAATACAGTTTTTTTAAAAAAATTATTTATATTTTTGATAAGTTGAATAAAAAGCCTTTGTTGGATGCTTATAAGTATTATATGAGTATTCAAAATTTTAATAGACAAGAGTAAAAAAATTCATTCAATCTTTAAAATTTCTTAATGGATAAGGTTGGTGTTCAAGTAAAGTGCATGCTTTGACATGGATTGCAACTTTTCTACAGCCAAAATATGCTCTTTTTTTAAAGTCTGTACAAATATATTTGTTCCGATTTAATTTATTTTAAGCCTTGGTTACAAGAAACTAGGATGAGAACAATTAATTTATTTTTATTGAATCTGGACCTAATCATTCTTTTAACTTGGTTATGCATACATACATTATTTACAGATTTATTAAAAATGTATGACATGAACCATGAAATAGGGAGTTGTGGTGATCATGCATAAATGAATTTAGACTACATATACAATTTGGAAATAGAAATGGAGGGGGATAACTTGAGTGCAGAGGGGTTGGATGTGAACAATGATAAAACTTTTGTCTACTATCCTCAAGTAGCCGATGAGTTTACGCCTAAGCTAGTTCAAGAATTTCAAACATTAGACGATGTTCACACTTTTTATAATACATATGCAATGCATGCTGGTTTTAGTGTGCAAAAGTATAATGAGAAAAAAGGTGGGAAGCGGTGAGATTTGTAGGAAGGAGTATGTGTGTTATAAGCAAGGAAAGGGCAAATTATTAGTCGATGTGTATATAAAAAAATGGATCTACAAAAGAAGGTTGTAGTGCAAGAATTGTAGTGGTAAAAAGAAATGACTTATACGTAGTTACTATAATTGAGGAGGCCTATTGTCAATCCCACATAAGAGACATCTTTTACAATCGCATCGTAATGTGTCAACCGCCCAAAAATCTTTGAGTCAACAACTTGGCATGGTGAATATACCACAATGTCAACAATATAAATTTCTTGCAGTGCAGGCGGGAGAGTTTGAAAATATTAGTTGCACGCAACAAGATTTGTATAAGTTTGAAAGAGATAAGATTAATAAGTTGAAGGCACATGAAGGAAAAATGTTGAATGAGTACTTGAAGTTAGGACAACAAAATAATCATTCATTCTCTTTTACAATTGACACAGACGATGAAAAAAGGATTACTCGTTGTTTTTGGGCCGACGCAACTTCTAGACGGGCTAATAGATTTTACGGCGATGATGTCATTTATGATAATACATACAATACTAATCGTTACGGAATGATATTTACACCACTAATGGAGGTTAATAACCATTATCAAACTATTATATTTGTTTGTACTTTCTTAAGTGATTAGACCATAAATATTTTTGTTTGACTTTTCAAGTGTTTTTTGGAAGCAATGTCAAGTGATGCACCTAAGATGATTATCACCGATCAAGATCCGGCTATGAAAAATCTCATTTCACATATCCTTCCTAAGATATTTCATAGGTATTGTAGTTGGCACATTTTGACCAAATTTTCAGAGCAGATTGACTCAGTAAAATTCAGTGCTTATTATAAAGAGTTTTTAAATTACATTTTGAATTCAGAGACTATGGAAAAGTTTTACTCCACTTGGGTAGAGCTGGTGGAGAAAAATAGTTGAAAGCTAATAAATGGTTACAATCAATGTATGACATCCGTTGTAGATGGGTATCCGCACATGTGAATCATGTTTTCTCAGTCGGCATGTCAAGTAGCCAACGAGTGGAGAGTTCTCATACATTTTTTTAAAAAATTCTAAAAGAAATTCTTTAGTGGATTTTATGATTCAATTTGGTCAGGGCCTTCAATATCAACGACATGTAAAGTTGGGCTCGGATAATAAAGATTTGATTGAGAGACCGAAAATGAAGATTTGAAGATAAGTTGTGTGAGAGCTTGAATTATAGGTTTGAACTTATGAAGGAGGATGTCAACTACCATGTGTATAAGATTTATCGAAGGAATGTCAATAAGTTTAATGTAAGAGAAATTCATTATGACAAATCTTTGGATTATGCAACATGCACTTGCAAAAAGTTTAAGAGTTTGCGAATCCTATGTCAACATGTGATAACTTACTTGAATAAGTATCATGATCTTGACAAATTTCCTACAAAATACATATTAAAGAGGTGGACAAAGACAGCAAAATCAAGTGATGTTATTGATGATAATAGTGTGACGATAAAAGATGACAAACCATATTTACTCTTGCAGAGTAAATTGATTCAAAATTCTTTAGATTTGATTGATAGAGCTCTCACAAATGAAGAAGACACAAATATTTTAAAAGAATGTTTAGGTATTGTGGATGAAAAGATCAATCAAATTATTAGGAAAAATGATTCTGAAAGAAACGGAAATGGAGTGTGGTGGAATGAGTGTATCCAATTAAGTCAGTTAACATGACTTCTACTTATGAACATAGTTTCATTGAGCCGAACCAAGTGCAAGCTAAAGGGTGTGAAAAAAGGCTAAAGGGTGGCAAAGAAAAGGTTTTGGGAAAAACAAAAAATCCCAAGGGTAGACGTTGTCGTGCATGTGGCAAAGTTGGTGTGACACACGATAAAAGAAATTGTTTGGTGCTTAATAATCGGTAAATAAGTTTACTTATTTTGACTTTGCTATTAATTTGTTTAAATTTGATTTTGCTATTTGTTTAAATTTGACTTTGCTATTTGTTTAAATATTGTAGAACTGGAGCATCAAATGATTATACTACTTAGGATCCAAGTGTAGATAATGATGATAGTGATTCACCCCCAGGTGCAACTGAGATTGCTATAACAGAGAATTCTGAATTCTGAGGTTTCTTACAAATACATTTTCATATTTTATGTTTTATTAATACTATGTAAAGAATGTGTCTAATTCTACTTGGAAAATTATTTTTGAATTGTCATATAAAATTTAAACAATGAAGACTCCAGTAAAAGTTGAGATGAATGTCTCGTGTTTAATCGGGTCAACAAAACAGTGGTATATCTCATTTTTGTTAGAATGTCTCATTTTTTTTCTTGTTGAGATTTTAAAGTGTGTGGATCACTACTCTTTTGTTCTTATGCCATTTGTACTTGTGTTTTGTGAAAGATCTTGAAATTTATTGAAACTTAGAGCTGTGTATGTTTTGGGTAACAAAACAGTGGTATATTGAAATTGAGAAATTTTCTTAGCCTTCCCTCAGTAGTATTATGTAGGAAATCCAGCTCATAAATCATAAGGATATGGATGGAAACCCACATAATTTATACTAGCTTAGAAGGTGTTCCTTCACCAATATGAAACAAGTGCTCTCTCAGTACTAAATATATGACCTTTTTCTTTGTTATGGCTTCTTTTCAGTTTTCAATGTCTAGTTGTATTGCATCTCATTCTTTTTAAGTAGTTTAATTTCAATGACTAGTTTTTGTAATGACCCCAAAATCCATACAATTTAAATCTCGACTTCGGTCGTTAACCATACATTCAACCTCTAATTTTACATCATTATTAGATATTAAAAATCACTAAAATTGCGGAATATTTAAAACTTTTGTACATTTCCTTCTTTATTGTCCTAAATCGCAACCTTTACATTACATCTCTTCGATTCAAACATATATCATGAATCGTTACAACAAAATGACTATACAAAGTCTTAAATCATAAATAGATATCCATATACACTGGATATCTCAACTTATAACTCAGCAACATGTTACGTTCAAAATCTTAAATACATTTTCCATAAAACATAAGTAATCTTCGTGAATATAAATCTCTATATCTCACTTAGCACATATCCTTACCTTAAAATCTTGACCTGCAAAAGTGGTTATTTACAAGAGTGAGCTCGACAGCCCAGCAAAATCTAACAGTTTTCATGCATCACATAACACATAATAATATGCTCAACATACATCTCATAATAATTAAAGTAACATGGCATACATGCTTTTAATTCACATAGCAAATATAAGGATTGTGTTCCTTACTCAATCATCATTATTTAACCAAAACACTTTAGTCATAGATTGACTTTAATATTTCATGATACAACATGTATAATATATTATGCTTGCTTATAACACATATCACATGTCATGCAATTTAAAATAGTTCATCAAGTCTACATAGAAAATAGGAACCGAAAGACTTGCATTGATCGTTGTTTACCAATAACAGTTTAACAGCTTACAGCTATCTGCACTTCACGTGCCCTACGCAATTATATAATCATACACATCAATTATTAGTCACATAACAACACATAGTAATTGTAATGTAAACTCTACTCTACGTCTCATAACCCTTCCTATCATAAATACACAATGTTCAACTTAATTGTGTTAACTTTCAACTTATATCTCACTGTATTTCATATTCGCAGTTCATTCAAGTGCTTAAGTCTTGCTAGGACTACTTATTGGTTTTATATTAAATCAATTCCATATCTTATAATATTCATTTCAATTGAATGAAAACACTTTTTAAGTTCATTAACACTTGACACAGTGTTTCGACGTTCATTCGTCACACGCCCGATTTGCCTCTCTTGTGTATGCTTACTATGCTTCTATAACTTATCTAATACATTATTTATTAATGTTAGGCATCATTATATTTACTAACATTCATGTTTTACAACTTAGAATAACATCTTTTATTGTCAGAAGCACTATACTAGCATATGTGCATGCCCGACGCCCTCCGATTGCTCCCGAAAACATAATAATTCTAAAGATGACCATTTTGACCCGTCTTAATGACCTCAAATTGAAAAACTTAAAGAACAAAAGTTGTAAGTCTATTCGTCCTCGTTTCGGATCATCTTGAATCACCTCAATCGGAGTTCGTATGAAAAAGTTATGGTCGTTTTACTACAGGAGGTCAAAACCGTCCGACTCAGACTACAAATCCGGCGCTGGGCGCGAGAACTAAGCTATCTAGTGGCGCTGGGGCGCGAATTTCGGTGCTGGGGCACGTAATTCTGGGCTGCGGCTCCATTTCTGGCGTTAGGGCGCCGAAACTTGCAGAACCCAACCATCGGAGAACAGAACAACTAATTTCTGTCTATTTAACACTACTAACATCTAAATTAACATGTATAACTTCACGTAAACTATACATAAACGTTAACAATCATCCATATACCAATTATCAACAATTGAACAACGATTTTAGAAAACTTAATTATTTGAAAACACTGTTTTCAACCAAAACACCATTACCGATGTTTGTTTACACAGTGAACATGTAACCACAATTTATAAACCAATTTGATTCCTTGAGACTACTATTCTCTGAATTTCATAACATCTAATTAACAATTCAAATTCTAATTTTACAATTAGTATACACTTTAACCATCCAATTTGTTACTGTCATAAGCCATATACAACATCATACACTGAAAAATAATTTCTCTTTCTTTTAAACCAAATTAACATTATAACCTTTGTTTAAACACTTCTTCTAACATCATGAACCCACATAATCACCATAGTTAATGTTATATAACAAAGATTACAGAAATTTTGTAAAACTTTATATTACAGTCCAATTCAAAAAAACATAGGACGTAAAACATATATAGCTATATAGTGTTAACATTATAGGAAAAATACCTTTTTGTTGCTTTGTAAATCCTTTCACTGAGAATCGCTTGAAAACTCAAAACTTGTTTTTGAAATCCCAGCCCTTTCTCTCTCAAACTCTCTCAGAACTTCTCAGAACTCTTTTCTTTTCCTCAGAAAACTTCAATTTTTCCTTTCTTAGACTTAACCAAATTACAATATACGTAACATAACCAACGCACGATAATTTTTTAAAAACCGACGTTATAATAACTGCCCCAATTAAATTATCAGTTATCAAAATTATTATATATATTATTTATATTTTGTTTACTTAATTTATATTATTAATAATTCAAAAATCCAAAAGCCATAAGGCTCCGTTTGGCAAAATCCTTTAAAATTCAAAGACTTAATATACTTAAGCCTTGTTTGGCAAAATAAATTAAAACTACTTTAATTTATTTTAATAATCACTTATAATATAGTTATTTGTTACACTTCTATTTAATTAAGTTTTCATACTTAATTTAATTAATTCTAATAACAATTCATTAAATATATCATTTAATCACATAACTCCATACAAATAATTACCCATTAAAAGAAATATCAATATAATAATTCATTTAATCAGTATAAACTCTCTAATTTAATTATTAAATTAAACTAGAATATTATCTCAAAATACTGAATTTTCTTAACTCATTAATTATTCCATTAAATATTTATAAAAATTCAATAATTATTTAAATATTATAAATAAAAATCTGGATTGTTACAGTTTTCATTTTTCCTTTTGATTACTGTATCCTCACTTTAAACTATAAAGTAGCCTTCTCTTTCTTCCTTGGAATTTCTGAGTCTATACAACATACTAGCTGAGTGTTCTTATTACTTGAACTATGTGCCTCAATGTGCCTTTGTATGTGGCCATTTTTGGCCTGTATTCTGTCTATCTTATTTCTAAATTATATAAATTATAATCTGTCATTTCTAGAGTTTTCATGTTATCAGATGGCAGCTGAATGTGCTCGCAATGCACTGCTGGAGAAAGTCATGGATAATAATTAAACATGATAGGTGCAGTACTTGGATGCTTTATGTGATATATCATTTGGCATAAATTGTTTGTTAATAACAGAAGTTCATTGATTGCATTTAGTTACTGAGCTAGGTCTAAAAACCAATCAGAAGACGCAGTAGATAAATTGCAATACTCTACTTATTTGGTTCTAGACTTCATGGAAATAATTGTCAGGAAATGTTTAAACTTATGCAATCCTCTGATACGTACAGTCAGTACTAACAATTGGAATTAATGTAAAGAATATTCATATGCATTTTTCTTCATAAATTTTAATTTTCGTCTTGGTTCTTTGATTCACCATATTTGCTTATTTGTGATGCCTGCAAAATACCTGTAATATAAGTCTGACAAAATACCTGTATACATGTATGTATACAAGTCTGACAAAATACCTATATCCCATTTGCTCATTTGTGATGCCTGCAAAAATTCATGTATACCTGTATGTAGACAATCAATTTGTCCATCATAATCTTGTCATTCATTGTTGGTTTAGCTCTGTCTCTCATAATTATGATCATAATCTAGTATTGTTCTTTAACTTGTTCATGGTACAAGAGATTTTTAGGCTCAATAGCTTTGTCTAGTCACTAGTGTTATGTGATTTATGTTTCCTCATTGCAAGTCTGCAACAATATTTGATTGTATAGTTCTAATTGTGTTTTCCCCATTCATTGGAATGTTGTATTTTGGTTTTGTACAGGAGCAAGTGTAGATTATTTTGCCATGTCCATAGCCCACCACTGCAGTTATGCTAGATGACTGGAATCTTGTTAAATGATATAATTTTGTACATTGAAGCAGCGGCTGAACCAAAACCTTTTTGTAGGGGGGTCAAAAATTTTAAACCAAACAGACCGAAATTATTAATACCACTACTTGCTTCAGAACTTGGTAATTAATTATTATTATTATTATTTTATCAGCAAAAAGTCTTTTTAAGTTATGAAACAAAAGTTTGTGGTATAACCAAAATACCATATCTACAAACCACAGTTTCGAAATATGAATACGCACTCACTGATAACAAAAATTACCTCCAAAGATAACAAGCACATAATGCAATTGATTATACAAAAGCCATCCATTGGAATTATACTTCACTTAGTTTATACACTAGTTTTCTCCAAGCATCTTGTTCATATCTCTCATCAAAAGACGTCGCTTAATCAAGTATTTATCCATAATCTAGTATAAATAAAAACATCAATTGCTAATCAATAATTTCATCAATTTAAACATTTCATAATATTTTCATCATTCATCAATTATTTAAGAAAACAAAAATTAAACACACCATATCAAGAAAGTGCTTACTTTTATAGCTTTCATTACATCTTTTGACAAATAAAAAAATTTAGTAATGCTTGAACAAAGTAAAAAACACAATCTCCTTAATTAGGAGAAGTATTATGCAAACCAATTTAATATTTTATAGAAATTAGAGCTAATATTGAGCCATCTTCTGAAACCAAATTACACAAATAAGTCGGCCACTAATCTCTAAACAAAAACACCATGAATATTGAAAATTAAGGAATAAATTGGAACAGGAATCTGAGCTTTAAGCCTCAACCAAAAAAACACCACACCCATTTGGACTTTCAGTGATCAATTGAAATAAATGGGTAGGTATGGGCAATAAAAAGTTTGACAATTATTGAAATAATATTGGAAAAAAAGGAAAAATGAAACTTTTAATTGTTCAACTAACAATGGCCAGGTGGTAAGAGCACGCACATAAACTAAGTGTAGAAAACAGAATTAGCAAATAGCAAATTAAAATTACCAAATCCAAAGCATTGGTCCCAGTGGAGGCGAGGAGCAGAGTGCAGTCGTGCAGACGACGGCGAAGACTGGAGAGCAGAGGCAATTAGGCAAAGAGGGAGAGGCGGAGTCGCGGTCCTCGCGGAGATCTGAAAAGAGGAGAGGCAACTGAGGAAGACCAGAAGTGAAGACTTAATAAAAATTAAAAAAAAAATTTAATTTTTTTTAATTGAAACGACGTCGTTTCATGTTATTTAAAATTAAAAAAACAAACAAAACAGATCTGTGTTTCAGTGTTTGTTCGGAGAAGAAGAAGAAGTGAAGAAACAGAGTTACACTGCTGCCCCCCGCCCCCGCCCCAGCCCCAGCCCCGGCCCCCCTAGCTCGGTAGCTCCGCCTGGACGACCGCCGCCCTATCGGGGGCCCCCGCCCCCCGCCCCCGCCTAGTTCCGCCTCTGCATTGAAGATAAAAAGCCTAGTTTTACTATGTTGATATAACTTTATCATATAATATTACAGATTGGTTAAATTTGATATAATAATAGCTAAACTATTTTTTAATTATTTTTCCTAGTTGTGTAGAAATAATTAGTCTTGTCAATCAATACTTAATGTAGAACATTTAATTGAATTATAGTTCACTATTATTCCATTATATTTACAATTCTGATTTCAAGTTACGAACTTGTTCCAAATTGCAAGTGGTTAAATGAAAGCTTCACGAACCAAATTTGTTTTTTAATTGAATTTCAGGTGTTTTTTTCCTGATCTAGACGATTTGTTTTGACACGTCTTCTGTGTTGGAAGAAGGTGATGTTTTAAGGATGTAAGTTTTCTTGAATCTGTAGTTTTTTGTATTCATTTTTACACTGTTAGCACCTTTGTAGTGTGCTCTGGGGTATGACTCAGCAAATAAGATGGGTTTGATGGATGTAGTGATATTGGATGTGCTGATATTAGTGCTTTAAATAGGTGCAATAAAGATAGGATCCTTAAATCGCATACGCATAGGGATTATTCTTTCTTTTAGGTGTGCATGCAATCTAATCAATAGATTAATAGGCAATAGCAAGCAAAGTATGTATTTTCATGATGGACATGCTCTGTAGGGATTATTTGTTTGAAAAACCCTTCCCATACACCTTAACTGGTGTGGAATTTCAACTAGACCTGGCAATATAAGTAGTTAACTGTTGGGTCAAACCATATTAACTGGAACCAAATGGGTCGGTTAACCATTTTTATTTATTCAGGTCGGTTATGGTTTGGACCCATATTTATTCAGGTCGGTTATGGTTCTGAACCAGTTAACCATTTTTCGACCCATATTTATATAACACTTTTTAATTTAAATTGTGAACTTTATTTCCTAATTTATTTCTACCCACCCACCCTACCCACCACCCACCCACCTACCCTATCCTACCCACCTACGCTACCCACCCCACCCACCCCACCCACCCCACCCCACCCACCCCACCCCACCCACCCATCCACCATACCCACTCACTCTACCCACCCACCCTACCCTATCCACCCACGCACCTTACCCCCTCCCCCACCCTCACCCCACGCCCACCCCCACGCCCACCCCACCCCCTACCCCACCACCACTAAAAAAATAATATTATGTGATTATGTAAAAAAATAATATTATGTAAAAAATAATAATATTACCCCACCCTACCCTACCCCACTCCACCCCCTACCTCACCCACCCGACCCACGAAAAAAAATAATATTTTGTTACTGTTTTCACTCCTCTTTACTTATGATAGATTATATAATAAAATTATCTCAAGCACAAATTATAATTAAATACTATTATATTTTAGTTATTTATTTATGATACAATCACAATATAAAAAATATATAATATTATAACAACTAACACAAATAAATATTTACACGAAACATCTTAAAATGGTTAATATGGTTAATAT
The DNA here is from genome assembly GCA_016801055.1 of Panax notoginseng. Lineage (NCBI taxonomy): Eukaryota > Viridiplantae > Streptophyta > Magnoliopsida > Apiales > Araliaceae > Panax > Panax notoginseng. The sequence continues at coordinate 250,411,828 of CM029012.1, forward strand.
GGTTTTTAACCATAACCATATGGTTCCAACCCACATTATCCATATTAAAAATGGTTAATATGGTTTTAGTTTTTAAATGGTTGGTTAACCATATTTTAAAAACCAAAACCAACCCACAACCATATTTTGCCAGGTCTAATTTCAACAGACATGGTTTGAAAATGTTAGGTTTTTCTTTTTCGTCACTGTCTTATGTTATTAAATGAACTGAACTGCTTGCCAATCTGATAAATAAAGAACATTGCATATATTCATTGCTATGCTTTGCAACCCTTTTCTAATAGACCTTACCTCTATTGAGTTTTATTCGTCACTAATAGAAGGGATCATTGTTCATTCAGGCCTGCAAGAATGGCATACACATACATGCCTTTGCAGGACGGGTAGAAGTGGTTTGGGTTGGGAGGTTTTCAATTCCAGATTTTCGTTGCATTCAAAAGATTAGGAATAAAAGTTGTTATTCTGCGCTAGTCAATCATCAATAGTGTGGGCCCAAATATAAAATTAGGGCTTACGTGTGATCTAAAGAATTAAATGAACCGGGAGATGTCTCCACGTGTCCCGAGGCAGAAGGCTCGTGGAAACGACTCATTTGGGAATTGATTGAGGGATTGGATTGGTGGCTAGAAGGACAGGATGATTTAGGCATTACTTAAGTAATTAAGGGTATTTTTGGAATTTCCTCTGAAATCACATGTCAAGCACAAGACCCAGACATGTGCAAGACACGTGACCATTTTCCAAGAAACTCCATAAATACCCCCTTTCATTTCAATAGAGGGGGACTTTTTGATTCTCTCTGAACTGGAGACTTTGAAGAAGGCTCTTGAATCCTAAGAGTTCTGCCACGTGTTACTCGAGCAATTGTTTACCTGTTCTTCTCCCCTCTTCAACCACTCAATCAAGACCGTACTCTTCGCGGATTTCTCTCCTCCTCAGTCAACACGAAACCCTAACCCTAATAAGGTACGGTTTCCTTACCTACATTTATTTGGCGACTCTGCTGGGGAGGTGTAGAATTTGTGAAGGGTATGCCCACGACTCGAAGTGGGAGAACTATAGGAAGAGTTTCACCGACACCTAGCATTACTTCACCGGATCCGGTTCCAAGGCAGACAAATCAACATTTCCAAGGCACGAATCTGGATCTCGATCAACCCCTCGTAGAAGACGCTTCTGAAGGAAGTTCAACATCACCACATATGGCTGATCAACAACAAACTAATGACAGGCAGATGGGCACAGGAAGACAAGGTGAGGAAGTAAGTAGAGAACAAATAACCATGAATACTGTGCAGTTGGAGATGTTCAAGGCCTTAAGGGAGGCAAGAGAAGGACAAGGAATGATGATGGCCATGATGTCAGAAATGCGGAAGCAACAGGAAGAGATGGGAAATTTTCGTCAGCTGTTAATGCAGATTCCAACCTTCAAAGCTATGTTTCCAGGAAGTTCGCAAATAGAACGAGCAGGAGCGGATGTCAACAAGGACAATCAGAATGTGCCTCCAGCAACGGATAGTCAGCCGATTCCAATCATCCATTTAGAGCCCCAAACCAGTGGTTATGTACCACAACCCAAAGTGCAAACAAGCCAGCCTCAACCAGTCGTCATTCCCACTACATTCCCAACATTTTCACAAGTGCAGATACCGACTATACCAAGCCACGCCTAACAAACAAGCCAACAAGTATAAGGAATGCAAGCTTTGCATGATGCCAGTGTACACCAGCCGATCTCCTTACCATATACACCGCCAGCATAACAATATATTACAACCCCTCAAAAAATCCATACGACAAGTCAGTATGTGACGAAGGATGATATGCTCGACGTAATCAATCAACTCCGAAGACAGACAACCAGACCATCAGAATTGGACTTCACTCCACCATACCCGACACATATTCGGAGACAGCCTTACCCAACAGGGTATATTGAGCACCCACCACAATTCCCGAAGTACAATGGAGAGAAAGGGAATGCGAGAGAACATATAGCCAGATTTGTAGAGTCGATGTCTCCGTGGTTGGGTTATGATGAAGTAATCAACCATAACCTTTTGCTCCGTGAGTTCAGTAAAACGTTGACAGATAGTGCCTTCAGTTGGTACTACAATCTAGAGAAAGGGTCAGTCCAAGATTGGGACGATTTGAAGTTACAATTTTTTAAGAAGTTTTTTTATATGCAGAAACAGGTGACCATCGTGGAATTAATGAGATTCAAACAAAAGTCAAATGAGGAGCTGTCAGATTACGTAGACAGATTCAGGGCTCAGGCGCAAAAATGTGTGGAGCCGATTGAGGAGAAGAATCTAGTGAGCATATGCAACAATGGTGCCCTAGATACCTTTAAGCCCCACTTGGTCACTAAATCATGTGATTCCTTTGCAACACTCTCAACATTTGCACAAGACTTGGGAGGAATTATGACTTTGCCAGCAAGCCATACGACTGTTACATGGAAGGGCAAAAGAACTGCTACTGTGGCTTTGGCAGATTCTCAGCAAAAGCCACAAGGGGGCAAGAGGGAAAAGAGTGGAAAGAATGAAAGGAACCATGTAAAACCAGGAGACAAGTTTTCGAGATTGCCAATCCCAGGGGTTATTACGTGCAGTGAGAAGGCATTTAGGGATTTGTACGAGCAATGGGTAGAACATGGAGTTGTAAAACCTCCAAGGCCCAGATTTGTTGTAATAGAAGAAATGAAGAGGAGACCAGACTTCTGTGTATACCACCAGTACGCCGGACACTCCACTATAGATTGTTATAGTCTACGAAGGATCTACCATGAGAAATTGGCGGCAGGAGAAATTGAACTGGAAAAAGGAAACAACGTATTGGACAAACCATTTCCTAACCACAAGGGAAAAGAAACGTGCAACACTATTACTCATAGTGAATCACTAGAGGGAAGAGAAGTGGAGAGGATGGAGAACGTAGAAATGATGAAGGACAATTCTGATCCAGGTCTGCAGGTGACCGCATTGATGAACGGAGCTAAGTTCAGAAAATTTTTCGATCAGATCGGATTGACCAAGGAAGCAAGGATAGAAGCGACCAAGTCAATCATCAAAGCTGCCGAGGCACAAGAGACTTGCATGGCAATCAGCAAAGAGTTTGTGAAGACGGTGGAGGAGGAAGAGAACAAAATTACTTTCTCTAAGGCTGATAGAGAGGTGAGATATCCACATAATAGACCACTATATGTGACAGCAATAATTAATGGCATAGAAGTGCGGAGAGCGTTCATCGATAATGGAGCATCTGTAAATATCATGCCCTACACCGTCTTTAAACATTTAGGTATGCCAGAAAAGAAGATCGTGAAGGAAAAGACAAACACCACGGGGTTCGCTAATCAAAGCACGAGAACCCTCGGATACATCAAGGTGGATATGCAAGTGGGGAAGATCCGAGGACCTGTGATGTTCCATGTAGCAGAGGTTGACGCAGCATATCATGTGTTGCTAGGAAGAGCTTGGCAGAATGATTATGGGGTGGTACCATCAGTTTTTCACCAGTGCATGAAGGCAATTTGGAAAGGCAAGGAGGTTAAGGTATCAGCGACAAGGAACCCTTTTGGGCCGGAGGAGGCACATATCACTGAAGCAACTTTCTTCGATGATGTCGTCGAACAAGGAGAAAACCATATTGCCAAGCCTGATTCTCTGAAGCTAGCAAGCTGGGAGGATGTACAGAAGGACAAGTTTGTGCCTGTGAAAAAGGAAAAGAAGTAGACTTTAGAACAAGGTGAATGTTGCAAAAATAAGAAACCTGTATTAGTAGATGTAGAGAAAGAGGAAAAAGACCCGAAGAAGCGGGCAGTAGACTCGGAGGATGCCCGAAACATAATCAATGCCAAACGGACAGCCCAATCAGAAGCTGACAAAGTAAATAAAAGAAAAGAAGAACAGAAGACAAAGTGGGAAAGAGTAATCAAACCCGATGGAAAGATAGTGTTTCGCTTGTGACGGTGCAAGGGGGAGGAGCTCAAAGGTACACCCAAACTTGAGGGCTCAGGAAAGGCCCCCAACTCCAGTAGCAATAAAAAGGAAGAAATCGTACAACAGAAGGTGGAACCAGCTCCGGAATGTTTCGAAGACTGGCCAAAACCTCAGCAGAATAAATTGGAGGAAGTTGATCTGGCAACAGGAGAAGGAACGACGAAGCCGACTTACATTAACAAAGAGCTAAACGCCAACCAAAAGGAAGAGCTGGTGAAGCTACTACGAGAGTATAGGGATGTGTTTGCTTGGAACTATAATGAGATGCCCGGGATTGACAAGGAGTTGGTAGAGCATAATCTGAACATAAGCCCGGGAGCTAAACCAGTGAAGCAAGCGCCTCGCACCTATGCACCAGAAGTTGAAACACAAATAAAAGAAGAGATAAAGAAGTTGTTAGATGTAGGATTCCTCAAACCAATTCAACATCCAGTATGGTTATCCAGCATAGTACCAGTAAAGAAATCTAATGGGCAGTTGCGAATATGCGTGGATTTCAGAGACTTGAACAAGGCATGCCCAAAGGACATGTATCCGCTACCCAATATAGATACTTTGGTGGATGCAACAGCAAATCATGAGATGATGTCATTCATGGATGGGTTCGTAGGCTACAATCAAATAAAAATGTCTGTGGAGGATGCGGAGATGACAGCCTTCCGTACCCCGTTTGGGAATTTCTACTATGTAGTAATGCCATTCGGGTTAAAGAACGCGAGAGCAACTTACCAAAAGGCAATGCATGCCATCTTTCATGACATGATTCATGACATTGTGGAAGACTATGTGGATGACATAGTACTGAAATCTAAAAAGGAGACAACCCATGTAGAGGATTTAAGAATGGTGTTTTAACGTTGTCGCAGGTATAAGTTAAAGATGAACCCGAAAAAGTGTGCCTTTGGGATGACAGCTGGAAAATTTTTGGGCTTCTTGGTGCACAACATAGGTTTGGAAGTAGACCCAAACAAGGCAAAAGCTATTACAGATATGCCCCCACCAAAAACGCAGAAACAGTTAAAGAGCTTTCTAGGGAAAGTTTCCTACATGAGGAGATTCATGCCAGCATTAGCAGAAGTCACAGAACCTTTCGAAAAATTGCTAAGGGGAAAGACAGAATGGGACTGGGGGCAGGACCAGCAACAAGCCTTCGTGAAAGTAAAAGAAATTTTGGCCTCGGTAAAGACGATGGTAGTACCACAGAGAGGAATACCATTGCAACTGTATATCACATCTACCGTAAAGTCTGTAGGAGGATTGATCACACAAGAGGTAGATGGGGAAGAAAAGCCTGTATACTACATCAGCCGAATAATTAGGGGACCAGAAACCATGTATTCACAATTAGAGAGACATTGTCTGGCACTGGTGTTTGTCGCACAGAAAATGCGTTATTATTTTTTGGCACACGAAGTGAAACTTGCAACAAGAACTGACCCGATCAGATACTTGCTAACTAGGCCAGCGTTGGTAGGAATACCTGCAAGATGGATGATGATCCTTTCAGAATATGACATCAAGTGTGTAACACCAAAGGCAATCAGATGTCAAGCATTAGCAGACCTGCTTGCTCAGTTTCCACATGGAGAATATGAACCTCCTTCAGAGGATTGCCAGGGGGAGAAGTAGAAAAAATTGACGTGATGGATGAAGATTCGGAGTGGTGGAACTTGGCCTTTGACGGGTCATCCGCAGAAGGAAAAGGAGGAGCAGGTGTGGTGTTAACTACCAAGGATGGAAAGGAAGTGGCCCTGTCATACAAACTGGATTTCCCTTGCACGAACAATGAAGCAGAATATGAGGCATTCATATTGGGATTATTAGCGGCTAGAGAATTGGGAGCCAAATGCCTTAAAGTAAAGGGAGATTCAAATCTGATAGTTCAACAAATAAGAGGTCAATTCGCAGTAAAGGAACCTATCTTGGCACCATATCGAACTGTAGTACAAAAAGTGATGGAAGCCTTCAAAAAGGTAGTGATTGAGTACGTGCCAAGAATACAAAATAAACAACCTGATGCATTAGCCACAGTAGCGTCTAGAGTGTATGTCAAAGGGGAAGACTTGGATGTGAAGGTAATCAAAAGGATCCTCCCAACCACGGTGCTGGAATTATTCCCCAAAGATTTGACAGAAGATTGGAGACATGACATCTCTCATCAATTACAAACAAAAGAAGGGAACATATCACTGGTGGAGCTTCAAAAATACCGCATCATTAAAGGAGTATTGTACCATAAAGAAGCAGAAGGTGTTTTGACAAGATGCTTGTGGAAGGATGAAGCAAATAGGATTTTATATCAGGTACATGAAGAAAACTGCGGATTGGCAGATATTGGATTGTATCGAAGGTTGCAACGCCAAGGGTATTATTGGCCCGAAATAAAGAAAGAAGCAGATGCACTTCAACGACAATGTCTTTCGTGCCAAGAATACCCTGGGGAGGAGGAATGTGCCTTCATCAACGACATAGCAGACTGGCGAATCCCATATATTGAGTTTTTACAAAGCGGTAGTCTTCCTGCCGAAAAGAAGGATGCAGTCACGATAAAGAAGAAAGCACAACAATTCTTCTTATAAAACGGAAAGCTGTTTAGAAGAGGGTTTAACGGCAAGCCCTTACGGTGTTTAGAATTAGGAGAGGCCAATGATTTGGTTTACCAAATGCATAAAGATGAACACCAAGGAGGAGTCAAGTTGTATAAACAGTTGATTGATCATGGTTACTACTGGCCTAGAATGGAAGGGGATTGCTTAGAGTTTGCCAAGAAGTGTCACGTTTGCCAAATTCATGGAAACTTGATTCATAGTCCTGCTGTGGATTTGCGGACTTTAGCAACACCATGGCCCTTTCATACATGGGGAATGGATCTTATAGGTCCTATTCATCCCAATTCAAAGGGTAACATCTGGATCTTGACCGCCACTGAGATGTACACAGTGGGTAGAAGCAATACCCTTAAAGAGGGCTACAGGACCAGCAGTGGCAAATTTCATCAAGGAACATATTATTTGTCGTTTTGGGATCCCGAATGTCATTTTATCAGACAATGGAACTCCCTTCATTAATAGGGACGTCAAGAGCCTGATAGATAGATACAGAGTAAAGCATTACAAATCATCTCCTTACTACCCGAAAGGCAATGGACAAGCAGAGGCCACAAACAAAACTTTGATTAAGATTCTCTCGAAAACCCTTGATGATCACCCAAAAACATGGGCAGAACAGTTACCAATAGCACTATGGGCCTATCAAACTTCAAAAAGAAAGCCTACAGGTGAAACCCCATACGCGCTAGTATATGGTGAAGAAGCTGTGTTGCCTGCTGAAATAGAAATCCCTTCGGCAAGGATGAGACTCCGAAGCTTAGTCGAGGAAGAGAACCGACCAGCTGCCCTAGAAGCCTTAGCTGACTTCCGAGACAAAGCTAAAGAAAAATTAGAACGGTACCATGAAAAACTGCGACAACAATACAATACTGCAGTGGTACCTCGACAAATTCTGGTGGGGGACTTGGTGCTCAAGACAGCGAATCAAGTCATGAGGGAACACCAACCACCAAATTTTTCCCCAAATGGGAAGGCCCGTATAGGGTGCGAGAGATCTCTAAAAGCGAATATTGCAAAATATCTCGTGTGGGATCAGATGCTATCTCAGGCCCATTGAACCTGAAATGGATAAATAAATATTATACATGAGATAGTCATCACAGAAAAGTTATACTTTTAACTTCAAAAGTAATTAAGGCACATGAGTTTAAGTCCTTAAATTCAAGAAAGTTGCACTTTATCTTTAAAATTGGCGAACGTTATGCTTTCTCCGATAAAAGCAAGATTTATGAAAATCTAAAACGTTATGCTTTTCGTTAAAAGCAACATGATTATCAATAAAATGTCAAACTTTCACTTATACTTGAATATTTTTCTGATTTTATAAAGTATGGATTCAAGTGATAGTTTGCAGAAAAAAAAATATGTTTTTTTTACAAAATTCGTGTTTGCCTTTTTTATTATTCAAATTGTTGTGTTAGAATATTAATTTGAATAATTTGAGATTCAATGTTAAGCATTGAGTCTTAAAAAAAAGAAATTCAAATTAAAGGCAATTAATAAGGCTAAAAAAAGCTCTATTCTCATAAAGGGAATATATGTAAATAAATTTTTGATGCAGGAATAAAAAACTACAAAAAGTCATGATCTAAAGGCCATGACATATCAAACTGAAGCGGGGGCAAAGCTAGGGCCTCCAATTTAGCAATGGCAGTGTCACGAGCCTTCACATTGGCAGCTTTCAGCTTCTAAAAAGTTTGGATATTTGACTTTAAATCTTGGGTCTCAAGTTCATTCGCGGTTTTCTCAAGATCTGAAAGTTGTTCTGAAAATGAGTTATTCTCATATTGATACATAGTAACCTCTGACCGTAGTGCAACGATCTGAAAAGTGGAACTAAGAAGATCCAACCGAGCCCGAAAGGGAGACATATCAAAGCCAACAGTGGAGAAGTCATTAAGCTCACTACTAAATCTATCTAAGTCTTCGGCTCGCAAAGAATAGAAAGAAAAACTGTGCAATTCAAGAATAAGGCTAGCAAGTCGATCCAAAAAGAAAGTCTGAACGGAGGCCATGCGGATATTCAGACGGTCAAGTGTTTGTGGAAATCGAGTTAAGAGACGATCGAGAATTTCCTGACTGGAAGAGGATATTTGAAAACCCCTCCAAGAAATAAAATCTCCACTTGGATTGAAGGAAACTCTAGTAGGAACCACTTTAGAAGCCACCATAAAATCACTCGGGACAAAAGATGAAGAAACAGGTGGCTGATGTGCTGCTGATGACTCCTTAACAAAGGATGAAGAAATAGGTGGCCGTTGTGTTGCTGATAAACCCTTGAGGCCCTGGTCAGTAGGAGGATAGCCAAGGTCATCACTAGACGGCAAGGTGACGACACCCGAATTAAGAGCATCAAATAAAGCAAGCGACTCGACAGATAAAGGCAAACCTTTCTTCTCAATCTAAAAAAAATGAATGATAAAACATAATATATTATAGAGAAAGAAAGAAAATATGTATATGTCAACTAAAGAAAATAGTCACACTGATGGATAAAGAGTTGTGAGATGCCACTGAAAGCGGAGTGTCAGCAATAAGCTCAGATGGATTCTTCTTTGAGAAAATAGGAGCCTCACCGGTACCATCTAAACTCTCATGAGGAGGTGCTATAAGAAGACGTGAAGAGAGAGTTGTAAAATCCACAACATGACCTGAACTCACATCGGATAAAGAATCATCAGCATCAAGACTAACACGATCATCATGCGGTGAAGAAGACTCGATGGCAACAGTAATAGTTTGAGGAGGCCCACAAGTAGTGGAAGCCACAACCGTCTCACTTACAGCACCCGCAGGAAACCCATTAAGAACATCATCATTTTCTTTATCAGCCTCGGCAATCTGAAAAATAAGAAAATAATGACATAGGAGAACACGAAAATAGTTGTATGAATGGTTGAAAGACAAATAAAAATGCTACAAATTTTACCAAAAGTTTGCGTTGTTTCTTGACTGGATCCTTAGCTGCCGGCATACTAGAGCTAGCGTTATCAAGGGGGCGCTTTGCCAAAGGCTTTAAGATAAGTGTTTGCCCATTTGGCATTCGTCTAGTGACAGAACGACTAGCGAGAACCACAGTAGAATCTGTAGGGGGCATCACCTCTGAGTTAGTAATAGCAGATGCTCTCATTTTAGAAGAAATAACTTTGATTTCCTCGACAGCAAAGGATCCCTTGGGAGGAACTGGAGGAGGTATCCGAGATGAAACCCGTGATGGAATATTCAAGGAAGTAGTAGGGACCTGTACGGGAGGAACGTCTGGGTCTGCTGACTGAGAAGGAAGAGACTCAGACATTAAAGCCTTAAGAAGCCGACTACTAGTTGGCCAACGCTTCGAACGAGTATTAGTTCTAGGAGAACATAACATTCTGGCCCATTGAAGACGTTCGGGAGGAGAAATTTGTGGCGAACAAATCATAGTATCATCTTGCCATTTTTTAAGGTTGATGAGCCAGTAGTTGCGTTCAAAAGTAGTATAGCGCCCTTGCCGAGAATCATCTGGTATAACGAAATAAAGAGAGTCATAAGGAGCAGTAGATGGTTTTGGAAACTCCCATGCAAATGAGGATGATGTGGGGACAAAATTGAGGAGAGCACTCTCGTAATCCCTCTGGCAAAAGCGGCCGAAAGGTCGATTCTGGTCAAATCCAAACTGCCTCATGACTCTATGAGGAGAGTAAAGTACTGTGCCAAAAACATCGTCCTCAACAAGATAGGGAAGTTCCGCAACTCGGAGGAATATGAACCAAGAAAGTGAAGAACCAGTCAATTCCCTGATATTTGAAAAATAACGGAAGTCCCTCTTATATAAACGAGGCAGAGAACCTCCCTCTGGAATAATGGTGTACGGATGGGCAGTGAAACAGGAAAAGTTATCAATATAAAGCCGCAAATCTGAAGTAATTCTATGATCAATCCAACGAGCGTTGCGGGGAAAAATATTAGGCGATGAAAAAGGGGATGGATATTTCCTTCGTTTCTGGGACAAGTGCACAGATGTAGAATGGCCCCAAAAGTGCTCGAAGAGGAAGATCTGAAGAAAGAAGCATGGAACGAAGCAATTCACGTCATACCTGAATAAATGAAAGAAATATTGATAAACAATATATATATATATATATATATATATATATATATATATATATAAAATAAATATAATAAATGAGTGAAACTGAAAAGGGGTACCTTCCGACAGATTCTCTCATAGCAAGAACAGTTTCATCCAAGCGACGATACAAGGTTCCCAAAAAGAGAGCAGCAAGAGGAACATCCAAACCCCGAGACAACAAAGGTGCTAAGCTAAACATACGGGTCGAGGGACCGTCCAAAGGTAACCCAGGGAAGATAAAGTGGGACAACCACATAGCCAAATATGCAGCTAAAGGAAAAGGACAAGGTTCCTTATGAAGAGCAAGAACGGACTCTCTATAAACAGAACTATTCCAGTGGCCAGGCTTGTAATCCCGAAAGAAATAATGAACCCAAGATAGCCAAGAAGTCTCCGAATGGTTGGGCGTCTCAAAGTCTGAAAGGATTATATTGCCTTGGAACCTCGTGGTGTAATTGGAAGCCCGCTTAAAAGCTTCTGTCAAATACGCGACACATTCGGTATCCTTAGAGGACATGCTGGATGAACCACAAGAAGCTGAAGCAGCAGCAGGAAGGCTACAAGATATAGTTCAAAATAAATACAAAACCCAAGAAAAAATGAGGATGAATATACAAAACAGAAGAAAGAATTACTGGTAAATGGCATAGACATCCTCTAGAGTAGGGGTGAACTCCCCCCAAGCAGTGACAAATGTACATGTAGAAGAGCACCAGCGTGAAATCAATAAGGTAAGGGCGTCATAGTCCTGTTGGATACGAAGATCTCTACATAGTTGAACACAACGCAGAATCCCAGCTTTGTCCAACAACTTCACATAATCGGAATTCCCGAGGATCTCGTCGGTCCAAGATTGCCATCCCTGAAGGCGACTAGATGAGTCAGACAAGAAGCGAACGGGACTAAAAGGGTACTCTTGTTTTTCGATGCACATGCGGAGAATGTGAGCAGAGCAGGAAAAGCTATCCGCCCTTTCGCTAGCTGCAGCATATAGAAATACACCCCCTTTGTCAGGTGGATGAAAAGTGGCACGATCAAAATTCTTCGTTCGTTCCCAGAAATCATCAAAAGGCCCAAAGAAGAGAGTTTTTCCCCACTCACTAATGAAGGGGATTTCCTTAGTAGTTTTCGGGTCCGCAGAACGTTCGTCAGAGTTGGCCTACAACAAGGGGGATTTAATATAAGAATTCTATGAAACAAGAAAACGAAGTGGAAAGCATTCGAAATATAGTACTTACCATGGTAAAAGAGAAATTATGAATACCGAACAAACGAGGTCGCCTTGAAAACAATCTCTTTTTGACAATGTCCGGCGCGAAAAAGTCTAAACTTGAATAAAAAGATTTAGCCCAAAAAAGGAGAGATTAAGGACACCTAAAAAGAAGAAGGAAAAAAATTATCAAACGACGGAAAACCCTCTAGGGTTCGGTTATCTCGGGATTCGACCACATTGAGATTCGGCCTCCTAAGGTTTCCTAAAGTTCAGTCACCCTGGGATTCGGTCCCTACTAGGGTTCGCCCATCCAGGATGGTCCAACTACGGTACCTTGTTTCCTTTCTTGATTCGTTGTTTAATTGTTCGGAACGAAGTGCCACTTGAAGTTCCTTAAAAGTAAGTCTTTATTTAAAAAAAAAAGAAAAGACTTTCTGGGTCAATTCCTGATTTTTATTTAAATTAGGATAATAATAAAATATACATATAAGTTAACGAGCTTGCTGGGTTAACAAGAATAAGAACAGAACCTGCATTATCATCATTAAGTTAGTACAAAGTATAAGAATTGAGACCTCATTCAATAATAATAATAATAAATAAATAAATAAAAAATCGTAAAAACGTTACAGTACGTCAGTACTAAACCAAAAGCTTTATAACCAAAGGCATGATATATACATATAGTGGTACAGGAGTGGTGGCGCAGTTGGCTAGCGCGTAGGTTTCATAGCCTCTGACTAATTGCATGATTAATGAGGTACTCTTCCTCTGAATAAGAGCATGATCAATATATATATATATATATAGCGTCCTCTTATTCATCACATCATCTTTCAGTACCATCCCACTTTGATATAGGTACATGATAAAAGAAAGTTTTCCTTCTTTTTACCTGAACTTAAAAAAAAAAATCAGGCACCCTTTCTTTTTTGCCGGATTAGCTTCTTGAATCTTCTCTCCAATACAATACTACTGATATTGTATTACTTCATCAATGGCGAAGAAAAAACTCAGCCCTTCTCTTTCTATATATACACAAGAAAATGCAGAGTATGTATCCTAATAAACTTGTTATTCTACAAAAAATCAATCTCTCTGAAATTATTTTATTTTAGAACTCTAATTATGGGTGTTTGAAGTTTGAACCAATTTTAAAATAAATAAATATAAATATATATATATATATATATATATATATATATATATATATATATTTAAATAAATAAAATAAAATAAAAAAATGAAAAAATGAAAAAACAACGTGTTAATTAAGCACTGCTTTTTGTTAATAGAATATTTATATATATATATATATATATATATATATTTATATATCATAATGTTTTATTTATTTTTCAAAAATAAAAATGCAGCTTCCGACTTTTGAAATGCCTTTATTGTGTCCAAATTATTATATTTTGGCAAAAACCTGATTAACGAGTTCACGAGTCATGTTAACACTGATGTCACTTGTTTTTACCCACAAAATTAAATTCTTGTGCATTTTTTATTGTTACATTTGCCCTTCTAATTAATGCATATGGCCAAGTATTGTCAACTATTCTATTATGCATTTTTATTTACGAATTATGAATAATTTATATATATTATTAATTGTTACGACTAATCCCTTCACTGTCAAGTTTTCAGATTTAATTTGATTGAGCAAGATTTAGAAACAAATTTGATAAATGATTTTCAGGATATTTTGGGAAAATTCTCTTAAGGTTTATTTCTCATAATATTTCTGTTTCTTTTCGAGGTTTGCAAGATCGAGCTCCGCGGATTATTCAGAAAATTTGAAGCAGGATTCAAAGACTCGAAATATTTTTGCACGATCGTCACTTCGAGGGCGTGACTCACGTGCAAGGGGCAATTGTGAGCCCAAATATAAAATTAGGGCTTACATGTGATCTAAAGAATTAAATGAACCGGGAGAAGTCTCCACGTGTCCCGAGGCAGAAGGCTTGTGGAAACGACTCATGTAGGAATTGATTGAGGGATTGGATTGCTGGCTAGAAGGACAGGATGATTTAGGCATTACTTAAGTAATTAAGGGTATTTTTGGAATTTCCTTTGAAATCACATGCCAAGCACAAGACCCAGACATGTGCAAGGCACGTGACCATTTTCCAGGAAACTCTATAAATACCCCCTTTCATTTCAATAGAGGGGGACTTTTTGATACTCTCTGAACTGGAGACTTTGAAGAAGGCTCTTGAATCCTAAGAGTTCTGCCACGTGTTACTCGAGCAATTGCTTACCTGTTCTTCTCCCCTTTTCAAACACTCAATCAAGACCGTACTCTTCGCGAATTTCTCTCCTCCTCAGTAAACACGAAACCTTAACCCTAGTAAGGTACGGTTTCCTTACCTACAAATAGTAACATAGAATATTTTCGAATTTTCAATTTCATCTTTGAGATGTAAATACATACATGGTAATGGGATTAGAAAAGGTGTGCATTCTGATATCTTTCTTGTAAATGGGTGTTAGGTGGTATGCATTTTGGTAATGTTTATGCCTGCATCTGAATTGAAGAAATCACCAGAAATTCATGCAATAGTTATGCCTGCATTTTGGTATGGTTTATGGTTAAGATTATATTGCCTTAAAAAGGTAGAGAATAATCATTTTTTTTTGGTGTTTATGTTTAGAATGCATGCATTCATTTCATATATTTGACATGTATTTCGTATACTGCTACTGGTAGTATGTTGATGTTGATGTTGAGGATAAGCATGATAAAGATATAGGCAATGGTAACGAGGAGGGAGACTTGTGATTATATATGCATGTTGATCTTGCAGGTAGTACTTTTTAGAAGTTACTTTTGTTTATCATTGAGGATGAAGACGTGTGATTATGTATATTTTTGAACTTTAGTAGTTTTTAGAAGTTACTTTTGTTGTATTTGGTGAGACTTGTAATACGTTATCTTTTATAAGATATTTGTAATAATATTCATCGACAGATGTCTTATCTAGTATTGTCAATAAATAACAGTTTAGTAATTATCATTATTACTTTGAACATATACATTTTTTAGATTTCGAAATTAAATTATAAAAATATTTATAATTTGTTGTTAATAAATATATTGAGACGGTTTTTTTGCGTCTCAAAGAATGTGCGATAATGACGTTAAAGTTTACATAAATTTTGAGATTGTTGCTTCCCGTCTCAAAATATGCGCATTAAAAAGATATTGGCACCAAAGTTGAAACGAAATTGAGACGGACGATGTTCATCTCAAAATATGTGCAAGAATAATAGTTGCTGCCAATTTTGAAACGACTTTTTCTGTCTCAAATTACGTATACTAAAAAAAGGCGCCAATTTTGTAAGACCCCAACTTTTATAAATAAAGATGAATTTTCTATAAATATCATTTTTGAATATTATGGAGTTAATTTGATATAATGTTATAGTTGTGGGTAATATTTATAAATTTTGCAAAGTAAGCAAGTTGTTATAAAATATTCGTTTGGTCGGAGAATATTCTTTTTGTCGGGGAATATTCGTACGACGGCACAATCATTGGTGGACCCCACAACGGAATTATTGTCGGATGGAGAAAACGACAGAATTATCTTTCTATAAAAATAACGGCTGAGGTGTTACCGTTAAAACCGTTAAAACTGTTGAACTACTCGGTAGTAAAAGTACAGTAATACGCGTGGTTGCATAGTAGCACACGGTATTGATTATTGATGCTTACGTGAGAAGTCACTCAGCTATACTCAATTATTGCTACAGTAATTGCTGCATCATATCTCTTAAATTATTGTCATAGTATCATCTGTATAATATGTTATATTATTGAGACGTTGTGGTAAGTTTGGTTATTTTATGGGGGGCCATATGTCATCATCTAAGAGTCTCTTCGTCAATAGTAATTACCGTCGTCAATAGTAATTACCGTCGTCAATAGTAATTACCGTCGTCAATAGTATTTACCTTGGTCAATAGTAATTACCTTCGTCAATAGTATTTACCTTGGTCAATAGTAATTACCTTCGTCAATAGTATTTACCTTGGTCAATAGTAATTACCTTCGTCAATAGTATTTACCTTGGTCAATAGTAATTACTTTCGTCAATAGTAGTTGTCCCTTCAATATTACCAAGAGTCATTTGACCCTTCGTTAAGACCAAGAGCCACCCTCAGTTTTTCTATAAATAGAGGCCTAGGGCTTCATTATTTTTCACGAATTCATTCAAGCTATAGAGAGAGAAAGTATAGAGAGAATAAGAGAGAGAGAGACTAAAAGTATTCTGCTACATCACTTTTCCAATATCCAGTTCTTTTAAGGTAGGGAATATTATTTCTTTTATATTCATGAAGAGAACTTCTGTTATTCCATTTGTTATTATTCTGTTGGAATAACCAGTATACGCGGTCTACCCTATACTTGGTGACATTCTTCTATTATTCTGTTGGAACATTCTGTCTGTGTGTTTTACACCGGACCTGGTTCCGTTTTATTATTATTCTGTTGGAATATCCTGTCTGTGTGTTTTACACCGGACCTGGTTCCGTTTTATTATTATTCTGTTGGAATATCCTGTCTGTGTGTTTTACACCGGACCTGGTTCCATTATTTATTATTCTGTCAGAATATCCTGTCTGTGCGTTTACGCCGGACCTGGTTCCATTATTTATTATTCTATTGGAATAACCTGTCTGTGCGGTCTATCGCATGCATGGTGATTTCTTTTGTTATTCCATTCTTTATTGTACTCAGTTGGTTAAGTTTTGACTTCTATACTCCATGAAAGTTGTGAAATATCCTTGATAGTTGCGTTTCATCCAGTATCTTTTCAAGAAAATATTCTTCTAAGCATTCTTGAATTTTACTCCACAATGCAGTATCATGTTGACAATTTGGACGTTGTTAATTCCTGGATAAATTAATTCTTGAACTTGTTTTATTGAATTCTTATATCATTGTCATCATCCTCATGTTTATAAAATGTTGAAAGTCATCTGTGGCATGTAGTGCATAGATGGACTTGGTATGATTATGACCAGGGATTATTCGGTATAATCATGACCGTAATGTTACAAATGATATGGTAAAAGTCCTCGTTGGCCCGTAGTGCATTGATGGACAGTTGTTGGCATGATCATGACCATTAATGAATACACGAATATCCTTGGTCGTAGTGCAGGGGTGATTCGATGATGTGGATTATTTTATTAAGCTGAGTCTCAGCGATCGCAGTGTTGAAAAACCTTTTAAATCATAAAAGATAGTAGAGTTTATTTTCTACTTGACTCTTTTAATGGATTGCTTGTTCCGCTGCAGTTAAACTTGATGTCTATTATATTTTATCAGTTTAACATTGTTGAAGGCTAATGATAATTTATTCTGCATTATCTTAGTCATAATATTTCTTACTGGGCTAGTTGAGCTCACCCTTTCTTTCACTGTTCTCTTCAGGAAATGAGAACGTAGCTGGGACAAGTCGGGGTACGGAGTGATGGTCCGAATGATAGTATTAGTTAGTAGTCCTCACTATTCTATGTAATGGTGTGTTAATAAATGTAATGAGGACTCCTTTTGAGTATGAATACTCTCTAGAAGATAATATTTGTATTCAAACTCACAGTTTATGTTTTGTCGTATTGTACACGACAGTTGTATTATTAAGTTGTATTTGTATTCTGTACTATGTATCTGACGACCCAAGATGGGTGATGTATACCTAATTTTGGGGGCGTCACAGTTGGTATCAGAGCTTAGGGATATGATCCCTGGCTAAGATGTGAGAATAGAACTAGGAGGGGAGAGACGGGGAATTCATTCGCTAGTATGACATACCTAAGTTTATTTGCATGGTATTTAATTGGTCGGTCATAATATAAGGATAATATATGACATATCAATTAATTTTTATTTTGTGGCAGTATCTGAAAATTGCATCCGAGAATGTTGAGAATAGCAATGGAGCACAGACGACTGTTGATTCACCACATATCAATAATCAGGATAATGTGCATCAGGAAGGTGTCAATCCTCATGCAAACAACAACACTGACCAAATGATGAATGATCAAATGTTCAGAGGCTTTATGCAATTCATGCAACAACAGGTGAAAGCGGCTCCTGTCCACAACGTAGGTGGAAATACTGGAAACTCTCAGGCGGTCACCGCTAAACAGTTTAAGGAGCTGGGACCACCGGAGTTTAAGGGAGAACCCAAACCACTTGTAGCTGAAACATGGATAAAGCAGATCACCAAGATATTTGATGTCTTGGGTTGCTCCGAGGAGCAAAAGGTTCCCTTTGCCGCCTTTATGTTGTGAGGAGAGGCAGATTACTGGTGGGAATCGATAAATCGTACTCAACCTGCCGCACTGAAGATGTCTTGGGAGAAGTTCCAAGATCTGTTTAACGACAAATACTTTCCCGAGAGTATTCGTCACATGAAGGAGGTGGAGTTCATCAAATTGGAGCAGAATAATATGACCGTGTCGCAGTACGAGGCAAAATTTGCGGAGTTATCCCGGTTTGCGTCCCACCTGGTGGATAATGAAGAAAGAATGACGCGGATGTTTTTAAGAGGTTTGAAGCCGGAGATACGTCAACATCTTGTTTCTCATAAACTGTGTTTGTATTCAGATGTTGTAAATAGGGCTCAGTTGGTGGAGCGCGATAACGAGATAACGCAACCAAAAGAGAGCAGCCGGCAAAATGATAATACCAGTGAGAGCAATCATCGAAGCGGTGACAACAAGCGTGGAGGGAATCAACAGGCCAGAAATGGTAACCACTTCGGTGGTAATCAGGGCCAAAACAA
This sequence comes from Panax notoginseng, assembly GCA_016801055.1. NCBI lineage: Eukaryota > Viridiplantae > Streptophyta > Magnoliopsida > Apiales > Araliaceae > Panax > Panax notoginseng. Next base: position 250,430,571 of record CM029012.1, read on the forward strand.
TAAGAATGGACATTTTAAGAAGAGGAGATTCAACAATGATGGAAAGATGTCAGCACCAGCACCTGTCGTTAAGGAAGGAGAACGACCACCTATCATATGTTTCAAATGCGGAGGGGAGGGGCACATCAGTCCAAACTGCGCGATGCCGTCCAAAGCATGTTATAATTGTGGAAGAGAAGGTCATTTAGCCCGATTTTGTCGTTTACCGAAGACAAATTCAGCTAGGATGGAGGCACCAAAAGCCATCCCAGAAAAGTCAAAACCGGTTGTGCAAGGGAGAGCGTTTGTTGTGAACTCCCAGAAAGCAAGGAACCCGAATGAGGTCATCACGGGTAAGCTTATCATAAACTCTAACGAAGTCTATACTTTATTTGATACCGGTTCAACCCATTCTTTTATTTCTCCTACTTGCGCTCATCGATTAAATTTGATTCCGGAGAAATTAGACTTTGACTTAGCAGTTGAAACTCCATTGGGAGAAACCTTCATTACATCCACGGTTTATAAGTCTTGTTTGGTTCAAGTTGGTACCCACACATTACCTGTCGATCTTATTTCATTAAAAATACTTGCATTTGACGTGATTCTAGGGATTGATTGGTTAACTACTCATCATGCAAAAATTGATTGTTTTCGTAAGGTTGTTAGCTTTCATATTCCTAATCGACCTATTATGCGAATTCAAGCAACCAAACCATTAAAATCAATCGCTGTCATCTCAAGCCATAAAGCTATTCGTTTATTGAAAAACGGATGTCAAGCTTTCTTAGCTCATGTCACAGATCTAAACAAAAATACGTCAGTTTTGAATGATATTTCTGTTGTTAATAAATTTCCTGACGTATTTTCCGAAGAACTTCCTGGCCTACCCCCAGAGCGTGAAATTGAATTTTGTATCGACCTTGAACCTGGTACAAAACCCATTTCCAAAGCCCCATATCGAATGGCTCCTATTGAACTTCAGGAGTTAAAGACCCAACTGCAGAAATTGTTAGACATTGGTTTTATTCGTCCTAGTACTTCTCCTTGGGGTGCTCCTGTTCTGTTCGTGAAGAAGAAAGATGGGAGTATGCGACTTTGTATTGATTATCGGGAGTTGAATCATGTCACCATCAAAAATAGGTACCCATTGCCACGTATTGATGACCTGTTTGACCAGTTGCAAGGAGCACAATTCTTTTCAAAGATCGATCTTCGTTCTGGATATCATCAGCTGAAGGTTAGAACTGAGGATATTCCAAAGACGGCTTTTAGAACTCGGTACGGGCATTATGAATTCTTAGTTATGTCTTTTGGATTGACTAATGCTCCTGCTGCCTTCATGGATATGATGAACAGGGTATTTAAGGAATATTTGGATCACTTTGTGGTCGTCTTTATCGATGACATCCTTGTTTATTCCAAAAGCCGTGAAGATCATGAGCAACACTTGAGGCTGGTACTCCAAAAGCTTCGTGAATACAAGCTTTATGCCAAGTTGAAGAAATGCGAGTTCTGGCTGGAGGAGGTAGCATTCCTTGGGCACGTAGTATCAAGTCGTGGAATATCTGTTGACCCGGCAAAGATTGAAGCTATTCAAAGCTGGGAGCAACCTAAATCAGTGACCGAGGTACGTAGCTTTCTTGGTTTAGCTGGTTATTATCGAAGATTCGTGGAAGGATTTTCTCGAATCGCTACTCCATTAACTCAGCTGACTCGGAAAGATACAAAGTTTGGTTGGAGCGAAGAATGTGAGCAGAGTTTTCAAGAACTCAAGAGGAGACTCATTTCAGCACCTGTTCTAACAATACCATCTGGCTCGGAGGGATTTGTCATCTACAGTGATGCTTCGAGCAAAGGGTTGGGATGCGTTCTCATGCAACATGGAAAAGTCATAGCCTATGCATCAAGACAACTCAAGGAATATGAGAGGAATTATCCTACTCATGATCTAGAGTTGGCAGCTGTTGTCTTTGCACTTAAAATTTGGAGGCATTACTTGTATGGGGAGAAAGTGGAGATCTTTACGGATCATAAAAGTCTCAAATATTTCTTCACTCAAAAGGAACTCAACATGCGACAACGACGTTGGCTTGAACTGTTGAAAGATTATGATCATACCATTCAATACCATCCTGGAAAAGCGAACGTGGTAGCTGACGCATTGAGTAGAAGATCATATGCGGGTACAAGTGCAATATTAACAACGCAAAGGCCCATTTTGTGTGACTTGCAAAGGATGGAGATAGAGTTGAAGACTCCAGGGACCCATGTGATGATGGCGAATATACGAGTAGAACCGACTTTAATCGATAAAGTTAAAGCTGCTCAAGCTACAGACCTGGAGCTGATGCGTATGAGGAAGAAAGTGCAAGAAGGTTCTATGCCGGAAGCAAGAATCGATGAAGAAGGAATACTTCGAGTCAACTCCAGACTTTGTGTTCCTAACAACCCTGATTTAAAGTATGAAATCATGATGGAGGCGCACAACACACCATTTGCAATCCATCCTGGAAGTACCAAAATGTATCATGATCTTCGTCATACATTTTGGTGGAGCAATATGAAGAGAGAGATAGCGTTGTTTATCTCAAGGTGTCTAACTTGTCAACGAGTCAAAGCGGAGCATCAAGTACCAAAAGGTCCATTGCAACCACTTGAAATTCCAGAATGGAAGTGGGAGCACATTACCATGGATTTCGTTACCGGTCTTCCTAGGGTTTCTCAAGGTATTGATGCGATTTGGGTCATTGTTGATAGATTGACCAAGTCTGCTCATTTCTTACCGATACGAGAAACTTATACACTTGAACGTCTTGCTCGTATGTACATAAACGAGATTGTAAGACTGCATGGTATGCCAGTATCCATAGTTTCTGATCGAGACCCAAGATTCACTTCACGATTTTGGGTTAGTTTACAAAAAGCTATGGGCACGGAGTTACGATTTAGTTCAGCATATCATCCTCAGACGGACGGACAATCAGAGAGGACTATTCAAACTCTTGAAGATCTATTAAGACTCTGTGTCTTTGACTTCAAGGGAAGTTGGGACAAGTTCTTACCATTGGTGGAGTTTTCCTACAACAACAGTTATCAAGCAAGTATTGGCATGGCTCCATTCGAAGCATTGTATGGAAGAAAATGTCGTTCTCCAGTATGCTGGGATGAGGTGGGCGAAGCAACGTTGTTGGGACCGGAGTTGGTACGTATGACTACAGAAAAGATTCAAACGATCCGACAACGTATAAAAACCTCACAAGATCGACAAAAGAGTTATGCTGATCTTCATCGAAAGGACGTGGAATTTGATGTAGGAGATCATGTGTTCTTACGTGTTGCTCCATGGAAAGGTGTTACGAGATTTGGAAAGAGAGGAAAGCTAAATCCTCGATTCATCGGTCCATTTTTAATCCTCGATCGAGTAGGAACTGTGGCTTATAGACTCGCTTTACCGCCAAGTATGTCTCGTGTTCATAACGTTTTCCACATATCCATGTTACGCAAATATGTGGAAGACCCGAACCACATTATTGAGTTAGAACCGGACGAAATAGCGGAGGATTTGACGTATGAAGAAGTTCCTGTTCAAATCTTGGATAAGAAGGAACATATTCTACGCTCCAAGGTTATACCTCAAGTTAAAGTTTTGTGGAGAAACCACGATGTTGAGGAAATGACTTGGGAGTTAGAATCAGAAATGAAATCAAGGTATCCTTACCTCTTCGACATACCAGGTACGTACCCTAATTTCGAGGGCGAAATTTCATAAGAAGGGGAGGTTGTAAGACCCCAACTTTTATAAATAAAGATGAATTTTCTATAACTATCATTTTTGAATATTATGGAGTTAATTTGATATAATGTTATAGTTGTGGGTAATATTTATAAATTTTGCAAAGTAAGCAAGTTGTTATAAAATATTCGTTTGGTCGGAGAATATTCTTTTTATCGGGAAATATTCGTACGACGGCACAATCATTGGTGGACCCCACAACGGAATTATTGTCGGATGGAGAAAACGACAGAATTATCTTTCTATAAAAATAACGGCTGAGGTGTTACCGTTAAAACCGTTAAAACTGTTGAACTACTCGGTAGTAAAAGTACAGTAATACGCGTGGTTGCATAGTAGCACACGGTATTGATTATTGATGCTTACGTGAGAAGTCACTCAGCTATACTCAATTATTGCTACAGTAATTGCTGCATCATATCTCTTAAATTATTGTCATAGTATCATCTGTATAATATGTTATATTATTGAGACGTTGTGGTAAGTTTGGTTATTTTATGGGGGGCCATATGTCATCATCTAAGAGTCTCTTCGTCAATAGTAATTACCGTCGTCAATAGTAATTACCGTCGTCAATAGTAATTACCGTCGTCAATAGTATTTACCTTGGTCAATAGTAATTACCTTCGTCAATAGTATTTACCTTGGTCAATAGTAATTACCTTCGTCAATAGTATTTACCTTGGTCAATAGTAATTACCTTCGTCAATAGTATTTACCTTGGTCAATAGTAATTACTTTCGTCAATAGTAGTTGTCCCTTCAATATTACCAAGAGTCATTTGACCCTTCGTTAAGACCAAGAGCCACCCTCAGTTTTTCTATAAATAGAGGCCTAGGGCTTCATTATTTTTCACGAATTCATTCAAGCTATAGAGAGAGAAAGTATAGAGAGAATAAGAGAGAGAGAGACTAAAAGTATTCTGCTACATCACTTTTCCAATATCCAGTTCTTTTAAGGTAGGGAATATTATTTCTTTTATATTCATGAAGAGAACTTCTGTTATTCCATTTGTTATTATTCTGTTGGAATAACCAGTATACGCGGTCTACCCTATACTTGGTGACATTCTTCTATTATTCTGTTGGAACATCCTGTCTGTGTGTTTTACACCGGACCTGGTTCCGTTTTATTATTATTCTGTTGGAATATCCTGTCTGTGTGTTTTACACCGGACCTGGTTCCGTTTTATTATTATTCTGTTGGAATATCCTGTCTGTGTGTTTTACACCGGACCTGGTTCCATTATTTATTATTCTGTCGGAATATCCTGTCTGTGCGTTTACGCCGGACCTGGTTCCATTATTTATTATTCTATTGGAATAACCTGTCTGTGCGGTCTATCGCATGCATGGTGATTTCTTTTGTTATTCCATTCTTTATTGTACTCAGTTGGTTAAGTTTTGACTTCTATACTCCATGAAAGTTGTGAAATATCCTTGATAGTTGCGTTTCATCCAGTATCTTTTCAAGAAAATATTCTTCTAAGCATTCTTGAATTTTACTCCACAATGCAGTATCATGTTGACAATTTGGACGTTGTTAATTCCTGGATAAATTAATTCTTGAACTTGTTTTATTGAATTCTTATATCATTGTCATCATCCTCATGTTTATAAAATGTTGAAAGTCATCTGTGGCATGTAGTGCATAGATGGACTTGGTATGATTATGACCAGGGATTATTCGGTATAATCATGACCGTAATGTTACAAATGATGTGGTAAAAGTCCTCGTTGGCCCGTAGTGCATTGATGGACAGTTGTTGGCATGATCATGACCGTTAATGAATACACGAATATCCTTGGTCGTAGTGCAGGGGTGATTCGATGATGTGGATTATTTTATTAAGCTGAGTCTCAGCGATCGCAGTGTTGAAAAACCTTTTAAATCATAAAAGATAGTAGAGTTTATTTTCTACTTGACTCTTTTAATGGATTGCTTGTTCCGCTGCAGTTAAACTTGATGTCTATTATATTTTATCAGTTTAACATTGTTGAAGGCTAATGATAATTTATTCTGCATTATCTTAGTCATAATATTTCTTACTGGGCTAGTTGAGCTCACCCTTTCTTTCACTGTTCTCTTCAGGAAATGAGAACGTAGCTGGGACAAGTCGGGGTACGGAGTGATGGTCCGAATGATAGTATTAGTTAGTAGTCCTCACTATTCTATGTAATGGTGTGTTAATAAATGTAATGAGGACTCCTTTTGAGTATGAATACTCTCTAGAAGATAATATTTGTATTCAAACTCACAGTTTATGTTTTGTCGTATTGTACACGACAGTTGTATTATTAAGTTGTATTTGTATTCTGTACTATGTATCTGACGACCCAAGATGGGTGATGTATACCTAATTTTGGGGGCGTCACAAATTTTACCCGCCAAATTAGAAACTGGCAAAATCGGTTTCAAAAGTCAGCACCCCATGGGTCAGTTTTGAAACGGATATTTTTCGTATCTAATATTATGAGATGGATTTGAGACAGAAATTTTCTGTAACTAATTTTTTTAGTTGAGACGGACAGATTAGTGATGCAACCTTCCGACATAGATTTTGAGACGGGTTTTTCCGTCAAATGCTCATATTTTTGCTAGTGATAGGTATGCTAAATAAGGGGGTCAGTATGTTAAATAAAAGGTAATGCCCCTAATCTGCTTTGCTATATATATATATATATATATATATATATATATATATATATATATATATATATATATATATAATTCATAGCAACCATTTACTAAATATGAACACTATTTCTGCAACCAAATCTTCAACCGTTCAATAGCAGATCTAATGGCTTGGGCATGGGCCTGGTTGATATATAGTCCTTCTAGCAGCCAGCGCAGCTTCTACTAGCGGCCAAAGAAAATGACTAAGTTGCCCTCAACTTTATTTGGATTTTCAAAGTGGCCGCAGTTTCTATGAGCATGCCTGAATCTAATTGGGGTTCACTGTGATGGATGATTTAGATCGAAGAAATGAGGGATTATAGCCAATTAATGAAAGGATCTTCTTATCAATCTAGATATTAGAATCGAAGCTTCATAGAATCAAAATAGTAGTAGAAGACATGACACTACTACAAGAAAATGGTCCAACAACGATCAAACTGCGATCGCAATATTCGGTCGCTACTTCTATTAATAACGGCCGATATTAGCGGCCGTAGTTCAATCCAGTCGCTATTACTATTAGTGATCGCCCTACAGTCGTTGATCTGTCGTTGATATAAATTTGCCGCCATAAATTTGGTGCAAATGTTGGCAGGGTGGCTTGTTGCAACCAATAACTTATAGCGATCGCTCGGTCGCTAATACATCCATGTCATTAAAAATCAGCGACCGCACGCAGTCGCCGAAAGCGGTTGTTAAACCTTTTTAATTTAATCAGATCTAAGAAGTCGAGCAAACCATGAGAAGAAAGAAAAAGGAAGAGACTATGGAGAAGAGAGGGAAGAGAACGCTGTCATTACTACCCCCACCTACCTCCCGTCGTCTCCTCCTCATCCTCATTCTTTTTTCGACGATCTCACCTTCTCCCTCCTGTTGTGTACTTCTCATGCTCCTCATTTTTCTATTCAAAGCTCGTAACCACACTGTGTTGGGTGTTCCTGTTTCGTCATCGTGGTGTCCCTCTCTACCGTTAACAACTAGCTTAAGGTTTAAAGTTAGGGTAGCACAACTTTTTAGAAGGTAATTTTTCCCCCTATTTTTGTTCCTAAATTTGATTAGTATCTTAAGGAAAATTTTATTTTGTTATTTTTTCTTATGAATCTCAGATTTTGTTAATGATTTTGTTATATATGATTTTGATAATTGATGAAAAGTTATGTATTATGAATTGGGACTATCTGATTATTTTGGGACTGATTTTGTGTTTTCTCGATCCATTTGGAATTATGTTATTTCATTAATGATGAGGTTTCATTTCATTATGATTAATTCATTGATATTATTTAGTTCATATTATTTAGCTCAATTAGGACTGATTTTGGAACTGACTTAATGATGTTGGGGTTGCCTTAGTATTGTTGTGATATGGATTTTTCTTGCATTTTTTGTTTTAATCTTGCCTTATATACGATTCATACTGTTCATCGGAATATTTTGTTGATATATTGTTAGTGTGATTTTATTTCCAATGGAATCTTCCGTGGGAACTAAAGGACAAATAATAAACAAATAAATTAATGATAAACCAATTAAGTTATCCAATAGTAGTCTAAATACACTAAATAAACTAAAGTTATACAAAATATGTAATAAATAAAAAAGGAAAAAAATTAAATGTTAGCAATAAAACAAAAAAATAAAAATAAATTCGGACATAATTTGTCACCATTACAATAAACTAATTAAGTAGCATTTACTTAGTTTACTACAACTAAATTAAAATATAATAACATAATAATAATATAATATAATATAATAAAGCTTAAAATATAAAATTTTATAGTCTAAAATTTACTAAGTAGCATTTACTTGATTTCTAATTATTAAATAAAGTTAATATAATACAAATATAATAAAGCTTAAAAAACAAAATTTGATAGTCGAAAATTTACTAAGTAGCATTTTCTTGGTTTTCAATTATTAAATAAAGTGAATTAAACAGATTAATATAATATATTATATTATAATATAATTGTGGGCCCAAGTACAAAATTAGGGTTCACATGACCTAATTGAATTAAATACACGATTAGGGCTCCACGGCCTCATTAAATGAGTAAATTAGGGTTCACATTGTGACGCCCCCAAAATAGGTATACAACACCCATTCTGAGTCGCCAAAATACATGGTACAGAAACAACTACATCTTTATTATTACAACACAAGAACTGTGAGTTTAAATACAAATATTGTCATTTAGACAATATCCACACTCAAATAAGTCATCATTACAATTATTGATACATTATTTCACAAAAATGGTGAGGACTACTAAAGTAACTTCTAGAACCATCATTCCATACCCCGACTAGTACTCGCTACATTCTCGCCTCCTGAGAAAAATGGAACAAAAAGGAAAAGGGTGAGCTCAACTAGCCCAGTAAAGAATATTATGACTCATATAATACAGAACAAATTATCGTTAGTCTTCAACAGGGAAAAATCTAATAGAATACAATAGACAAAAAGTTTTAAATCAATAACTGCAGCGGAAAAAGCAAACCATTAGAAGAGTCAAGTAGAGAATGAGTTCTACTATCTTCTAAGATTTAAAAGTCCATCATCAATATTTTATCCCTGTAACAACAATCAATAACCATCTTTAATCAAACATTCATCTTTGCACTACAGGCCAAAGATATTCATTTGTATCACCAGTCGGTCATGTTCATCTCAACACCTGTTCATCTTTGCACTACGGGCCAAAGATATTCATCAGTTAATCATTCATCTTTGCACTACGGGCCAAAGATATTCAGTAATATCATCATTTAGGACTGGGGATGATGAAAAATATCTTAAAGAAAACGAATCCAGTGAAACAAAATAACAAATATTAAGGATTCGTATTTCGATTTATCCATGTCCAAAAATACCTTATAATTATTCATAGTGAAGTAGAATTCAAGAATGATCAAAACATGGATACAATCAAAGCTAGTACCCAGAATAGATATTTTGGACGAAAAGAAGAAAATTTTATTTTTCGGTGAATAGTAACTCGTGAATAGTAACTCATGAATAGTAACTCCGACGTGAAAAGTTCCAAATTTGATAAAAATTTCCAACCAATATTTCGGCATAATGATATTGAAGAAATAATATCATTTTTGAATAAAATAACATCCCTTACCTCGTAAAGACAGTACTTCTGGTCGGAATACCGGTATAAGGCTGAAAGACACTTGCTCTGATGAATAGAAACTCTCAAAGTATCTAAATACTCACAAAATACACTCAATAATCTAGAGATAGAAAGAGAGAAAACTTGTTTCTGGTGTGATTTTCAATTCTAACTTAGCCCTCTATTTATAGAAAAATGTTAGCACGCCGAAGCAGACTTAACCTGCAACCTGATGGCTTTACCTGCTACTATTCCCACCCACCACATTTGAATAAAAATCTCAGCACATTTCTTCACCAACCAAGAGTGGGGCCCACCAATTCTAGAATTTTCTACCAAAATGATTAACTCCGAAAATTCAACAATTTCTGAACCAGTCATCTCGTAAAATTCATAATAAATCATACGTTCATTTTTAACGGTTCAAAATTTGTGGACATATACTCAACTTATATATGTATAACATATCCAAAAATTACCACGATCCAACGGTCGGATTAAAAATTATAACCCCCGTAAAATATCTCAAAAACCTTGATTTTTAATACCTCCATTCCGACAAAAATACTGATAAAAACCTCAACATTAACTCCTTCATTTTTAGCCACAAAAATATATCCCTCATTTATATCCACGAAAATAAATATTTCCTTATCATATGAATCAATAATTAATTATTCACAAATAATATTACAGAATCACATTTATGACAACCAGGCCGTTCCCAGGAAAGAGGGGGCTTTCCAATAAGGATTTCTCCTTACTGGCGCGCAATTAGATGACCAAACCTCTCCTTAGACAGAACTTTCTAGACATTGCCAATAATGTTATCTAATAATATTATTCAAATAATATGAATTATTGATCTGATAATGAGAAATACTGTGTAGTGACAATTATTGAAACAACAGTAATATAAAATATCAACGCAGCAATTATTGAATCAATAAAATAAAATACTGAACAGTAATTACTGTAACCATTATTGAGTAGTGCCTTCTTACGTAAGAATCAATAATTGGTGCAATACAGTGTGCTACTGTGTAACAACGCGTATTACTGTGTTTTAACCACCGGGTATTCCAACAGTATTAACGGTAACAACTACGCCGTTATTAATAACAAACATATACTTGTCGTTTTCTTCATCCAATCGCTTTCCGTTATGGGGCCCACAAAAGACTGCGCCGTCGTACGAATATTCCCCGACAGGAAGAATATTCCACGACCAAACGAATATTCCCCGACAACAATGAATATTTTATAACCACCTGCTTATTTGAAATATTTGCGCATTTTACCCATAACTAACCTCATTAATCAATTTAACACTTACTATTTTAAAATAATAAATAGAGGAAATTTAAATTTTATTTATTAATAATTTGGGGTCTTACAACCTCCCCTCCTTATGAAATTTCGTCCTCGAAATTGACGTACGTACCTGGTGTTTCGAAAAGATGAGGATACCTCGCTTTCATTTCCGTTTCTAACTCCCAGGTCATTTCCTCAATAGCATGGTTTCTCCACAAAACTTTAACTTGTGGTATGACCTTCGTGCGTAGGACATGCTCCTTTCTATCCAAGATCTTGACAGGTACCTCTTCGTACGTTAAGTCTTCAGCTATCTCGTCCGGTTCTAACTCAATAACGTGGTATGGGTCTTTCACATATTTACGTAACACAGATATATGAAAAACATTATGAACACGAGACATACTTGGAGGTAACGCGAGTCTATAGGCCACATTTCCTACTCGGTCAAGAATCTGAAATGGACCAATAAATCGTGGATTGAGCTTTCCTCTCTTCCCAAATCTTGTAACTCCTTTCCATGGAGCCACACGCAACAATACATGATCCCCAATGTCAAATTCCACGTCCTTTCGATGAAGATCCGCATAACTCTTTTGTCGATCCTGTGCCGTTTGTATACGTTGTCGAATCGTTTGGATCTTCTCTGTAGTCATGCGTACCAACTCTGGTCCCAACAATGTTGCTTCACCCACCTCGTCCCAGCATACTGAAGAGCGACACTTTCGTCCATATAATGCTTCAAATGGGGCCACACCTATACTTGCCTGATAACTGTTATTGTAAGAGAATTTCACCAATGGTAGGTACTTATCCCAACTCCCTTTGAAATCTAGGACACAAAGTCTTAATAGATCTTCAAGAGTTTGAATAGTCCTCTCTGATTGTCCGTCCGTTTGAGGATGGTATGCCGAACTAAATCGTAAATCTGTGCCCATAGCTTTTTGCAAGCTAACCCAAAATCTTGAAGTGAATCTTGGGTCACGATCCGAAACTATGGATACTGGCATGCCATGCAGTCTCACAATCTCATCTACGTATATACGAGCAAGACGTTCAAGGGAATAAGTCTCCCGTATCGGCAAGAAATGAGCAGACTTGGTTAATCTATCAACAATAACCCAAATAGCATTTATGCCTTGAGAAACCGTGGGAAGACCCGTAACGAAATCCATGGTAATGTGTTCCCACTTCCATTTCGAAATCTCAAGTGGTTGCAATGGACCCTTTGGTACTTGATGTTCCGCCTTTACACGTTGACAAGTTAAACACCTCGAGATAAACTTTGCAATCTCTCTCTTCATATTATTCCACCAAAATGTATGTCGTAGATCACGATACATTTTGGTACTTCCAGGATGGATTGCAAATGGTGTATTGTGTGCTTCCATCATGATCTTGTACTTCAAATCAGAATTGTTAGGAACACAGAGTCTAGAGTGGACTCGAAGTATTCCTTCTTCATCGATTCTTGCTTCTGGAATAGAACCTTCTTGCACTTTCTTCTTCATACGCATCAGCTCTATGTCCGTAGCTTGAGCAGCTTTAACTTTATCGATTAAAGTCGGTTCTACTCGTATATTTGATATCATCATGTGGGTACTTGGAGCCTTCATCTCTATCTCCATTCTTTGCAAGTCATACAAAATGGGCCTTTGTGTTAACAACATTGCACTCGTACCCGCATATGATCTTCTACTCAATGCGTCAGCTACTACGTTTACTTTTCCAGGATGATATTGGATGGTATGATCGTAATCTTTCAACAGCTCGAGCCAACGTCGCTGCCGCATGTTGAGTTCCTTTTGGGTGAAGAAATATTTGAGGCTTTTATGATCTATATAGATCTCCACTTTCTCCCCATACAGGTAGTGTCTCCAGATCTTCAACGCGAAAACTACTGCTGCCAACTCCAAATCATGAGTAGGATAATTCCTCTCATATTCTTTGAGTTGTCGCGAGGCATAGGCTATGACTTTCCCATGTTGCATGAGAACACATCCTAACACTTTGCCTGAAGCATCACTGTAGATAACAAATCCATCCGAACCAGATGGTATTGTCAGAACAGGTGCCGAAATGAGTCTCCTCTTAAGCTCTTGAAAACTCTTCTCGCATTCCTCGCTCCATACGAATTTGATATCTTTCCGAGTCAGCTGAGTTAACGGGGTAGCGATTCGAGAAAACCCTTCCACGAATCTTCGATAATAACCAGCTAAGCCTAGAAAGCTACGTACTTCGGTCACCGTCTTTGGTTGCTCCCAACTTTGTATTGCTTCAATCTTCGCCGGGTCAACAGATACTCCATGTTTTGACACCACGTGCCCTAGGAAAGCTACTTCCTCAAGCCAGAACTCGCATTTCTTCAACTTAGCATATAACTTATTTTCACGCAGCCTTTGGAGTACCAGCTTCAAATGATGCTCATGATCTTCACGGCTTTTGGAATATATGAGGATGTCATCAATAAAGACAACAACGAACTGATCCAAATAATCTTTGAATACTCGGTTCATCATATCCATGAAAGCCGCAGGAGCATTAGTCAATCCAAAAGACATGACTAGGAACTCATAATGCCCGTACCGAGTTCTGAAGGCAGTCTTTGGAATATCCTCAGTTTTAACCTTCAGCTGATGATATCCAGAACGAAGATCGATCTTTGAAAAGAATTGTGCTCCTTGTAACTGGTCAAACAGGTCATCAATACGAGGTAGCGGATACCTATTCTTAATAGTGACATGGTTTAATTCCCGGTAATCAATACAAAGTCGCATACTCCCGTCTTTCTTCTTTACAAATAAAACAGGAGCACCCCAAGGAGATGTACTAGGACGAATGAAACCGATGTCCAACAACTCTTGTAGTTGGACCTTTAACTCCTGAAGTTCAATAGGAGCCATTCGATATGGGGTTTTAGAAATGGGCTTTGTACCAGGTTCAAGATCAATAAAGAATTCAATTTCTCGTTCCGGGGGTAGACCGGGAAGTTCTTCAGGAAATACGTCAGGAAAGTCAATAACAACAGGAATATTATTCAAATTTGACGTGTCTTTATTCAAATCCATAACATGGGCTAAGAAAGCTTGACATCCGTTTTTTAATAAACGAATGGCTTTATGGCTTGATATAACAGTGATTGATTTTAATGGCTTAGTTGTTTGAATTCGTACAACAGGTTGGTTAGGAATATGAAAACTAACAACCTTACGAAAACAATCAATTTTGGCCTGATGAGTAGTTAGCCAATCAATCCCTAAAATCACATCAAAAGCAAGTATCTTTAAAGAGATAAGGTCAACAGGTAAGGTGATGGTGCCAACTTGGATCACACAAGATTTATAAATAGTGGATGTGATGAAAGTTTCTCCTAACGGAGTCTCCACAGATAAATCAAAGTCTAACTTCTCCGGAGTCAAGTTTAAACGTTGAGCACAAGCAGGAGAGATAAAAGAATGGGTAGAACCGGTATCTAATAAGGTATAAACTTCGCATGAATTTATGATTAGCTTACCCGTGATCACCTCGTTTGGGTTCCTCGCATGTTGACCAGTCACGACAAACGCTCTTCCAGGAACCGTTGACTTTATCTTTTCTGGGACAGCTTTTTGAGTCACCATCCCCGCTGGACTTGGTTTTGCTACAGTGCAATCTCGAGCGATATGTCCTTCCTTTCCACAATTATAACATACCTTAAACTGTTGTGGGCAGTTTGGGCTGATATGTCCTTCTTTTCCGCACTTATAGCATATAACCGGTGGTCGTTCTCCTCCCTTGGAACCAGTTGGTGCTGACGTCTTCGTATTGTCATTGTTGAATCTCCTCTTTTTAAAATCTCCTCCCGACTCTCTTCTTCTATTTTCATAGCCACGATTACCACCAGAGTGGTTGCCGTTCCTGTCTGTATTTTTCTTTCTCCGCTGGTTATCATTGTTCTGATGACTGCTGTCACCGATATGATCCTGGTTGTGATCCCTCAGTTGGCCGTACTCGTTATGTCGCTCTAATAATTGAGCCCTGTTGACAACATCTGAATAGAGAGAAAATTTATGAGAAATGAGATATTGACGTATGCCGGGTTTCAAACCTCTCAGAAACATCCTCGTCATACGTTCCTCATTCTCCACCAAATGAGGTGCAAACCTGGACAACTCTGCAAACTTTGCCTCGTACTGAGATACCGTCATATTATTCTGCTCTAGTCTAATAAACTCTACCTCCTTCATATGACGAATACTTTCAGGAAAGTACTTGTCATTGAACAGTTTTTGAAATGTCTCCCAAGACATGCTGAGTGCGGTTGGATGGGTACGCTTCACAGACTCCCACCAGTAATCTGCCTCGCCACGGAACATAAAGGTGGCGAATGGAACCTTCTGTTCCTCCGTGCATCCCAAGACATCGAATATCTTGGTAATTTGCTTGACCCACGTTTCCGCCATGATCGGATCCGGCTTTCCCTTAAATTCTGGTGGTCCCAATTCTTTGAACTGTTTGGCTGTGACAAACCGTGAATTGCTATCATTTCCTCCTGTATTTTGAACACGAGTCTCCCTTGTCTGGTTTTGCATGAATTGCAAAAAACTTCTAAACATTTCATCATTCATCATCTGCTCATTGGTGTTGTTCATAGGAGGAACATTGCCAGCCTGTTGCACGTTCTCCTCGTTGGTAAGCACCGGTGTCTCCACGGTCTCATTTACTCCACTGTTAACATTCTCAGTCGACATTCTCAAATACT
The DNA here is from genome assembly GCA_016801055.1 of Panax notoginseng. Taxonomy (NCBI): domain Eukaryota; kingdom Viridiplantae; phylum Streptophyta; class Magnoliopsida; order Apiales; family Araliaceae; genus Panax; species Panax notoginseng. The sequence continues at coordinate 250,446,208 of CM029012.1, forward strand.
GCCATAAAACAAGGGTTAATTAAATAAATTAACAAATCACATAATACCCCTATATTATGACTGACCAATAAATAAGCTTAGGTAGGACACACTAGCGAAGGATTCGTCTCTCCCCTCCTAGTTCTATTCCCCGATCTCCGCCAGAGATCATATCCCTAAGCTCTGATACCAACTGTGACGCCCCCAAAATAGGTATACAACACCCATTCTGAGTCGCCAAAATACATGGTACAGAAACAACTACATCTTTATTATTACAACACAAGAACTGTGAGTTTAAATACAAATATTGTCATTTAGACAATATCCACACTCAAATAAGTCATCATTACAATTATTGATACATTATTTTACAAAAATGGTGAGGACTACTAAAGTAACTTCTAGAACCATCATTCCATACCCCGACTAGTACTCGCTACATTCTCGCCTCCTGAGAAAAATGGAACAAAAAGAAAAAGGGTGAGCTCAACTAGCCCAGTAAAGAACATTATGACTCAGATAATACAGAACAAATTATCGTTAGTCTTCAACAGGGAAAAATCTAATAGAATACAATAGACAACAAGTTTTAAATCAATAACTGCAGCGGAAACAGCAAACCATTAGAAGAGTCAAGTAGAGAATGAGTTCTACTATCTTCTAAGATTTAAAAGTCCATCATCAATATTTTATCCCTGTAACAACAATCAATAACCATCTTTAATCAAACATTCATCTTTGCACTACAGGCCAAAGATATTCATTTGTATCACCAGTCGGTCATGTTCATCTCAACACCTGTTCATCTTTGCACTACGGGCCAAAGATATTCATCAGTTAATCATTCATCTTTGCACTACGGGCCAAAGATATTCAGTAATATCATCATTTAGGACTGGGGATGATGAAAAATATCTTAAAGAAAACGAATCCAGTGAAATAAAATAACAAATATTAAGGATTCGTATTTTGATTTATCCATGTCCAAAAATACCTTATAATTATTCATAGTGAAGTAGAATTCAAGAATGATCAAAACATGGATACAATCAAAGCTAGTACCCAGAATAGATATTTTGGACGAAAAGAAGAAAATTTTATTTTTCGGTAAATAGTAACTCGTGAATAGTAACTCGTGAATAGTAACTCATGAATAGTAACTCCGACGTGAAAAGTTCCAAATTTGATAAAAATTTCCAACCAATATTTCGGCATAATGATATTGAAGAAATAATATCATTTTTGAATAAAATAACATCCCTTACCTCGTAAAGACAGTACTTCTGGTCGGAATACCGGTATAAGGCTGAAAGACACTTGCTCTGATGAATAGAAACTCTCAAAGTATCTAAATACTCACAAAATACACTCAATAATCTAGAGAGAGAAAGAGAGAAAACTTGTTTCTGGTGTGATTTTCAATTCTAACTTAGCCCTCTATTTATAGGAAAATGTTAGCACGCCGAAGCAGACTTAACCTGCAACCTGATGGCTTTACCTGCTACTATTCTCACCCACCACATTTGAATAAAAATCTCAGCACATTTCTTCACCAACCAAGAGTGGGGCCCACCAATTCTAGAATTTTCTACCAAAATGATTAACTCCGAAAATTCAACAATTTCTGAACCAGTCATCTCGTAAAATTCATAATAAATCATACGTTCATTTTTAACGGTTCAAAATTTGTGGACATATACTCAACTTATATATGTATAACATATCCAAAAATTACCACGATCCAACGGTCGGATTAAAAATTATAACCCCCGCAAAATATCTCAAAAACCCTGATTTTTAATACCTCCATTCCGACAAAAATACTGATAAAAACCTCAACATTAACTCCTTCATTTTTAACCACAAAAATATATCCCTCATTTATATCCACAAAAATAAATATTTCCTTATCATATGAATCAATAATTAATTATTCACAAATAATATTACAGAATCACATTTATGACAACCAGGCCGTTCCCAGGAAAGAGGGGGCTTTCCAATAAGGATTTCTCCTTACTGGCGCGCAATTAGATGACCAAACCTCTCCTTAGACAGAACTTTCTAGACATTGCCAATAATGTTATCTAATAATATTATTCAAATAATATGAATTATTGATCTGATAATGGGAAATACTGTGTAGTGACAATTATTGAAACAACAGTAATATAAAATATCAACGCAGCAATTATTGAATCAATAAAATAAAATACTGAACAGTAATTACTGTAACCATTATTGAGTAGTGCCTTCTTACGTAAGAATCAATAATTGGTGCAATACAGTGTGCTACTGTGTAACAACGCGTATTACTGTGTTTTAACTACCGGGTATTCCAACAGTATTAACGGTAACAACTACGCCGTTATTAATAAAAACATATACTTGTCGTTTTCTTCATCCAATCGCTTTCCGTTATGGGGCCCACAAAAGACTGCGCCGTCGTACGAATATTCCCCGACAGGAAGAATATTCCACGACCAAACGAATATTTCCCGACAACAATGAATATTTTATAACCACTTGCTTATTTAAAATATTTACGCATTTTACCCATAACTAACCTCATTAATCAATTTAACACTTACTATTTCAAAATAATAAATAGAGGGAATTTAAATTTCATTTATTAATAATTTGGGGTCTTACAACCTCCCCTCCTTATGAAATTTCGTCCTCGAAATTGACGTACGTACCTGGTGTTTCGAAAAGATGAGGATACCTCGCTTTCATTTCCGTTTCCAACTCCCAGGTCATTTCCTCAATAGCATGGTTTCTCCACAAAACTTTAACTTGTGGTATGACCTTCGTGCGTAGGACATGCTCCTTTCTATCCAAGATCTTGACAGGTACCTCTTCGTACGTTAAGTCTTCAGCTATCTCGTCCGGTTCTAACTCAATAACGTGGTCTGTGTCTTTCACATATTTACGTAACACAGATATATGAAAAACATTATGAACACGAGACATATATTATATTTCAATCAAACTCCAATTGAGAATTATATTTCAATCAAACTCCAAGATTATATAGGTAGTGCTCATAGATATAATCAGTAAGTGCATGTGCACAACCCTGTCTTATGATAACACGAAGTCGTCTGTCATTAGACATCTTGTATGATAGTGGCAAAAACGCCCTTCCAAAGTTGGGTTCACCTCACCCTATTCGGTTCACCAAAATCAACGGTTAAAATAACGTATAAAATACGACACACTTATCTATAATTCTCAATAAAATTATTTCCATACTGTTTTAGGAGAAACCTCAACAGCTATAGACCATCGTTCTATTCCCGTGTTACCCCTGCTCGACCCAGCTACACACTTATTACCTGAAAGGAATTGTGAAGCAAAAGGGTGAGCACAACTAGCCCAGTAAAGAGTATTATGACTAAAGATAAATAAAGGGTCGCATATAAAGGGTCGCTGATAAAGGGTCGCAGATAAGCCTTTTTCTTGTAGTGCACGGGTGATCCATGTCCTTAAGGTCTTTATCACCCCACCACGATCGGTTTGCTATGGGTTGTAGAAGATATATCTTCAGACTATATGTCAAGCCTCAAAACTAAACAAACTTATGATTGTAATTCACATTTGTTCGAGACGAATACTTCTTTATGATAGTTTAATATTTGTAGAAGATAAAAATGTGAAGGAAAAATTATTCCAATTAGTATTTATTATTTTCTTATGTGTCCTTATATATATAATATGCATATATCTTATTATATATATATATATATATATATATATATATATATATATATATATATATATATATATATATATATTGTAAGTTACACATTACAACTATTGAATATATTTTAACTACACTTATTAGTACTAATTATGTAAGTTGCACATTAGTAATAATTTATAGTTAAATAGAATTTGAATAGTTCTCACTACTTTTCTTTTGTTCCAAAATAAAACAAAACTAAACCACTTGTACTTATAAAGTAACTAGTAGTCTTTTCTATTAATTATGGGGCAAAAAAGAATTAGTTTTATCAAACAACTTTGCACCTTATTAAATGTCTCACTATAGGCACAAATCAAATATTTTCTAGACAAATCAAATGAAGTTCTTTCTTATAATCCACAATTAGAGAAACAAATTATACTTTTATATTTACTTAAAATTATGTAAACTAATAGGTTTCATTCAAGCCCAAAACTTGACAATAATTAAGTCTCCAAAATATAAAATAAAATGCAATTTCTAACAATCCCCCACTTGTTTGGAAAAATTATATTTCTCCCAAACAATATTCTGTCAAACAACCCCAAGGTATATGTGTATAAAAGAAGGTGTGACGAATATTGAACGTTCTATTAGTGTAAACAACTCAAAGTTATATCGAAGTTGATGGTGTCCGTAGATTGAACCTCTACTCTTACACTATATGACCTATGTAACGACCCCAAAATAGGTCCATTCCATCCAACCCATTCTGAGTCGTCAAATACATGGTACAGAAAACAACTACAACTTTATTACAACAATTGTCGTGCAAAATACAACAACACATATGCTGTGAGTTTGGATACAAATATATACCAAATGTGACATTGGACACCATCATGTATCAGCACTTCACAAAGGTACCTTACATAAAGGTATAGTCAAAAACTGTTCTAGAAATTAGAATCTTTAGGAAGTGCTCAAGGAAACCTTCGTACATGGGAGGCCACGCGTCTAGGTTATGATAGATATCATATGGCCACAGAATTATCCTTGGTTGACCCAATAGACCCCAAAGAAAAACGAGAAGATTACTATCATATTCTTCCCAATTGTGAGTCTTCTCTTGACTTATCATTATCTCCGCTGTCTCTAATTGAGAATTATACTTCAAACAAACACCAAGATTATATAGGTAGTGCCCATAGATATACTCAGCAAGTGGATGAGCACAACCCTGTCCTATGATGACACGAGGTTGTATGTCATTAGACATCTTGTATGATAGTGACAAAACACCCTTCCAACGTTGGGTTCGCCTCACCCTATTTTCTTCACCAAATATAACTACTAAATGATGACCACCGTTCTATTCCCTTGTTACCCCCGCTCGACCCAGCTACACTCTTATTACCTGAAAGGAATTGTGAAGCAAAAGGGTGAGCACAACTAGCTCAGTAAAGAATATATCATGACTAAAGATAATTAAATTATCAATAGCCTTCATCAATAATAAATCAGAGATTTAGAACATATGGTAAATGATAAAAATTTCAACCATAGTTGCAGCGGAACGAGCAATCCATTAGAAGAGTCAAATAGACTATAAAGTCTATTATCTTCTCCACGTTAAAAATCCACCAACAATATTTTATCCATGTAACATCACTCAACAGTTCCTTTCCACAATCATATGAATAACTCATAATCATAATTGTGACTATAAATTTTTCTTCGCACCCAGGACGAAGAATATTTTCATCACCTGTCTTTACCTGAAACATCAAAGATCATGGTTATACCAAATCACAGTTCATGTTTATAATCATACTAACAAATCCATCTTTGCACTACGGGCCAAAGATATTCATCAACAAACCATCTTTGCACTACGGGCCAAAGATATTCAACAACAGTTCATCTTTGCACTACAGGCCAAAGATATTCATCAACAGGCCATCTTTGCACTACATGCCAAAGATATTCATCAACAATTCATATTTGCACTACAGGCCAAATATATTCATATCTCAAAGAAATATATAATCATTTCAGAATTTATATAAACAATAATTATAACCATGTTGATCAATTCACCTTTGCACTTAAGCTTAAGATATTCAATTATAAATTCAATGGTCTTGATTATACCAGTCACAATTCAACTTTGCACTACAGGCCAAAGAGAACCCTAGTCATGATCATACCAATAATCTACTCATCTTTACACTCCAGTGAAAGATAATTTCAACATCAGGATTATAAAAATGTAATATATGATGATAAAAATAATATGATCAACATATAGTTTTAATCTCAAGAGTAATATTCGTAACTCATGAATAGTAAATCGTGAATAGTAACTCATGAATAGTAACCCCGACACAAAAGATAGAAATTCTACAATAAAATCCATACCAATAGTTCGGTATAATGATATTGAAAGAATAACATTACTTAAATTTATAAACAATTTATTTTAATTGTTTACACTTTACTAATTAATGCATTTAATCATCATAAAATGCCAACTCTTACAATTTCATCATCAATAACCAAAACCCTCATCAAAAATCTGCATATACCTCATATAGGATTCTCAAGCCATAAAATCCTATTTTCCAATTTTCTTTCTTCACAAAACATATTTAATTCATTTACTCATAACTAGACCATTTTCATGAAAAATACCAAATCAGTTCCAAAAATATTTCTTTTCTGGGATTTAGCATAATATAGTCCCATTGTGAACATATATTTTTCTCAGAATTTTTAAAAGTCATTTACTATTTTTCATATGGCCAAAATAGCCGAATATTTAGACATTTATCAAAAATTATACTTTTGTCTAAAAATTTTGAAATTTACAGAGTATACTTCTATCATACACATGTACTCCCAATAAAAATTTCATCAATTTTGGAGTTAACCACAAGGAATTATAAGCGGTTACTTTTAAAATAGTCTTTTCTCATAAAATTCTTAACTCTCAATTTATACATCCAAAAATCACCATTTTTGGACACAATCAAGAAAACTCATCAAAATATCATTTTGAATTTTTCCAGAATTTTTGAAGATCAGAAAAATTACGAAACTGAAAATCATAACAACCCTTAAAATCCATTACTATCCCTTACTATCCCTTACTATCCCTTACTATCCCTTACCATCCCTTACCTCAAAAGAGCAGTACTTCTGACCGATATGCAAAGCCGAAGGAAACTTGCACTGAATAGCAACTCTCAAAGTATCTAAATACTCACAAAATATGCTTCATAATATAGAGAGAGAAAGAGAGAAAACTTATGTTTCTGGTGTGATTTTCAATTCTAACTTAGCCCTCTATTTATAGGAAAATTTTGGTAGGTTTAACCTGCAACCTGATGGCTTTACCTGCTACTATTCCCACCCACCACATTTGAAATATAATTCAGCACATTTCTTCACCAACCACAAGTGGGGCCCACCAATTCTAGAATTTTCCATCAAAATGATAAACTCCAAAAATTCAACAATTTCTGAACCAGTCATCTCGTAAAATTCATAATAAATCATACGTTCATTTTTAACGGTTCAAAATTTGTGGACATATACTCAACTTATATATGTATAACATATCCAAAAATTACCACGATCCAACGGTCGGATTAAAAATTATAACCCCCGTAAAATATCTCAAAAACCCTGATTTTTAATACCTCCATTCCGACAAAAATACGGATAAAAATCTCAACATTAACTCCTTCATTTTTAACCACAAAAATATATCCCTCGTTTATATCCACATAAAATAAATATTTCCTTATCATATGAATCAATAATTAATTATTCACAAATAATATTACAGAATCACATTTATGACAACCAGGCCGTTCCCAGGAAAGAGGGGGCTTTCCAATAAGAATTTCTCCTTACTGGCGCGCAATTAGATGACCAAACCTCTCCTTAGACAGAACTTTCTAGACATTGACAATAATGTTATCTAATAATATTATTCAAATAATATGAATTATTGATCTGATAATAGAAAATACTGTGCAGCAACAATTATTGAAACAACAATAATATAAAATATCAACGCAGCAATTATTGAATCAATAAAATAAAATATTGAACAGTAATTACTGTAACAATTATTGAGTAGTGCCTTCCTCCGTAAGAATCAATAATTTCAAAAATACTATGCAATACCGTGTGCTACTGTGCAATAACGCGTATTACTGTATTTTAACCACCGGGTATTCCAACAGTGTTAACGGTAACAACTACGCCGTTATTTGTAAAAACTCAAATTTGTCGTTTTCCTTCACCCGACAGTTATTCGTTATGGGGCCCACAAATAGCTGTGCCATCGTACGAATATTCCCCGAAAGAAAGAATATTCCACGACCAAACGAATATTCCCCGACAACAATAATTATTTTATAACCACTTGCTTATTTTGAAAAAAAATTCATATTTCACCCATAACTTTAAACTTTTATCAATTTAACCATTTACTGAATAGTAATTATAAGAAAAATTGAATACTTTTATTTCATAAAATTTGGGGTCTTACGATCTCCCCTCCTTATGAAATTTCGTCCCCGAAATTTACGTACCTGGTATTTCAAAGAGTTGAGAATACCTTGCTTTCATTTCAGATTCCATCTTCCCTATCATCATGATTTCTCCATTGCTCATCTCCTGTATTTCAGATATCATTCTAGAATACAGTTTCAAAACAAGGGTTAATTTAACAAATTAACATATCACATAACATCCCGATATTATGACTGACCAACAAATAAGCTTAGGAAGGACACACTAGCGAAGGATTTACTCGTCTCTCCCCACCTAGTTGTATTCCCCAATCTCCGTCAGAGATCATATCCCTAAGCTCTGATACCAAATGTAACTCTGGACACCAACCTATGTCAGCACCTTACATTGATACCTATCAGCTTGCCACCGCAGAACGGCGTCCCCTACGGAGAGTCTGGCTTCGGTGCATCCCTCATCAACAGGAAGTCACCAGCGAGAGGCTCGGGGCTCTTTACTTATAGCTCTGATACCAAATGTAACGACCCCAAAATAGGTCCATTCCATCCAACCCATTCTGAGTCGTCAAATACATGGTACAGAAAACAACTACAACTTTATTACAACAATTGTCGTGCAAAATACAACAACACATATGCTGTGAGTTTGGATACAAATATATACCAAATGTGACATTGGACACCATCATGTATCAGCACTTCACAAAGGTACCTTACATAAAGGTATAGTCAAAAACTGTTCTAGAAATTAGAATCTTTGGGAAGTGCTCAAGGAAACCTTCGTACATGGGAGGCCACGCGTCTAGGTTATGATAGATATCATATGGCCACAGAATTATCCTTGGTTGACCCAATAGACCCCAAAGAAAAACGAGAAGATTACTATCATATTCTTCCCAATGGTGAGTCTTCTCTTGACTTATAATTATCTCCGCTGTCTCTAATTGAGAATTATACTTCAAACAAATACCAAGATTATATAGGTAGTGCCCATAGATATACTCAGCAAGTGGATGAGCACAACCCTGTCCTATGATGACACGAGGTTGTATGTCATTAGACATCTTGTATGATAGTGACAAAACACCCTTCCAACGTTGGGTTCGCCTCACCCTATTTTCTTCACCAAATATAACTACTAAATGATGACCACCGTTCTATTCCCTTGTTACCCCCGCTCGACCCAGCTACACTCTTATTACCTGAAAGGAATTGTGAAGCAAAAGGGTGAGCACAACTAGCTCAGTAAAGAATATATCATGACTAAAGATAATTAAATTATCAATAGCCTTCCTCAATAATAAATCAGAGATTTAGAACATATGGTAAATGATAAAAATTTCAACCATAGTTGCAGCGGAACGAGCAATCCATTAGAAGAGTCAAATAGACTATAAAGTCTATTATCTTCTCCATGTTAAAAATCCACCAACAATATTTTATCCATGTAACATCACTCAACAGTTCCTTTCCACAATCATATGAATAACTCATAATCATAATTGTGACTATAAATTTTTCTTCGCACCCAGGACGAAGAATATTTTCATCACCTGTCTTTACCTGAAACATCAAAGATCATGGTTATACCAAATCACAGTTCATGTTTATAATCATACTAACAAATCCATCTTTGCACTACGGGCCAAAGATATTCATCAACAAACCATCTTTGCACTACGGGCCAAAGATATTCAACAACAGTTCATCTTTGCACTACAGGCCAAAGATATTCATCAACAGGCCATCTTTGCACTACATGCCAAAGATATTCATCAACAATTCATATTTGCACTACAGGCCAAATATATTCATATCTCAAAGAAATATATAATCATTTCAGAATTTATATAAACAATAATTATAACCATGTTGATCAATTCACCTTTGCACTTAAGCTTAAGATATTCAATTATAAATTCAATGGTCTTGATTATACCAGTCACAATTCAACTTTGCACTACAGGCCAAAGAGAACCCTAGTCATGATCATACCAATAATCTACTCATCTTTACACTCCAGTGAAAGAGAATTTCAACATCAGGATTATAAAAATGTAATATATGATGATAAAAATAATATGATCAACATATAGTTTTAATCTCAAGAGTAATATTCGTAACTCATGAATAGTAAATCGTGAATAGTAACTCATGAATAGTAACCCCGACACAAAAGATAGAAATTCTACAATAAAATCCATACCAATATTTCGGTATAATGATATTGAAAGAATAACATTACTTAAATTTATAAACAATTTATTTTAATTGTTTACACTTTACTAATTAATGCATTTAATCATCATAAAATGCCAACTCTTACAATTTCATCATCAATAACCAAAACCCTCATCAAAAATCTGCATATACCTCATATAGGATTCTCAAGCCATAAAATCCTATTTTCCAATTTTCTTTCTTCACAAAACATATTTAATTCATTTACTCATAACTAGACCATTTTCATGAAAAATACCAAATCAGTTCCAAAAATATTTCTTTTCTGAGATTTAGCATAATATAGTCCCATTGTGAACATATATTTTTCTCAGAATTTTTAAAAGTCATTTACTATTTTTCATATGGCCAAAATAGCCGAATATTTAGACATTTATCAAAAATTATACTTTTGTCTAAAAATTTTGAAATTTACAGAGTATACTTCTATCATACACATGTACTCCCAATAAAAATTTCATCAATTTTGGAGTTAACCACAAGGAATTATAAGCGGTTACTTTTAAAATAGTCTTTTCTCATAAAATTCATAACTCTCAATTTATACATCCAAAAATCACCATTTTTGGACACAATCAAGAAAACTCATCAAAATATCATTTTGAATTTTTCCAGAATTTTTGAAGATCAGAAAAATTACGAAACTGAAAATCATAACAACCCTTAAAATCCATTACTATCCCTTACTATCCCTTACTATCCCTTACTATCCCTTACCATCCCTTACCTCAAAAGAGCAGTACTTCTGACCGATATGCAAAGCCGAAGGAAACTTGCACTGAATAGCAACTCTCAAAGTATCTAAATACTCACAAAATATGCTTCATAATATATAGAGAGAAAGAGAGAAAACTTATGTTTCTGGTGTGATTTTCAATTCTAACTTAGCCCTCTATTTATAGGAAAATTTTGGTAGGTTTGACCTGCAACCTGATGGCTTTACCTGCTACTATTCCCACCCACCACATTTGAAATATAATTCAGCACATTTCTTCACCAACCACAAGTGGGGCCCACCAATTCTAGAATTTTCCATCAAAATGATAAACTCCAAAAATTCAACAATTTCTGAACCAGTCATCTCGTAAAATTCATAATAAATCATACGTTCATTTTTAACGGTTCAAAATTTGTGGACATATACTCAACTTATATATGTATAACATATCCAAAAATTACCACGATCCAACGGTCGGATTAAAAATTATAACCCCCGCAAAATATCTCAAAAACCCTGATTTTTAATACCTCCATTCCGACAAAAATACGGATAAAAATCTCAACATTAACTCCTTCATTTTTAACCACAAAAATATATCCCTCGTTTATATCCACATAAAATAAATATTTCCTTATCATATGAATCAATAATTAATTATTCACAAATAATATTACAGAATCACATTTATGACAACCAGGCCGTTCCCAGGAAAGAGGGGGCTTTCCAATAAGAATTTCTCCTTACTGGCGCGCAATTAGATGACCAAACCTCTCCTTAGACAGAACTTTCTAGACATTGACAATAATGTTATCTAATAATATTATTCAAATAATATGAATTATTGATCTGATAATAGAAAATACTGTGCAGCAACAATTATTGAAACAACAATAATATAAAATATCAACGCAGCAATTATTGAATCAATAAAATAAAATATTGAACAGTAATTACTGTAACAATTATTGAGTAGTGTCTTCCTCCGTAAGAATCAATAATTTCAAAAATACTATGCAATACCGTGTGCTACTGTGCAATAACGCGTATTACTGTATTTTAACCACCGGGTATTCCAACAGTGTTAACGGTAACAACTACGCCGTTATTTGTAAAAACTCAAATTTGTCGTTTTCCTTCACCCGACAGTTATTCGTTATGGGGCCCACAAATAGCTGTGCCATCGTACGAATATTCCCCGAAAGAAAGAATATTCCACGACCAAACGAATATTCCCCGACAACAATAATTATTTTATAACCACTTGCTTATTTTGAAAAAAAATTCATATTTCACCCATAACTTTAAACTTTTATCAATTTAACCATTTACTGAATAGTAATTATAAGAAAAATTGAATACTTTTATTTCATAAAATTTGGGGTCTTACAATCTCCCCTCCTTATGAAATTTCGTCCCCGAAATTTACGTACCTGGTATTTCAAAGAGTTGAGAATACCTTGCTTTCATTTCAGATTCCATCTTCCCTATCATCATGATTTCTCCATTGCTCATCTCCTGTATTTCAGATATCATTCTAGAATACAGTTTCAAAATAAGGGTTAATTTAACAAATTAACATATCACATAACATCCCGATATTATGACTGACCAACAAATAAGCTTAGGAAGGACACACTAGCGAAGGATTTACTCGTCTCTCCCCACCTAGTTGTATTCCCCAATCTCCGTCAGAGATCATATCCCTAAGCTCTGATACCAAATGTAACTCTGGACACCAACCTATGTCAGCACCTTACATTGATACCTATCAGCTTGCCACCGCAGAACGGCGTCCCCTACGGAGAGTCTGGCTTCGGTGCATCCCCCATCAACAGGAAGTCACCAGCGAGAGGCTCGGGGCTCTTTACTTATAGCTCTGATACCAAATGTAACGACCCCAAAATAGGTCCATTCCATCCAACCCATTCTGAGTCGTCAAATACATGGTACAGAAAACAACTACAACTTTATTACAACAATTGTCGTGCAAAATACAACAACACATATGCTGTGAGTTTGGATACAAATATATACCAAATGTGACATTGGACACCATCATGTATCAGCACTTCACAAAGGTACCTTACATAAAGGTATAGTCAAAAACTGTTCTAGAAATTAGAATCTTTGGGAAGTGCTCAAGGAAACCTTCGTACATGGGAGGCCACGCGTCTAGGTTATGATAGATATCATATGGCCACAGAATTATCCTTGGTTGACCCAATAGACCCCAAAGAAAAACGAGAAGATTACTATCATATTCTTCCCAATGGTGAGTCTTCTCTTGACTTATCATTATCTCCGCTGTCTCTAATTGAGAATTATACTTCAAACAAACACCAAGATTATATAGGTAGTGCCCATAGATATACTCAGCAAGTGGATGAGCACAACCCTGTCCTATGATGACACGAGGTTGTATGTCATTAGACATCTTGTATGATAGTGACAAAACACCCTTCCAACGTTGGGTTCGCCTCACCCTATTTTCTTCACCAAATATAACTACTAAATGATGACCACCGTTCTATTCCCTTGTTACCCCCGCTCGACCCAGCTACACTCTTATTACCTGAAAGGAATTGTGAAGCAAAAGGGTGAGCACAACTAGCTCAGTAAAGAATATATCATGACTAAAGATAATTAAATTATCAATAGCCTTCATCAATAATAAATCAGAGATTTAGAACATATGGTAAATGATAAAAATTTCAACCATAGTTGCAGCGGAACGAGCAATCCATTAGAAGAGTCAAATAGACTATAAAGTCTATTATCTTCTCCACGTTAAAAATCCACCAACAATATTTTATCCATGTAACATCACTCAACAGTTCCTTTCCACAATCATATGAATAACTCATAATCATAATTGTGACTATAAATTTTTCTTCGCACCCAGGACGAAGAATATTTTCATCACCTGTCTTTACCTGAAACATCAAAGATCATGGTTATACCAAATCACAGTTCATGTTTATAATCATACTAACAAATCCATCTTTGCACTACGGGCCAAAGATATTCATCAACAAACCATCTTTGCACTACGGGCCAAAGATATTCAACAACAGTTCATCTTTGCACTACAGGCCAAAGATATTCATCAACAGGCCATCTTTGCACTACATGCCAAAGATATTCATCAACAATTCATATTTGCACTACAGGCCAAATATATTCATATCTCAAAGAAATATATAATCATTTCAGAATTTATATAAACAATAATTATAACCATGTTGATCAATTCACCTTTGCACTTAAGCTTAAGATATTCAATTATAAATTCAATGGTCTTGATTATACCAGTCACAATTCAACTTTGCACTACAGGCCAAAGAGAACCCTAGTCATGATCATACCAATAATCTACTCATCTTTACACTCCAGTGAAAGATAATTTCAACATCAGGATTATAAAAATGTAATATATGATGATAAAAATAATATGATCAACATATAGTTTTAATCTCAAGAGTAATATTCGTAACTCATGAATAGTAAATCGTGAATAGTAACTCATGAATAGTAACCCCGACACAAAAGATAGAAATTCTACAATAAAATCCATACCAATAGTTTGGTATAATGATATTGAAAGAATAACATTACTTAAATTTATAAACAATTTATTTTAATTGTTTACACTTTACTAATTAATGCATTTAATCATCATAAAATGCCAACTCTTACAATTTCATCATCAATAACCAAAACCCTCATCAAAAATCTGCATATACCTCATATAGGATTCTCAAGCCATAAAATCCTATTTTCCAATTTTCTTTCTTCACAAAACATATTTAATTCATTTACTCATAACTAGACCATTTTCATGAAAAATACCAAATCAGTTCCAAAAATATTTCTTTTCTGAGATTTAGCATAATATAGTCCCATTGTGAACATATATTTTTCTCAGAATTTTTAAAAGTCATTTACTATTTTTCATATGGCCAAAATAGCCGAATATTTAGACATTTATCAAAAATTATACTTTTGTCTAAAAATTTTGAAATTTACAGAGTATACTTCTATCATACACATGTACTCCCAATAAAAATTTCATCAATTTTGGAGTTAACCACAAGGAATTATAAGCGGTTACTTTTAAAATAGTCTTTTCTCATAAAATTCTTAACTCTCAATTTATACATCCAAAAATCACCATTTTTGGACACAATCAAGAAAACTCATCAAAATATCATTTTGAATTTTTCCAGAATTTTTGAAGATCAGAAAAATTACGAAACTGAAAATCATAACAACCCTTAAAATCCATTACTATCCCTTACTATCCCTTACTATCCCTTACTATCCCTTACCATCCCTTACCTCAAAAGAGCAGTACTTCTGACCGATATGCAAAGCCGAAGGAAACTTGCACTGAATAGCAACTCTCAAAGTATCTAAATACTCACAAAATATGCTTCATAATATAGAGAGAGAAAGAGAGAAAACTTATGTTTCTGGTGTGATTTTCAATTCTAACTTAGCCCTCTATTTATAGGAAAATTTTGGTAGGTTTAACCTGCAACCTGATGGCTTTACCTGCTACTATTCCCACCCACCACATTTGAAATATAATTCAGCACATTTCTTCACCAACCACAAGTGGGGCCCACCAATTCTAGAATTTTCCATCAAAATGATAAACTCCAAAAATTCAACAATTTCTGAACCAGTCATCTCGTAAAATTCATAATAAATCATACGTTCATTTTTAACGGTTCAAAATTTGTGGACATATACTCAACTTATATATGTATAACATATCCAAAAATTACCACGATCCAACGGTCGGATTAAAAATTATAACCCCCGTAAAATATCTCAAAAACCCTAATTTTTAATACCTCCATTCCGACAAAAATACGGATAAAAATCTCAACATTAACTCCTTCATTTTTAACCACAAAAATATATCCCTCGTTTATATCCACATAAAATAAATATTTCCTTATCATATGAATCAATAATTAATTATTCACAAATAATATTACAGAATCACATTTATGACAACCAGGCCGTTCCCAGGAAAGAGGGGGCTTTCCAATAAGAATTTCTCCTTACTGGCGCGCAATTAGATGACCAAACCTCTCCTTAGACAGAACTTTCTAGACATTGACAATAATGTTATCTAATAATATTATTCAAATAATATGAATTATTGATCTGATAATAGAAAATACTGTGCAGCAACAATTATTGAAACAACAATAATATAAAATATCAACGCAGCAATTATTGAATCAATAAAATAAAATATTGAACAGTAATTACTGTAACAATTATTGAGTAGTGCCTTCCTCCGTAAGAATCAATAATTTCAAAAATACTATGCAATACCGTGTGCTACTGTGCAATAACGCGTATTACTGTATTTTAACCACCGGGTATTCCAACAGTGTTAACGGTAACAACTACGCCGTTATTTGTAAAAACTCAAATTTGTCGTTTTCCTTCACCCGACAGTTATTCGTTATGGGGCCCACAAATAGCTGTGCCATCGTACGAATATTCCCCGAAAGAAAGAATATTCCACGACCAAACGAATATTCCCCGACAACAATAATTATTTTATAACCACTTGCTTATTTTGAAAAAAAATTCATATTTCACCCATAACTTTAAACTTTTATCAATTTAACCATTTACTGAATAGTAATTATAAGAAAAATTGAATACTTTTATTTCATAAAATTTGGGGTCTTACAACCTAAATTGTCCCAAACACACACAAAATCCTCCTACCACAGTGAGTATTCCAAATTGTTTTACGCTAATATGGTCATATGCAATACCCTAATTCATTAACCTCTAAGAGAGTAAACCATAACCCTCTATAAGAAGCGGTCCACTTCTAGTTCTTATATGCAAGGTGTTTCACATGTGTTTCTGTTGCTAAGAACACAACAACTTTGTTAAGAGTATAACTCAACCTCGGTCGTTCAATAGACGTTACTATATTAGACTACATATGGTTGAATAGGTTGGGTTCCCAACACCCCTCACTCCAAGTGGTTTAAGTTTCATATCACAAGTAGTCAAACTTTACTAAGCTTTCGTCAGGGTCTTAGTAACAAGATAAGCCAATTCGTCACTTGCCTTCCTCATAGACAAATATTATGATACTTTTTTTGTATCAATTGTCTAACAAAAATTATGTCTATAACCAACATGTCAACACTTACCATTAAAGGTAATATCATATGTTCTATACAAAAACAATTTCATTATTACAACATAATGAACTAAAAAATTTTAGAAGTGGAAACAATTCGATTCCATTTGCTTTCTACATCGTATGAAACAATAGTATTACTTACTGCTCCAAGTAAATTACTCCCCTCATTAAGGGTAATAATATATATATCTACTTGTGAAAATATAATTATATATTCACCTACTTGTGAATATTTTTTTACATATTCAAGAGCACAACCATCTATGAATCCAAGGTTAATAATTTGTACTAAATAAAAATTTTCACTAACACAATATAGTAAAATATGAGACTTTAGACTAAGCCACAATTAATGTTTTAACAAATACCCTAATCCATTAATTAAACTTCTCTCATAAGATAATAACATTATATCCATATAGTGAAATGAAAAATACTCATTTGTTTCTTTTCTAAGAAACAATACTCAAGATTGGGTGTAGATTCACCTACTTGTGAATTTATAATTTTTCTCATTAAAATATAATATAAGTGGCATTTATGTGATCTATTAAAATATCGAGAAATCTAACAAAAGCCCATTTTAAACCACTAGTATACTAAGTTAAAAACAATAGGTAATATCTGATTTCGTGCATTGCATATCAAACATAAAGCTCCCACTAGGGCATATGTACTTTAGATTTATAATATATAGTTATATCAGAATTACCTTCTAGTGTACCACCACTATTAAAGAATTATTAAATTCTTCAATTTCAAGGTTATATATCAAACTTAGTTCAATACAACCCTCAATACAATTAAATTGGCTTAGTTGAAACCCTTACTATGTTTTCACAAAAATAATAAAATAACATCTATTTTAATTACAAGTTTTTCAACAAAAAGACAAAAACTAGATATGTCTTAAACTCATGATTTACGTTAACAATGCTATGTAAAATAATCAACATGTTATTAATATACACAAAAACTATCACATTATAGTTTATACAATTATATAGTTAGTGTAAAAATATAAATAATTATATATCCAATAAATAGGAAAAAAGTTAAATACTACTCCTTCTGTTCCTAAAAGATTGTCGTTTAAGGTTGAGGTACATGGATTAAGAAAGTATCATTTACTAAGTAAAATTTATTTGAAATTTCATCACTACCCCTTTATGGGAAATTGAAAACTATTAATACAAAGAACAAAATTTCTTGAGACAATGTGAGAAAGTAGGGGTAATATAGGAAAGTAAATAATTTATTCTCCTCGAAAGTTGTAAACGACAAACTTTTTTAAACAAATTTTTTCTTCTAAAACTACAATATTTTAGGAACGGAGGGAGTAGTTCTCAGTTTAATCCATAAGTACATAACTATTTTACACCTTAACCTCTCAATCGAAAAGAACAAACCAACTTGTTCATTAATAATATACTCCCTCAATCAAATTTATTGAAAGTAATATCATAATCGGTGCTAAGATATTAAAATAATTTATACTCTCTTGTCTTAAGCCTTGAAATTTATTTTTACTTTCAAAGTAAAATAGTCATCAGTATCGAATCACTTATTCATATACAACAAATTTAGAATCTCAAGGTAAATATGCACATACCTATATATTATCACCTAATATGTATCTACTTTAATATTTATAACTTATTTTCAATCTCACTATTGAAATCAATCACTATAAATATTTTGGATCATATTTAGGCAAATAAAATAGATATTTTATTTACCAAATTATTATATTGATTTCCTTCGCCAAATCAATATTGTTCCTTCTAGGTTCAACTTATAACTTTGTAGGGCCTTAGAGAATTAATTAAGTGAAATAATTTTACATTTCAATATTATTCAAAAGTTTGTGTTTCAAAAACATTTATTTCATTGGACTACACAATCAAATTGAATTTCATAACAAGAAATTCATAAGCCTTACTATTTCTTACATAAATAAAATTATGCTCCAAATAGTTCAAAGGCCAAATTTAGTCAATAAAAAAATTTAAAGAATCACCCCCATGCACATTTTTAAATAATTGAAATCTCATTTAATTGAATATTTTCACTTCACAATATTATGCTCACTACTTAAAATAAATTTTAGATTAATATTAACATTTTATGTGAAAATATTACTATAAATATTAATTACTTCCATATAAGAATTTTAATTAGGAACACTTCTCTAAACAAAAAATAAATTCTTGTACATCTTATATAATAGTTATTCATATAAAGATTACTTCAACATAAAAATCTTTTAGAACACCCCATATAAGAAAACGATCTTATTTTCTGAAATTCCATAAAATCTCAAATTCAAAAGTTATTTAACATAAGCACTTAAAATTATATATGTATATTTTTCAAGTATACCAACACGTAGTACTTGACTCTATGTAAATAGTATAATATGCAAATTATAGTGCAACTCATCATATTGCACAAATTTATTTGAATATAAATCATAAAATATAAAATTTTATATTTACTCTCTAAAAAGTTAATTTATCACACACAAAAATTAATTTATGTAGAAAGTAAATAAATTTCACACGCATGAATTGGTATATTTAATTCTCAAGTGTTTTCTTGTCCCAACTTAGACATGAAATATCATAAATAATATATCTTTTAAAATTTAGAAATGTAGAATTCAAGACAATTCTCATAATAATATGAAATACTTGAATTTCATTATATTTATAAAAAATCAAAAAATAAAATATTCATCTCAATTTTAATATACAAAATTCATATAATTACATTAAAATTTACTACTTCTTGGACAAGAAGTTCACATTAAAATAAATCAACATATACCAATTATGATTATCCTAAGACCACTACAAATAAAAATTTTCTAAGTTTTTTTCTCAACATCATAATCATAATGTATACAAGATTTATTCAACCAAATCTACTTCTACAATATCTCTTCTAAGTATTAGTTAATAATTAATTTATTATCCACAAACAAAGTAATTTATCTCAAAATTCATGCATACAAATACCAAGTAATACTACACACTAAATATTACCTCAAATTTTATATGCATAATTTTGTTCAAAAAGAACATAAATTTACTTTATTCCAAAATAAATTAATTTACAAATAATTTGTTATACATAATGACAAGTAAAAATCACAAATTTTACTAGAACAACTAATAATAAATTAATTTCAATTATTTTATAAGAATAGTAATTTTCTCATGCATATACACTTTTAGCAATATTATCTAGTCATAAAATATTACTAGTCAATATATATGCACAAGTTAAAGTTTGTTCCACCATGAGCAATAATCAAATTACCTCCAAATCAACTCAAATCAAATTAATTTATTATATTAGATCATAAGTAAAACAATACTCGCACATGCAAATATCATCAACACATGATATAATACATAATATTTATACTTTCAAGTATATACACATATATAAAATGATACACAATTATCATTTATAAAAATAAAGGCAAATGTTAAAAAACACACCTTTGGAATTAAATCTGAAGAACACCATAATCTCTTTATAAAGAAATTTAGGCATTAACATTTGGTGTTTTTCATGATGACTTTTCATCTTCTACACATCAATGTACAAACTTGTAAATTGTAAGTCTTTTTCACTTTCATTTTTCTCCACAATCTATCTTCTAACATTTGTTATTAATAAAAAAATAATTAGCTTAATATCTCAATAAATAACTAATTATCATAAAAACTCCTTAATAAAATAGATATAAGAAAACTGACACTTATCTTTGAAATAGTTTTATGTCTTCCATCCACCCATTTCTGATTCTAATAAATCAATAAAGACCTTAACATTGTTAGAACCGTAGGTTCATATAATCAAAATCGTAGTAGAAGACATGATATTGGTGATCCATGTCCTTAAGTTATCGCCCCCACCACGATTGGTTTGCTATAGGTTGCAGACGATATATCTTCAGGATATATGTTAAGCCTCAAAACTGAACAAACTTATGATAGCAATTCACATTTGTTCTAGACGAGCACTTCTTTGTGATAGCGCTTGTTAAATGTTTGTAGAAGATAAAAATGTGGAAAAGAAAAATTATTCCAAGTGCTTAGTATAATATGCATATATCTTATCTTATGTATATATATCAACTAGAGTCGGCATTGGCTAAGGGCAACCAGGGAAACAGTCGGGGGCCCACAGTTGGGAGGGGCCCAAATTTTTTTTAAAACTTATGTGTATATATGTGTATAAAAAAATAAAAAATAAAACAAAAGAAGTTGTCGCATGTACTTGTTAATGAAAAAGGAAGCCAATCAATCCAATCAGTCTTTATATACTCAATCTCAAGAAAAAACGTACTGAGCAAGGAAGTCTCATACTAATTATAAAATATAATATAAAATGAATCAATAAATATGGGGGCAACTTCTTTAAATGATGTTTTGTGGTTCAAATTTTTTTGCTATTTTTATTTTGTAAGTACATGTGATGATTCTTTGCTTCGATTAATTGTGGAGGATGAAAAGGAGATTTATCAAATCAGGAAATGCTTATGGAGATTCGAGAGGAAGCATGTAGGCTCAAATATGTAGTTTTCATTTTTTTTAATGCAATGTTTACAATCAGGGGTACTCTTTTTCCTTCATTTGGGGTTTTGTCCCATTTAGTTTTCTCCAACCAAGGTTTTAATGAGACCCAAAAGTGTTCTTCCTTATCTTTTGTAAATTCTTATAATTTTGATAAAATTAATTAGTTGATAATTTATTTATTTTTTTATTCAATTTGTATAAAGGGGCATATTTGAAAAAATTTATCCTGGGCCTTAAAAAACCCAAGACCGGCTCTGATATCAACATATACACATCCACATATATACATGCATATATATTGTAAGTTACACATTACAACTACTAAATTATATTTGACTACACTTATTAGTACACATTAGCAATAATTAATAGTTAAATAGAATTTGAATAGTTCTCACTATTTTTCTTTTGTTCCAAAATAAAATAAGACGGCACCACTTGTACTTATGAAGTAACTATTAATCTTTTCTATTAAATGGGACAAGGAAGAATTAGTTTTGTCAAACAACTTTGCATCTTATTAAATGTCTCACTATATGATCAAATCAAATGAAGTTCTCTCTTATTCTCCACAATTAGGGAAACAAATTATACCTGTATATTTACTTAAATTATATCAAGTAATAGGTTTTTTTCAAGACCAAAACTTGACAATAATTAAGTCTCCAAAATATAGAATAAAGTGTAATTTCTAACACCAGAGATCCTTCAGATTCCATTAGTAATGAGGATTTGAAATATTGATTTTTTAGGATCTTTCCTTTCTTCAAACGAAACAAACAGAGATAGAATCAGACCGATTCCCGAAATGCCTTTTTGGATACTCCTCAATGTCCGGGCTATTCACGAAATGTGATTAATGATCATCTGCTTCCAAAAGAAATTGAAAATTTTCTTGGGAATCCTACAAGATCCGTTCGTTCTTTTTTCTCTAACAGATGGTCAAAACTTCATCTGGGTTCGAATCTTACTAAGAGATCCACTAGAGATCAGAAATTGTTGAAGAAATAACAAGATCATTCTTTTGTCCCTTCGAGGCGATCAGAAAAGAAAAAAATGGTTAATATATTTAAGATAATTATTACAAAATACCGTTTCAATTTATCTTATTTCATCATATCCGAGGTGTGATGTGGTTTCCAAGTTACTCTATTGTCGCAGAGTAAAATCGTTTAGTGGAATACCAGTTTGTAGAGTAAATACTGAAGTCACTTTACTATTGCAGAATAACTTAACTTAGATTGTAGAGTCATAACTTAATAATCGTAAAGTAATGACTTAACAATCGTAGAGTAATGACTTGGATTGTAGAGTTATAACTTAACGATTGACAAAGATTCAGAAGCAACTCGAAGTGTTACAAGTTGTCATTTGACACTGTTCATGTTATTGATATTGAATGTGACCGAAAGATGAAAGCAATAATACACTACATATGTGATGCCCCCAAAATTAGGTATACATCACCCATCTTGAGTCGTCAGATACATAGTACAGAATACAAATACAACTTACTAATACAACTGTCGTATACAATACGACAAAACATAAACTGTGGGTTTGAATACAAATATTATCTTCTAGAGAGTATTCATACTCAAAAGGAGTCCTCATTACATTTATTAACACACTATTACATAGAATAGTGAGGAATACTAACTAATACTATCATTCAGACCATCACTCCGTTCCCCGACTTGTCCCAGCTACGTTCTCATTTCCTGAAGAGAACAGTGAAAGAAAGGGTGAGCTCAACTAGCCCAGTAAGAAATATTATGACTAAGATAATGCAGAATAAATTATCATTAGCCTTCAACAATATTAAACTGATAAAATATAATAGACATCAAGTTTAACTGCAGCGGAATAAGCAATCCATTAAAAGAGTCAAGTAGAAAATAAACTCTACTATCTTTTATGATTTAAAAAGTTTTTCAACACTGTGATCGCTGGGACTCAGCTTAATAAAATAATCCACATCATCGAATCACCCATGCACTACGGCCAAGGATATTCGTGTATTCATTAATGGTCATGATCATGCCAACAACTGTCCATCAACGCACTACGGGCCAATAAGGACTTTTACCACATCATTTGTAACATTACGGTCATGATTATACCGAATAATCCCTGGTCATAATCATACCAAGTCCATCTATGCACTACAAGCCACAGATGACTTTTAACATTTTATAAACATGAGGATAATGACAATGATATAAGAATTCAATAAAACAAGTTCAAGAATTAATTTATCCAAGAATTAACAACGTCCAAATTGTCAACATGATACTGCTTTGTGGAGTAAAATTTAAGAATGCTTAGAAGAATATTTTCATAAAAAGATACTGGATGAACCGCAATTATCAAGGATATTTCACTAATTTTATGGAGTATAGAAGTTAAAACTTAACCAACTGAGTATAGTAAAGAATGGAATAACAAAAGAAATCACCCGGCATGCGATAGACCGCACAGACAGGTTATTCCAACAGAATAATAAATAATGGAACCAGGTCCGGCGTAAACGCACAGACAGGATATTCCGACAGAATAATAAATAATAGAACCAGGTCCGGTGTAAAACACACAGACATGATGTTCCAACAGAATAATAACAAGACAGAACCAAGTCCGGTGTAAAACACACAGACAGGATGTTCCAACAGAATAATAATAAAAACGGAATCAGGTCCGGTGTAAAACACACAGACAGGATGTTCCAACAGAATAACAGAAGAATGTCACCAAGTATAGGGTAGACCGCGTATACAGGTTATTCTAACATAATAATAAGAAATGGAATAACAACAGTTCTCTTCATGAATAAGAAAGAATAACACCCCTTACCGTTTTAAAGAAGAGCTGAAATAAGGAAGTAGTTAAGTAGCAGAATACTCTTCTTCTCTCTCTCTATAGTTTCTCTCTCTAGAGTTCAGTGAATTCGTAAGAAATAATGAAGGAATGAGCTGCTATTTATAAAAAAATAGAATGCATAGTAACTAATCCATGAACGGTCCAGATTGATTACTTTAATCTGACGGTCCATATTTAAAGAAAAATCTTTTAAATAAAATATAATATATTCTATTTGTAGAATAACTTTAATAAAGTATTCTGTTTTATATAAAAAGATGTTTCTGTTTTATTACGTTAATAATACGAATAAAACAAAACGTCATTATCGCTAAATAATTCATATTATTAACTGACAATAATTGAATCAAACTGAGTGACTTCTCACATAAGCATTAATAATCAATACCGTGTGCTACTATGCAACTACACGTATTACTGTACTTTTACTACCAAGTAGTTCAACAGTATCAATGGTAAAACTTTCGCCGTTATTTTTAATAAAATATTTTTGTCGTTTTCTCAATCCGACAATAATTCTGTTGTGGGGTCCACCAATGATTGTGCCGTTGCACGAATATTTCCTGTTAAAACGAATATTCCCCGACCAATGGAATATTATATAACTTGCGTACTTTACAAAATTTATAAATATTACCCACAACTATAACACTATATCAAATTAACTCCATAATATTCAAAAATGATATTTATAGAAAATTTATCTTTATTTATAAAAGTTGGGGTCTTACAACATAGATATTAATGGTGGTCTGTTGTATGCACAAAATGAGGAGAAAATAGTTCTGAAATTAGTTAGTGCACATGAAGCTCTACAAGCATACTATGCATATGCTTACAAAGTGTTTGATGAAACGCTTAAAAGAGAAGAAAATTGGCAGTTTGATTCAAATGACACTATCAAGGAGCTTGGTGATACTTGTGTGATAGGCAATTCAGTTGATGTTAATTCTTTAGAGACGAATAGATCAAAATTGAAGTACAATATTGAGATGTTAGTAGCTCCTAAAATTTTTATGTCTTGTCAAGCATCAAAAGATGTATATGCAGAATCTTCATTACTGTTAGTTAATGCTCATCTTGTAGGATTAAACAAAACAATTAAGGTTGAAAATGTGAAGGACTTGAATGGGCCGCCCTCTAATTCTATCTTTTCTCTTTGTATTCCAAAAGTTGGCGGTGGAAATAAAATTGCAACAAGGAGTTTTATACAAATTGGAGTTTCTCAATTTCAAAGGGAAGGGTATGAACAAACCATGATGGTGGTTTGGGATGCATGTTGAAGACGGAATATAATTTGGGTCAATATACAACCTTCCATGGTTTGATCACTTTTATGATGCTAGCTTCCATTAAGGTTACAAAGTGAATATGAGTAGTGGCAGAGCCAGAACATTTTTAGAGGGGGGATCAAAATACATCTGTAAAAAAAATCATTTATTGACACTTGGAGTGCTTCTTTCAAATTTATTTTGTCCAATTATAAAATTTCACAACATCTTATTCCAACGACCCTTGTCAACATTTGAGTTGTGAGTCTAATGGCTTTAAATACAAATACATATATATATATATATACACACACACACACACACACACACACACATATATATATATATGTATGTTTTAATTTCCTCCGAACTATAGGACTATTAATTAGACTTTGAAGTTTTTAGTCAACTGATTAACTACTTTTATGGATAAATTACAAATTAGAATATTATATATTCAAAACTTTATAGTGCGGTTCTGGTCATCTTCGATCATTGAAGATAACTAAGAGGAGCCACTCAAAGCAAGAAAATGAATTAAGTTATTCTCATTTATAAAAAATTGATATCAAGGTATGATTAAATCAGTAAGACAAATGAGTTCAATATTAATTAATTAATTATAAAACTTATTTAACATTATTTTATCTTATAGTAATATTGTTAATTTATTATAGGTGAAAGGACATGAGGAAGTAAAAAAATTAATATCATCTCATAACAAAGATCAAATTTAACTAATATTAGCATGCTTCAAATTTCAAGGTTGGGGGGTCATATGACCCCCCTGGCTCCCTAGTTCCGCCAGTGAATCTGAATGGCAATAATGTGATAAGGGACAACTGGTCAGAACTATGGTTATAAGAA
Organism: Panax notoginseng; assembly: GCA_016801055.1. Lineage (NCBI taxonomy): Eukaryota > Viridiplantae > Streptophyta > Magnoliopsida > Apiales > Araliaceae > Panax > Panax notoginseng. The sequence goes on from CM029012.1 coordinate 250,473,187, forward strand.
TATTTTGGGCTTTACGTTGCAGTTGTTCCATCGTTAGGACCTGCCCAGCCGTTCTCGCCTCCATCAGCTTGCGTAGGACATTGCAGCTGGTGTCACCGCCGAGAGTACGGGTATCCCTCCGTAGGAGTGGGTCGCGATACACGACGAAATTGTTCGGATGGTGGTTACCTTAGTCGAGGACGCGTTTGGGCCGATGTTGAGTCAGCGCTCGACTGCTCAGGTATACTATTCGTTTTAAATTCAAATATATATTCTGCATGTTATTTAATTTTCATTTATATTAGTTATCTTTAACTGAATCATATATATGGACTAATGAGTTACATTATATTGTATCAACAGGGTGAAGAGCGGACTGACGAGCGGGATGACGATGATAACAATTTTCATACTCTAGAGCAGCGTCGACGCCCGCCCGATAATCCTCCTCATACCGGGGGCTCTACTAGCTTGACTTAATTTACATTCTTTTGTAGTTTACATTAATTTTGACTTAGTTTACATTCTTCTTAGTTGCATTATTTTGTATTTTACATTATTTTTGACGTATTGTAGTTTAAACCTTGTCATTACTTTGGTTTGAAATATCTCTTTACTTTAGTTTTGTTGCAATTTGACGTTTAGTTTAATTTAGCTTAATAGGATGTTTGATATAGTTTAGTTTAGATTAATGGCATATTTTTGACATTTTTACTTCACATTTAGTTGGTTTTTGACATATTGTTGGCCTTGGTAATTGTAATTCATGTTATTGGGCTTTATTAAGTTAATTGTAATTCATCTCATTTAGTTACTTCTCATTTTTACTTTAGTTTTGTTTAGGTTTAGTTTAAATTAATGGGATTCATGTTGGCCATATTGTTAGCTTGTGTATGTGCTGTTGGGAAAACATAAACAGGTACAGGTACAACAGATGTGGGTTAATTCCCTGGATATTGCAAAAACAAATAAAACATTTAAAAAAACACATTATTCTCGATGGAATAGTACTATTTTCGACGGATTTTCGTTGGAAATAAGTCCTTACCATTTTGGTCATGTGCCACGTGTCACATCTATTCTCAACGAAATAGTGGTAATCTCGACGGACTTTCGTCGAGTTTAAGGTCTTTTCCATTTTTGGTAGCCTGCCACGTGGCATGCTTATCATCGATCGAATATCCTCGACAGACTATTTTCAGTTGGAAATATATTAACATCGACTGAATATTCGGTCGACGATAATTCCGTCGAATTTAAGTATCCCTGTGACACCCCCGAATCCGAATCCTTTGACCCCGGTCCGGTCATCACGATAAAATACAAAAATCCACCTCTAAACAACATACGATAACTAAAATGCGAAATATAATAAACGTACGTCGTTCATTCAAAACATGTTACTAGTCCCAAGATTCGATAACCTTAATACAATCTTACAAACATACCTTAAAATAATCATTAGGGTTCATATTATATAACAGTAATTTAAACTAGGAGTAAGGTAAAGTCTGCTTCTTGCCACTATCCTACATCTTTCCTTTACCCTTGTCCTTCCCTGAGGTCTCGGGCTTAGCTGCAATATAATTCATGATATAGCAAGGATGAGCAACAAGTTTGCTCAACAAGTTTAAATACAACAATAAGGATATATCATGATGAATGGAAAATATCTGACAATGAATTCAACAATATGAATATCTGAAGGATTCAACAATATGAATAATAGAAGCAAAGATAATGATTGCTTTTAGAATAACTGCTAGTCAAGTAGACTTTGAACTATAACACTCCAATGGAATCAATAGTTAATTGACCCTTTGGTTACTGGCTACAAAATAAGTACTTGAGGGGATCAGCCACACGTACACCATGTATATGCATAACATTTAAATCTGCTCTTTGTATCTTATATTAGATACCTGGGGTACCCCCCTATCATAAAAGAGGCGTTCTTTCAGTCTAAGAATCCTTACCATCAATTGGTTTGGATAGCTTTTATAAAACTTCATACACTGGTCTAACCGAACAAAAGTTCAGACTCTATCTAACACAGTTCAAGAATTATAGAACTTTAAATGATGTACAAGTCCAAGACTGTACGAACTCAAGTGCACTAAGTGAGAATATCAATAATATCGATGTGGAATAATTGTAAGGTAATTAAATCACTTAATAGCATGCTTGGAAATAAATTTCAAGCTTAAATGAATAACTTTCAATTTAATAATAACATGCTTAATGCAATATGAGAAGGATATGAAACTTTCACAAAACTCAAAGTCGTGTAAGTTAGGAAACTTGCAACACAATAAAAATAGTGTTCGGATACTTGCTCAAGTAAATGAGTAAGAATTAAGGAACTTGCAAAACCAAAGAATGAAGTTCAAGGAACTTGCTCAATAATAATTTGAGTAAGGATAGGGAACTTGCAACACGATAAAAATAGTGTTCGGATACTTGCTCAAGTAAAAGAGTAAGAATTAAGGAACTTGCACAACCAAAGAGTGAAGTTCAAGGAACTTGCTCAATAATAATTTGAGTAAGGTTAGAGAACTTGCTCAATAATAATTTGAGTAAGGTTAGGGAACTTTCCTGTTTGCTCAGCTACAATTTAATTCTAGCTTTAATTAACTTGCGTTGAAATGACCTAACATTAACAATTTGGTCTTTTCAATTAGTATGTGTAAACTAATATGAGACTACACTTACAAGAATTAAATCATCACATAGCATGCTTCTTAACACATTACATAACATATTGGTTATATAATACAAGCTAAATTAGTCATATAAGCATGCCTTGAATCATCAGATCAAAAACATAATTTATTCATAACTGCAGGATGGCACAGCTGCGCCTGGTCTATGCTTAGGGACGGCGCAGCTGCGCTGTCCCCTGGCCAGACCAGGGTTGGGCTTTGCACTTCATGTTTCTATCCAATTCTAACATACCAATACACTTATACCTTAACATATACACATGTTAGAGTTTCACACATAACACATGACCATACTTGAATTTACCTTTAGTTTCTGACTTTCCATGGATTTAAAGCATACAAGGGTCATGTAATTATTATGTCTTATAACTTGGCCATAGGTTTACCTAGAGAGGTCACTCAATCTGTTAACACACATGCTCGTGGTGTTCATATTGATTATTCATAACTAGCATTGTTTAACACTTCAAATCATGCTCTAAACTCATGTTCGGTTTAGTTAACATCATGTTCAATACATGTAAACCATGCCTAGGGATATAATAGATATAACATGACATCTTAACCCTTTAGAATTTAGATATTCATGATGCACCTAGATTTTTGGAAATACGTTCAAGGTTTCCTTTGAAATCCCTTTTATCATGAATGATGCAAGATAGCACATATAAGACAACTTCAAACCCCTTATCATAAATAACTAAGTCATAATGACTTCTTTTCAAAGTCATAAACTTCTCCTTGTAGCATTCATGTATATTAACTTTAATATAACAAGCTTTTCCTTTAAAATATTCTCTAACACAAAGCTAACAAGTTTAATCATGATAAAGACACTATACATCATATATCATGCTCATTTAGTTTCGAAATCAGTCATACGTATGAGTCACTAAGTTCAGAACTTGTGAACATAAGTTTTTCTCAAAGTTTGTTTTAGAAACCTTAAGTTTTGTTACAAACTTCCTTACTAATCCAAGTTGATTACTTCATACCACATAAGAAAGCTGTACCTCTCATGTTATACTCCTTTTTTAGGTATATATCTAAGTCATGATACCAAGTTCTCAACTCAAAGCATAAACAAAACCAGCAACTGATTCTGGGGTACGGTGCAGCTACGCTGTACCCTAGTACAAGTAGGGCGCAGCTGTGCCATGCCTACACCAGAAGCAGAAACAGACTCTGTTTTGTAGAGCCTCGACCACTTAGATTCTTTTCAGTTTAAGCATGTTCCAATCCATCAATTAAGAGTTCAAACATGTAAACATACTTCATAAAACACATTATAGTATGTTAATTCATATTGATTAACAAAGAATTCTAAGGAATTCCAAGAATTTGACAAAACCCAACTAAGAACAAAAGCTAGGACTTTCATACCTCTTGAAGTAATTGAGCTGCAATATACTCACTCCTTATAAGTTCCTTAGCAATTAATTCTCAGCAATTGTAATGAGGAAGGTGAGGGTCTCATTTATAGAAGGATGGTTACCCAGATAATATAATTACCTCCCAAATCAAACCAAATGATTTCAAGAATGTATAATGGTTAAGAGAGAGTTGGTGATTTCACCCATGAATCCCACTCCCCATCCACTTATTGCTATAGGTTTGTTGAATTTGAGATGAAGATAGGCTGGCTAGCTTTTCACGTGGGGAGAATGAATTGGGCTCTTATTATGGGATAAGAAAAAAATCTCAGCACTTGCACAAAAATGAAATGCAACAATTGGCTTATACCATATATACACATAATATAAACTTTGGTTATAAAATATGTATACACAATTCATTTCATATAACATGGGTTATAATGATTTAAAGGGCATACAATGTATTTCTTAATTACAAGGTATCAAGTAGTGGAAATACATATAACCCATGTACATTTTCTATTAACATCAAATACAAGTGTGCATTGCTCATTATTTATTACCATAACTGTTATCATTATAATCATAATAACTTAATGAAATCATTGTTAATTAATATTATCTAACCAGTGTACACACATAATTTTTTTCCCAATTTCTGGAATACACAGATATTTAATTATTTCTGTTTAAAATCACTTATGATTTTATTGCACTACTTGATACTCCATATCATTAGAATATATTCTTAAAATATGATTTTATTCATGTCACACCTTACATTAATGTTCCATTTCATTTTCTACAGTAGAAACTAATTTTTCTCAGGTTGGACACTGGCGCAGTTGCGCCATTTTGTACTACTGGGAGAGCGCAGCTGCGCCGATCCCTGGCAGTACCAAAATGGGTTAGCTTCAAGCCATTTCCAATTTTTATCACCACATAAGTTCCATATAATATAGTTTAACTTCTATAGTGGTGATATACCCATAATTGAAATGAATCAATATGTTCAAATCATGTCACTATATTCAAATAGATTGAATATTTAATCATTAAGAATCCTAACAATTCTTTGATACCAAACTCTTAGGGTTAGTCCACCTATTTAAATAACTATTAATGACTCCTTTTAATCATTTTATAAATTCACATAACCACATAAGGTTTAAATAAACTCACAAAACTAACTCATTAAAAATTAAATCACATATTTAATTAAATAAGGAGTTTTAAAATTCACGGTCATTACAATCCCCGACCGAAAGAACGACGGACTTAATTTCGACCTGCTTATATACGACCGAATATTCCGTCGAAATAAGGTTAACCTTGACGGAATATTCCATCGAAAATAAGACTTTTTGTTGTAGTGTACCATGGGTGTAAATAGCTTCATCCTGAGGACAAGTTGGGTTTTGAGTGGATGGTAATGTAATAAATATAGACTAATATATAAATAAATGTAGGGCTAAGATTAGATTTAATAGTTATAAGATGAATGGCTAGGATGAAAGCTTTGTATTGTCATGTATCCCTTTATAGTGTGGCTTGTAAACACTGAGAAGTATATGAAGGTGTGGACAAAGAAATCGTACCTTGTTAGGGTTAGGGTTTTGCGTTGGCTGAGAAAAGAAATCCACGAAAAATATGGAATTGAAGAGGGGAGAAGAACAAGTAAGTAATTACTCTAACAACACGTAACAGAACTCCTAGGATCCAAGAGCCTTCTTGAGTATCTAGGATCCAGAAAGCTTTCTCGAGTGTCTAAAGTTCAGAGAGAATCCAAAAGGTTCCTTCTATTAGAATGGATGGAGTATTTATAGAGCTTCCTGAAAAGTGATGACATGTCAGGCACATGAAGCACATGTTTGGATCATGTGCCTAGCATGTGACCTCAAGAGAAATTCTAAAAATACCCTTAATTACCCGAGCAATGCCTAAATCATCATGTTCTTCTAGTCACCAATCCAATCCCTCAATCAATTTTAAAAATGAGTCGCCTCCCTGAGTTTTCTACCTCGGGACTCGTGGAAGCTTCTCTCAGGTCTTGCTCATTTATTTCTTGATTTTTCTCTTTTCATTCAATTTTTTAAATTGTATGTGAACTCTAATTTATACTTGAACTCGCATAAAAAAATTAAAACTTTTTCCCCAAACCTCTCTTCTTCTTCTTTCTCATCTATAAATTCTTCTCTTCTCTTTAATTTTTGAAGTTGGTACGGAGAGTCGAAAATATGTACACTCACTCACTTATGGAAATATTGAATGCATGTTGATTGTTGGCATTATTGCCTTGGTCAGGATACAGCTTGGGCCAATAAATGGCAAAATAAATGCTATAGCTAGAATGACCTAATTATGGCATGGTGATGGTGTACATACTTAAGGAATTTGACCTCTCAACAAATCAATGCATGACAATACATGGCAGATGAAGATATATATATATATATATATATATATATATATATATATATATATATATATATATAAATCACGATCTTTCTACCATATCTAGATGATTAAAATGCAAAATAATCGATTAGTTTATCTATTTGTAACATTTTCGTCCAAGAAGTTGGGAATTATTCAAAACCTTCCCCAATGTAGTAGCAAAAAACTGTTTCATTTGTGTCAATTTTGGACTAAAATTTATATCAAAGTGACAGTTTTACACTATCAATTAAAACTTGGTGGAGGGCTTTGGTAATTGGTCAAATTCAAGGATATAAAATCAACGCACAACAGAAACACCGGACAATTTTCCATTTCAAAGTTTGTTTATAGCTATTTAAGTTGGAACCTATCTAGCTAATATATAGCCAATATTGAAGCTATTTTCTATACAAGAAGATGGAATATCATCAACTAACTGTGAAGAAGCCCAAAATCCTCTGCCTTCATGGTCATGGAAAAAATGGTTCAATTCTTAAAAAGCAGATGGAAATATGGCCAGCATGTGTGCTGGAAAAGATGGATCTAGTCTTCATAGATGCCCCTTTTCCTGTAAAAGGAAAACCAGATGATGATGATGCTCCCTCATTTGAATGGTTTCAGGTCAGTAAGGACATAAAATTAATTGTTTCATATTTCATTCCCATTCGGCATTTAGTTCATGTATATTAATTCTTATAGTTAGACTTGACAATATAAGTAGTTAACTGTTGGGTCAAACCATATTAATTGGAACCAAATTGGTCGGTTAACTATTTTTATTTATTCAGGTCGGTTAAAATTTGGACCCATATTTTTTAAAATAAATATGGTTGGTTACCTGGTTAACCATTTTCAACCCATATTTCATTTCTTTTTTCGTCTTTTCTTTGCTCAACCCTTCTTTATTCCTCCCAAGCCCAAGTCCTCACCTCCTCCCAAAACTGCTAATATATAAATAAGTGAATCAGTATAGATTTTATCAAATTAATGTGCATATTCTTAGTTTGATTTTATCAAATTAATAAATTAGATACCAAAGAATATATTCTGAATTGATAATATCATTGTTTATTCTAAATTGATACACCCCCACCCCTACCCCCACCCCTACCCCCACCCCACCCCACCCCACCCCACCCCCACACCCCACCCCACCCACACCTCCACCCTCACTAAAAAAAATATTATGTGATTATGTATACACCCTTACCCCACTCCACCCCACCCACCCACCCACCCACCCCGCACCCCTCACCCCACCTCCACCAAAAAAATAATTTTAATTACTAATAAGCTAGCTAGCTCCCGTTGATTTTGTGACTAATCACCATGGCCGTGATGTAGCCAAATTTATAAAAATATTATGGTTAATATGGTTCTTAACCATAACCATATGGTTCCAACCTATATTATCCATATTAAATATGGTTAATATGGTTTTAGTTCTTAAATGGTTGATTAACCATATTTTAAAAACCAAAACCAACTCATAATCATATTTTGCCAGGTCTACTTATAGTACAACTCACGTTAATATTATATATTCTGAGAAAATTTGTTTTAATGTATGCCATTTTTAGGATTTTACTCAATATAGCAATTTTGACGAGGGTATTGCATACATTGAGGATTGCATGGTAAAGCTTGGACCGTTTGATGGCGCGCTAGGATTTTCTCAGGTATATACTATTAAATAGAATATATATATACGGTCCGGATCAAGTGCATACCCCTTATCTTATTCACCCGTGCTCACCCCTTTTTAGGCGACGGTTTTAGTCATACAACCGTCGTCTATACTTTTAGCGACGGACAACATATAGCGTCGCTAAAAATATAAACGACGGTTGTATGACCGAAACCGTCGCCTAAAGGGGGTGAGCACGGGTGAGTAAAATAAGGGGTATGCACTTGATCCTTGCTATATATATATATATATATATATATATATATATATATATATATATATATATATACAAACACATATTAATTAACTAATCCGTATGATGATTATATATGTCAACTCTACTTTTATGAGTAGTAATTTGTTATTCTTCCGGAAAAGGGAGCTTTGGTAACAGCTGCATTACCAGGAATGCAAGCAACGGTAAAGCACGTAATTTCCTTTTTATTTTTCCAATCAGGCATTTGAGACGAATAAATCCGTCTCAAAATTACAAAAATCAATTTCAAAAACCCAAGTCGCTAAATTTGAGATGGCCTTATTTTCGGTCTCTAGAATTTAACAACCTAGTTTTCCGTTTCAAAAAATAAAAATCCGTTGCTAAATTTGAGACGGCCTTATTATCTGTTTCTAAAATTTAACAAACTATTTTCCGTCTCAAAAAATAAAAAAATCCGTCTCTATATCTGAAGACCAAAAGTACTTCTTTGAGACCGAAATATTCCGTCTCTAAATTTTGAGGGATAGTTTTGGCAGAATTTTTTTTATTCCTACTCGGAAAGAAGTTTAATATAATTGATAAAGAGACATATTTGGTGCATGGCAGGGTGTGGCTCTTACTAAGGTTCAAGAAATAAAATTTATAATGGTGATATCGGGAGGTAAATTTGGAGGGTTCAAATTTTCAGCTCCAAAGCTGGCCGAAAATGCATTCTCATCCCCCATTGAGATCCCATCACTCCACTGCTTCGGTACTTTATATATAAATTATTTGACATGTTACATTAGGATTGCAATAAAGAGTGGAAATGGAATAACTTATTTTAATGAAAATAATTATAAAAAAACTATTTGTTTAATAACGAATTCATTTCCGGTCCTATTTATGATTTTTATTTCTTATAGTGCATTTGGGTTGAAAAAATCAAGGTCAGAACTAAACGGGAAAAAAAATTATTTTGTACTCTCTTTCCTCTGATTCCGGATATTAAGCTTACGCGGCCCTTATTTAACATACATTGTATACCCCCTTTTAGCGACGGACCAGACGACGATTCGGTCCATCGCTATAGTTTCGGTCCGTCGTTAAAATTTAAAACGACGGTTCCATATATAGCGACGGACCGAATCGTCGCCCGGTCCGGTCCGTCGCTAAAGGAGGGTATGTAAGGTATGTCAGATAAGGAGTAAGTTTAAGATCCGGACCGAAACTATATATTCCGACAAAATAAAAGTTCATTTCATTATCTTAATTTTCAATCTTTAGGGAGATCATTCTATATATATATATATATATATATATATATATATATATATATATATATATATATATATATATATATATAGCACTAACTATCATCATGTAACCAACAAAACATGAACTTGAAAAAGCTAAAAAGTTTCCATTTTTTCTTTCCAAACATGGCATTAAAGAATTTTGAAATAACTCATGTCATTCCATTATTTTCTCTGTTCCGTTCCATTCCAACCTTTATTCATTCTTTCAATTCAAAGGTATTATTAATATATACTTATTAGAACTCAAACGTGTATATGTATATACACGATCCCCTTCTCCAATGTCGCTATAGCATACAAAGCCGACGACATATCTATGGCGATGGTTCGAACCATCGCTATAATAAAAAAAATTATCGTTATAGCCGGTTCACTTTTGGTTCACTGTTTAAGGTTCGCTTCAGAAGGGGACCGTATATATACATAAATTGTCTCTCTCCAGCAAACCATAGGGAGTGAATTAAAAATGAACCGGCTATAGCGACAGTTTTATCCGTCGCTATAAAGCAGAAAATCGGCTTTTTATGATATAGCGACAAATAAAATCGTCGCTATATCCGGTTCGTTTTTAGTTCGCTCCTTATTGTTCGTTGGAGAAACGGACCGTGTATATATATAGAGATAGAGCAGAAAACCGACTTTCTATGATTTAACAATAGATAAAATCATCGCTATATCTGATTCGTTTTTAGTTCGCTCTCTATTGTTCGTTGGAGAGACGAACCGTGTGTGTGTGTGTGTATATATGTATATATATATATATATATATATATATATATATATATATATATATATATATATATATATATATACAGTCCATTTCAAGGGTTCACCCCCTTATTTTACATATCATGCTCACTCTTTTTAGCGACAGACCGGGCGACTGTTCGGTCCGTCGCTATATCAGAAAATCATCGTCTTAGCTTTTAGTGACGGACAACATATAACGACGGACTGAACCGTCGCCCGGTCCGTCGCTAAAAGGGGTATGCAAGGTATGTAGGATCAAGGGCTTACTTTTCGTGTGTATATATATATATATATATATATATATATATATATATATATATATATATATATGGAAAATGATCCGTGCACAACGTAAGCTGTGAACCCTTTATCAGCTAACGCTCATCCAGCCGTCCAAAATTGAAGTTAATGGCCCAGATGAGATCCCAGCCGCTAGAGGGAGTAGCGGCCAGCAATAAATTTTAAAATCCACTGTGATGGCCGCTAGAGGAAGTAGCGGCCAGTTCAAACGTTGTCGTTTTGTCGGGCCGCTACTCCCTCTAGCGGCCAGCACAGTGGATTTTAAAATTTTGGGCATTAATGGAATTTCGCCCAGCCGCTAGTGGGAGTAGCGGCCAAGCGTTTCCCAGATCTAAACTTTCCACTGTTTGCGTTTGCAGTTTGCTTGAGCAGAGAGACGAGAAGGCGCTGCACAGAGAGATAAGGTGAAGGGATTGCTGCAAATTACTCGAATTTGGCCCATCAATATCAAATTTAACAGGTAAGTAAGTGTCTTACTACCCACTATGCTTTTGTAATTATCTTTAGAAACAAAATAGACATGTAGATGCGTATTTTGCTAAATATTTTAAAAATTATTGCTATATGAAAGCATGGTATTATTATATGTATGCATCTATGTATACAAATTATGTGTATAAATTGGGTATTTTCTATATATAAAATAATAGTATGTATATTTTTGAGTATTATGTATGCATAAATTGGGTATTTTCTATATATAAAATAATAGTATGTATTATCATTATTGTTTTGTATTATTTTTGGTCAATTATTTATTTAGATATTGAATGAAAGTTTTATTGTTATTGATATTTATAGGTAAATATGGACAATTGGCTACCTAGACCCATTGATCGCAGTGTCCTTTATGCTCAAGAAAAGCATGTATCGGAAGATGTGTGGAATGGGATTGAAAGGGGTACACTGATGTCAAGCCAATCTACTTCAATTACATATGATAAATGGGAACTTACCAGCCTACAAAAAAATTATTAGAGGCGTGGGGGTTTAAGGGATTTAGTTATCATGCAGTAGTAACCAGAACAGATGTAAGTCTTATATCTGCTTTGATTGAGAGATGGCGGCCAGAGACAAATACATTTCATATGAAATGTGGTGAAATAACAATAACATTGGAGGATGTCCATTTCATTTTTTGTTTGCCAGTATTGGGTAAGCCCTTAACTTGTCCTTCATTTGATTCTCCATTAAGTTATTTTAGGGAAATCTTTGGGGATGAATAGGCTGGGGAATGAAATAATGTGAAAAAAAGACGTGGTATTTCTTTAGTCTGGTTACATAAAAAATTTTCCAAGTGTCCAGACAATGCAAATAGAGATGTGGTTGGTATGTATACAAAGGCATATGTCCTTTGGCTATGCGGGGGGTTTTATTTCCCACAAGGTCAAAAAATACTGTACACCCTAAGTACATGCATTTTATTTATGATTCAAATAAGACTGCCACATATGCATGGAGTGCCGTATATTTGTCATATTTATATCGGGGTCTGTACACAGCATCTATGAAAGAGAGAAATTATGTCAATGGTTGTGTGACCTTGTTACAAATTTGGGCCTACGAGCGTTTTTTGGTTGGAGGGCCTAACCCTAGGCCCAACTCTTTACTTTGGGTCCCTAGAGCAACAGCATGGGAGTACTCCGCCAAACATCAATGGTGATAGGCGAAGTGATCCCCATCACCATCTATCTTTCTACCGGGGAGAATTTGATAGGCAACCTCAGTGGGAGGTAGTATGGCGGCCATACCAGCGATGGGATGATGATTGGAGGTACTTTAATTATGAGGCTAGATTGGCAGGGTCCGGTCGGGTCCCATTGATTCATTTTGATATTGTCGAGTATTAAATGCCTGGCCGGGTAATGAGGAAATATGGGTATATCCAAGGCATTCCGTCCCCAGCTGAGAGAAATAATGCTTTGAGACAACCCATAGAACAGTCATTTGAGCCACCAGATTACATACAAATAAAAAGAAAATACATTGATGAGTGGGAGCTATATATGGATTGTCTCGAGGGAGAAGTTCAAGAGGTTGAAAAAACTATCCCTATGGATACATACTTCAAGTGGTACAAAAAAATTACTCGACGACACTTGCATCGCCCTCGACGCGAAGGAGATTCCAACACTACTTACGAGCCTCGTTCTGTATATAATCAACATCGTATAGTTAGCATGGTAAGGAAGTTAAAGTTTTATAAATTATTCAATTAATATATTATATTGCTTATAGATGTGATGTAATCTATTGTATTCTTCAATACTAATTTATTTTGTTTGTTTTCTTATTTTATGTTATTTTTTGCATAGATTGAGGGCGCAAAATCTCTCCGGGACAAAATTTTCAAGTTCAAGCAAGACTTTCCTCCCGAATACAATCACATGAAAGAGGGATGGGAGCAACTATATGAGTTGTATGATGCAGATGTCAGGGGTGGGGGGGAGGAGTATACGTAGGGTGAAGCAACAGAGAGGCCAAGCCCTGTGCTTGAGGTCGACGTATACATCCCTACCACGCAGGCTACTTATGATATGTCCCAACTTACTCAGCTTACGAACGAGGGTGGTTCTTCTTTTATTGGGGATGATGTTCCAGTAGAAGCATATGGACCTAAAGGGTCCATAACAAAAAGATTGTGTAAGACCCCAAATTATTAATAAATGAAATTTAAATTCCCTCTATTTATTATTTTGAAATAGTAAGTGTTAAATTGATTAATGAGGTTAGTTATGGGTAAAATGCGTAAATATTTTTTAATAAGCAAGTGGTTATAAAATATTCATTGTTGTCGGGGAATATTCGTTTGGTCGTGGAATATTCTTCCTGTCGGGGAATATTCGTACGACGGCGCAGTCTTTTGTGGGCCCCATAACGGAAAGCGATTGGATGAAGAAAACGACAAGTATATGTTTTTTATTAATAACGGCGTAGTTGTTACCGTTAATACTGTTGGAATACCCGGTGGTTAAAACACAGTAATACGCGTTGTTACACAGTAGCACACTGTATTGCACCAATTATTGATTCTTACGTAAGAAGGCACTACTCAATAATGGTTACAGTAATTACTGTTCAGTATTTTATTTTATTGATTCAGTAATTGCTGCGTTGATATTTTATATTACTGTTGTTTCAATAATTGTCACTACACAGTATTTCCCATTATCAGATCAATAATTCATATTATTTGAATAATATTATTAGATAACATTATTGGCAATGTCTAGAAAGTTCTGTCTAAGGAGAGGTTTGGTCATCTAATTGCGCGCCAGTAAGGAGAAATTCTTATTGGAAAGCCCCCTCTTTCCTGGGAACGGCCTGGTTGTCATAAATGTGATTCTGTAATATTATTTGTAAATAATTAATTATTGATTCATATGATAAGGAAATATTTATTTTTGTGGATATAAATGAGGGATATATTTTTGTGGTTAAAAATGAAGGAGTTAATGTTGAGGTTTTTATCAGTATTTTTGTCGGAATGGAGGTATTAAAAATCAGGGTTTTTGAGATATTTTGCGGGAGTTATAATTTTTAATCCGACCGTTGGATCGTGGTAATTTTTGAATATGTTATACATATATAAGTTGAGTATATGTCCGCAAATTTTGAACCGTTAAAAATGAACGTATGATTTATTATGAATTTTACGAGATGACTGGTTCAGAAATTGTTGAATTTTCGGAGTTAATCATTTTGGTAGAAAATTCTAGAATTGGTGGGCCCCACTCTTGGTTGGTGAAGAAATGTGCTGAGATTTTTATTCAAATGTGGTGGGTGGGAATAGTAGCAGGTAAAGCCATCAGGTTGCAGGTTAAGTCTGCTTCGGCGTGCTAACATTTTCCTATAAATAGAGGGCTAAGTTAGAATTGAAAATCACACCAGCAACAAGTTTTCTCTCTTTCTCTCTCTAGATTATTGAGTGTATTTTGTGAGTATTTAGATACTTTGAGAGTTTCTATTCATCAGAGCAGGTGTCTTTCAGCCTTATACCGGTATTCCGACCAGAAGTACTGTCTGTACGAGGTAAAGGATGTTATTTTATTCAAAAATGATATTATTTCTTCAATATCATTATGCCGAAATATTGGTTGGAAATTTTTATCAAATTTAGAACTTTTCACGTCGGGGTTACTATTCATGAGTTACTATTCACGAGTTACTATTCACCGAAAAATAAAATTTTCTTCTTTCCGTCCAAAATATCTATTCTGGGTACTAGCTTTGATTGTATCCATGTTTTGATCATTCTTGAATTCTACTTCACTATGAATAATTATAAGGTATTTTTGGACATGAATAAATCGAAATACGAATCCTTAATATTTGTTATTTTGTTTCACTGGATTCGTTTTCTTTAATATATTTTTCATCATCCTCAGTCCTAAATGATGATATTACTGAATATCTTTGGCCGTAGTGCAAAGATGAATGATTAACTGATGAATATCTTTGGCCCGTAGTGCAAAGATGATCAGGTGTTGAGATGAACATGACCGACTGGTGATACAAATGAATATCTTTGGCCTGTAGTGCAAAGATGAATATTTGATTAAAGATGGTTATTGATTGTTGTTACAGGGATAAAATATTGATGATGGACTTTTAAATCTTAGAAGATAGTAGAACTCATTCTCTACTTGACTCTTCTAATGGTTTGCTGTTTCCGCTGCAGTTATTGATTTAAAACTTGTTGTCTATTGTATTCTATTAGATTTTTCCCTGTTGAAGACTAACGATAATTTGTTCTGTATTATCTTAGTCATAATGTTCTTTACTGGGCTAGTTGAGCTCACCCTTTTCCTTTTTGTTCCATTTTTCTCAGGAGGCGAGAATGTAGCGAGTACTAGTCGGGGTATGGAATGATGGTTCTAGAAGTTACTTTAGTAGTCCTCACTATTTTTGTGAAATAATGTATCAATAATTGTAATGAGGGCTTATTTGAGTGTGGATATTGTCTAAATGACAATATTTGTATTTAAACTCACAGTTCTTGTGTTGTAATAATAAAGATGTAGTTGTTTCTGTACCATGTATTTTGGCGACTCAGAATGGGTGTTGTATACCTATTTTGGGGGCGTCACAGTTGGTATCAGAGCTTAGGGATATGATCTCTGGCGGTCGGGGAATAGAACTAGGAGGGGAGAGACGAATCCTTCGCTAGTGTGTCCTACCTAAGCTTATTTATTGGTCAGTCATAATATAGGGGTATTATGTGATTTGTTAATTTATTTAATTAACCCTTGTTTTATGGCAGTATTTGAGAATGTCGACTGAGAATGTTAATAGTGGAGTAAATGAGACCGTGGAGACACCGGTGCTTACCAACGAGGAGAACGTGCAACAGGCTGGCAATGTTCCTCCTGTGAACAACACCAATGAGCAGATGATGAACGATGGAATGTTTAGAAGTTTTTTGCAATTCATGCAAAACCAGACAAGGGAGACTTGTGACATCCCCAAAATAGGTCCATTCCATCCAACCCATTCTGAGTCGTCAAATACATGGTACAGAAAACAACTACAACTTTATTACAACAATTGTCGTGCAAAATACAACAACACATATGCTGTGAGTTTGGATACAAATATATCCAAATGTGACATTGGACACCATCGTGTATCAGCACCTCACAAAGGTACCTTACATAAAGGTACAGTCAAAAACTGTTTTAGAAACTAGAATCTTTGGGAAGTGCTCAAGGAAACCTTCGTACATGGGAGGCCACGCATCTAGATTATGATAGATATCATATGGCCACAGAAATATCCTTGGTTGACCCAATAGACCCCAAAGAAAAACGAGAAGATTACTATCATATTCTTCCCAATGGTGAGTCTTCTCTTGACTTATCATTATCTCCACTGTCTCTAATTGATAATTATACTTCAAACAAACACCAAGATTATATAGGTAGTGCTCGTAGATATACTCAGCAAGTGGATGAGCACATCCCTGTCTTATGATGACACGAGGTTGTATGTCGTTAGACATCTTGTATGATAGTGGCAAACCACCCTTCCAACGTTGGGTACACCTTACCCTATTGGATTCACCAAATAAAACTACTAAATGAACTTTTCTATACTGCTTCGGGAGAACATCCACAGCTAGAGACCACCGTTCTATTTCCCCGTTACCCTCGCTCGACCCAGCTACACTCTTATTACCTGAAAGGAATTGTGAAGCAAAAGGGTGAGCACAACTAGCTCAGTAAAGAATATCATGACTAAAGATAAATAAATTATCAGTAGTCTTCATCTGTAATAAATCAGAGATTTAGAACATATGGTAGATGATAAAAATTTCAACCATAGTTGCAGCGGAACATGCAATCCATTAGAAGAGTCAAATAGACTATAAAGTCTATTATCTTCTCCATGTTAAAAATCCACCAACAATGTTTTATCCATGTAACATCACTCAACAGTTCCTTTCCACAATCATATGAATAACTCATAATCATAATTGTGACTATAAATTTTTCTTCGCACCCAGGACGAAGAATATTTTTATCACCTGTCTTTACCTGAAACATCAAAGATCATGGTTATACCAAATCACAGTTCCTATTTATAATCATACTAACAAATCCATCTTTGCACTACGGGCCAAAGATATTCATCAACAAACCATCTTTGCACTACGGGCCAAAGATATTCAACAACAGTTCATCTTTGCACTACAGGCCAATGATATTCATCTACAATTCATCTTTGCACTACAGGCCAAAGATATTCCTCAACAATTCATATTTGCACTACAGGCCAAATATATTCATATCTCAAAGAAATATATAATCATTTCAGAATTTATATACACCATAATTATAACCATGTTAATCAATTCATCTTTACACTTAAGCTAAAGATATTCAATTGTAAATTCAATGGTCATGATCATACCAGTCACAATTCAACTTTGCACTACAGGCCAAAGAGAACCCTAGTCATGATCATACCAATAATCTACCCATCTTTACACTCCAGTGAAAGAGAAATTCAACATCAGGGTTATAAAAATGTTATATATAATAATAAAAATAATATGATCAACATCTAGTTTTAATCTCAAGAGTAATATTCATAACTCAACTATAATTTGGTTAGAAAAAGAAACTAATTTTTATCGTGAATAGTAACTCGTGAATAGTAACTCATGAATAGTAACTCGTGAATAGTAACTCATGAATAGTAACTCGTGAATAGTAACCCCGACATGAAAAAGGTAGAAATTCCACAATAAAATTCATACCAATACTTCGGTATAATGATATTGAAAGAATAACATTACTTAAATTTATAAACAATTTATTTTAATTGTTTACACTTTACTAATTAATGCATTTAATCATCATAAAATGCCAACTCTTACAATTTTATCATCAATAACCAAAACCCTCACCAAAAATCTGCATATACCTCATATAGGATTCTCAAGCCATAAAATCCTATTTTCCAATTTTCTTTCTTCACAAAACATATTTAATTCATTTACTCATAACTAAAACATTTTCATGAAAAATACCAAATCAGTTCCAAAAATATTTCTTTTCTGGGATTTAGCATAATATAGTCCCATAGTGAACATATATTTTTCTCAGAATTTTTAAAAGTCATTTACTATTTTTCATATGGCCAAAATAGCCGAATATTTAGACATTTATCAAAAATTATACTTTTGTCTAAAAATTCTGAAATTTACAGAGTATACTTCTATCATATACATGTACTCCCAATAAAAATTTCATCAATTTTGGAGTTAACCACAAGGAATTATAAGCGGTTACTTTTAAAATAGTCTTTTCTCATAAAATTCATAACTCTCAATCTATACATCCAAAAATCACCATTTTTGGACACAATCAATAAAACTCATCAAAATATCATTTCAAATTTTTCCAGAATTTTTGAAGTTCAGAAAAATTACGAAACTGAAAATCATAACAACCCTTAAAATCCCTTAATATCCCTTACTATCCCTTACTATCCCTTACCTCAAAAGAGCAGTACTTCTGGCTGGATATCGGATATGATGCTGAAGGAAACTTGCACTGATGAATAGCAACTCACCAAGTATCTAAAAACTCACAAAATATGCTCAATAATCTAGAGAGAGAAAGAGAGAAAGCTTATGTTTCTGGTGTGATTTTCAATTCTAACTTAGCCCTCTATTTATAGGAAAATTTTGGTAGGTTTGACCTGCAACCTGATGGCTTTACCTGCTACTATTCCCACCCACCACATTTGAAATATAATTCAGCACATTTCTTCACCAACCACAAGTGGGGCCCACCAATTCTAGAATTTTCCACCAAAATGATAAACTCCGAAAATTCAACAATTTCTGAACCAGTCATCTCGTAAAATTCATAATAAATCATACGTTCATTTTTAACGGTTCAAAATTTGTGGACATATACTCAACTTATATATGTATAACATATCCAAAAATTACCACGATCCAACGGTCGGATTAAAAATTATAACCCCCGCAAAATATCTCAAAAACCCTGATTTTTAATACCTCCATTCCGACAAAAATACGGATAAAAACCTCAACACTAACTCCTTCATTTTTAACCACAAAAATATATCCCTCGTTTATATCCACATAAAATAAATATTTCCTTATCATATGAATCAATAATTAATTATTCACAAATAATATTACAGAATCACATTTATGACAACCAGGCCGTTCCCAGGAAAGAGGGGGCTTTCCAATAAGAATTTCTCCTTACTGGCGCGCAATTAGATGACCAAACCTCTCCTTAGACAGAACTTTCTAGACATTGCCAATAATGTTATCTAATAATATTATTCAAATAATATGAATTATTGATCTGATAATGGGAAATACTGTGCAGCAACAATTATTGAACAACAATAATATAAAATTTCAACGTAGCAATTATTGAATCAATAAAATATTGAACAGTAATTACTGTAACAATTATTGAGTAGTGCCTTCTTACGTAAGAATCAATAATTTCAAAAATACTATGCAATACCGTGTGCTACTGTGCAATAACGCGTATTACTGTATTTTAACCACCGGGTATTTCAACAGTATTAACGGTAACAACTACGCCGTTATTTGTAAAAACTTAATTTTGTCATTTTCTTCATCCGACAGTTATTCTGTTATGGGGCCCACAAATGGCTGCGCCGTCGTACGAATATTCCCAGACAGAAAGAATATTCCACGACCAAACGAATATTCCCCGACAACAATGATTATTTTATAACCATTTGCTTATTTTGAAAAAAAATCATATTTCACTCATAACTTTAAACTTTTATCAATTTAACCATTTACTGAATAGTAATTATAAGAAAAATTGAATACTTTTATTTCATAAAATTCGGGGTCTTACAATCTCCCCTCCTTATGAAATTTCGACCCCCGAAATTTACGTACCTGGTATTTCAAAGAATTGAGAATACCTTGCTTTCATTTCAGATTCCATCTTCTCTGTCATCATAATTTCTCCATTGCTCATCTCCTGTATTTCAGATATCATTCTAGAATACAGCTTCAAAACAAAGGTTAATTTAACAAATTAACATATCACATAATATTTCGATATTATGACTGACCAACAAATAAGCTTAGGTAGGACACACTAGCGAATGATTTACTCATCTCTCCCCTCCTAGTTATATTCTCGGATCTCCGCCAGAGATCATATCCCCAAGCTCTGATACCACCTGTGACATCCCCAAAATAGGTCCATTCCATCCAACCCATTCTGAGTCGTCAAATACATGGTACAGAAAACAACTACAACTTTATTACAACAATTGTCGTGCAAAATACAACAACACATATGCTGTGAGTTTGGATACAAATATATCCAAATGTGACATTGGACACCATCGTGTATCAGCACCTCACAAAGGTACCTTACATAAAGGTACAGTCAAAAACTGTTTTAGAAATTAGAATCTTTGGGAAGTGCTCAAGGAAACCTTCGTACATGGGAGGCCACGCATCTAGGTTATGATAGATATCATATGGCCACAGAATTATCCTTGGTTGACCCAATAGACCCCAAAGAAAAACGAGAAGATTACTATCATATTCTTCCCAATGGTGAGTCTTCTCTTGACTTATCATTATCTCCACTGTCTCTAATTGAGAATTATACTTCAAACAAACACCAAGATTATATAGGTAGTGCTCGTAGATATACTCAGCAAGTGGATGAGCACATCCCTGTCTTATGATGACACGAGGTTGTATGTCGTTAGACATCTTGTATGATAGTGGCAAACCACCCTTCCAACGTTGGGTACACCTTACCCTATTGGATTCACCAAATAAAACTACTAAATGAACTTTTCTATACTGCTTCGGGAGAACATCCACAGCTAGAGACCACCGTTCTATTTCCCCGTTACCCTCGCTCGACCCAGCTACACTCTTATTACCTGAAAGGAATTGTGAAGCAAAAGGGTGAGCACAACTAGCTCAGTAAAGAATATCATGACTAAAGATAAATAAATTATCAATAGCCTTCATCAATAATAAATCAGAGATTTAGAACATATGGTAAATGATAAAAATTTCAACCATAGTTGCAGCGGAACAGCAATCCATTAGAAGAGTCAAATAGACTATAAAGTCTATTATCTTCTCCATGTTAAAAATCCACCAACAATGTTTTATCCATGTAACATCACTCAACAGTTCCTTTCCACAATCATATGAATAACTCATAATCATAATTGTGACTATAAATTTTTCTTCGCACCCAGGACGAAGAATATTTTTATCACCTGTCTTTACCTGAAACATCAAAGATCATGGTTATACCAAATCACAGTTCCTGTTTATAATCATACTAACAAATCCATCTTTGCACTACGGGCCAAAGATATTCATCAACAAACCATCTTTGCACTACGGGCCAAAGATATTCAACAACAGTTCATCTTTGCACTACAGGCCAAAGATATTCATCAACAATTCATCTTTGCACTACAGGCCAAAGATATTCATCAACAATTCATATTTGCACTACAGGCCAAATATATTCATATCTCAAAGAAATATATAATCATTTCAGAATTTATATACACCATAATTATAACCATGTTAATCAATTCATCTTTACACTTAAGCTAAAGATATTCAATTGTAAATTCAATGGTCATGATCATACCAGTCACAATTCAACTTTGCACTACAGGCCAAAGAGAACCCTAGTCATGATCATACCAATAATCTACCCATCTTTACACTCCAGTGAAAGAGAAATTCAACATCAGGGTTATAAAAATGTTATATATAATAATAAAAATAATATGATCAACATCTAGTTTTAATCTCAAGAGTAATATTCATAACTCAACTATAATTTGGTTAGAAAAAGAAACTAATTTTTATCGTGAATAGTAACTCGTGAATAGTAACTCATGAATAGTAACTCGTGAATAGTAACTCATGAATAGTAACTCGTGAATAGTAACCCCGACATGAAAAAGGTAGAAATTCCACAATAAAATTCATACCAATATTTCGGTATAATGATATTGAAAGAATAACATTACTTAAATTTATAAACAATTTATTTTAATTGTTTACACTTTACTAATTAATGCATTTAATCATCATAAAATGCCAACTCTTACAATTTCATCATCAATAACCAAAACCCTCATCAAAAATCTGCATATACCTCATATAGGATTCTCAAGCCATAAAATCCTATTTTCCAATTTTCTTTCTTCACAAAACATATTTAATTCATTTACTCATAACTAGAACATTTTCATGAAAAATACCAAATCAGTTCCAAAAATATTTCTTTTCTGGGATTTAGCATAATATAGTCCCATAGTGAACATATATTTTTCTCAGAATTTTTAAAAGTCATTTACTATTTTTCATATGGCCAAAATAGCCGAATATTTAGACATTTATCAAAAATTATACTTTTGTCTAAAAATTCTGAAATTTACAGAGTATACTTCTATCATATATATGTACTCCCAATAAAAATTTCATCAATTTTGGAGTTAACCACAAGGAATTATAAGCGGTTACTTTTAAAATAGTCTTTTCTCATAAAATTCATAACTCTCAATCTATACATCCAAAAATCACCATTTTTGGACACAATCAATAAAACTCATCAAAATATCATTTCAAATTTTTCCAGAATTTTTGAAGTTCAGAAAAATTACGAAACTGAAAATCATAACAACCCTTAAAATCCCTTAATATCCCTTACTATCCCTTACTATCCCTTACCTCAAAAGAGCAGTACTTCTGACTGGATATCGGATATGATGCTGAAGGAAACTTGCACTGATGAATAGCAACTCACCAAGTATCTAAAAACTCACAAAATATGCTCAATAATCTAGAGAGAGAAAGAGAGAAAGCTTATGTTTCTGGTGTGATTTTCAATTCTAACTTAGCCCTCTATTTATAGGAAAATTTTGGTAGGTTTGACCTGCAACCTGATGGCTTTACCTGCTACTATTCCCACCCACCACATTTGAAATATAATTCAGCACATTTCTTCACCAACCACAAGTGGGGCCCACCAATTCTAGAATTTTCCACCAAAATGATAAACTCCGAAAATTCAACAATTTCTGAACCAGTCATCTCGTAAAATTCATAATAAATCATACGTTCATTTTTAACGGTTCAAAATTTGTGGACATATACTCAACTTATATATGTATAACATATCCAAAAATTACCACGATCCAACGGTCGGATTAAAAATTATAACCCCCGCAAAATATCTCAAAAACCCTGATTTTTAATACCTCCATTCCGACAAAAATACGGATAAAAACCTCAACATTAACTCCTTCATTTTTAACCACAAAAATATATCCCTCATTTATATCCACATAAAATAAATATTTCCTTATCATATGAATCAATAATTAATTATTCACAAATAATATTACAGAATCACATTTATGACAACCAGGCCGTTCCCAGGAAAGAGGGGGCTTTCCAATAAGAATTTCTCCTTACTGGCGCGCAATTAGATGACCAAACCTCTCCTTAGACAGAACTTTCTAGACATTGCCAATAATGATATCTAATAATATTATTCAAATAATATGAATTATTGATCTGATAATGGGAAATACTGTGCAGCAACAATTATTGAACAACAATAATATAAAATTTCAACGTAGCAATTATTGAATCAATAAAATATTGAACAGTAATTACTGTAACAATTATTGAGTAGTGCCTTCTTACGTAAGAATCAATAATTTCAAAAATACTATGCAATACCGTGTGCTACTGTGCAATAACGCGTATTACTGTATTTTAACCACCGGGTATTTCAACAGTGTTAACGGTAACAACTACGCCGTTATTTGTAAAAACTTAATTTTGTCATTTTCTTCATCCGACAGTTATTCTGTTATGGGGCCCACAAATAGCTGCGCCGTCGTACGAATATTCCCCGACAGAAAGAATATTCCACGACCAAACGAATATTCCCCGACAACAATGATTATTTTATAACCACTTGCTTATTTTGAAAAAAAAATCATATTTCACTCATAACTTTAAACTTTTATCAATTTAACCATTTACTGAATAGTAATTATAAGAAAAATTGAATACTTTTATTTCATAAAATTCGGGGTCTTACAATCTCCCCTCCTTATGAAATTTCGTCCCCGAAATTTACGTACCTGGTATTTCAAAGAATTGAGAATACCTTGCTTTCATTTCAGATTCCATCTTCTCTGTCATCATAATTTCTTCATTGCTCATCTCCTGTATTTCAGATATCATTCTAGAATACAGCTTCAAAACAAAGGTTAATTTAACAAATTAACATATCACATAATATTTCGATATTATGACTGACCAACAAATAAGCTTAGGTAGGACACACTAGCGAATGATTTACTCATCTCTCCCCTCCTAGTTATATTCTCGGATCTCCGCCAGAGATCATATCCCCAAGCTCTGATACCACCTGTGACATCCCCAAAATAGGTCCATTCCATCCAACCCATTCTGAGTCGTCAAATACATGGTACAGAAAACAACTACAACTTTATTACAACAATTGTCGTGCAAAATACAACAACACATATGCTGTGAGTTTGGATACAAATATATCCAAATGTGACATTGGACACCATCGTGTATCAGCACCTCACAAAGGTACCTTACATAAAGGTACAGTCAAAAACTGTTTTAGAAACTAGAATCTTTGGGAAGTGCTCAAGGAAACCTTCGTACATGGGAGGCCACGCATCTAGATTATGATAGATATCATATGGCCACAGAAATATCCTTGGTTGACCTAATAGACCCCAAAGAAAAACGAGAAGATTACTATCATATTCTTCCCAATGGTGAGTCTTCTCTTGACTTATCATTATCTCCACTGTCTCTAATTGAGAATTATACTTCAAACAAACACCAAGATTATATAGGTAGTGCTCGTAGATATACTCAGCAAGTGGATGAGCACATCCCTGTCTTATGATGACACGAGGTTGTATGTCGTTAGACATCTTGTATGATAGTGGCAAACCACCCTTCCAACGTTGGGTACACCTTACCCTATTGGATTCACCAAATAAAACTACTAAATGAACTTTTCTATACTGCTTCGGGAGAACATCCACAGCTAGAGACCACCGTTCTATTTCCCGTTACCCTCGCTCGACCCAGCTACACTCTTATTACCTGAAAGGAATTGTGAAGCAAAAGGGTGAGCACAACTAGCTCAGTAAAGAATATCATGACTAAAGATAAATAAATTATCAGTAGTCTTCATCTGTAATAAATCAGAGATTTAGAACATATGGTAGATGATAAAAATTTCAACCATAGTTGCAGCGGAACATGCAATCCATTAGAAGAGTCAAATAGACTATAAAGTCTATTATCTTCTCCATGTTAAAAATCCACCAACAATGTTTTATCCATGTAACATCACTCAACAGTTCCTTTCCACAATCATATGAATAACTCATAATCATAATTGTGACTATAAATTTTTCTTCGCACCCAGGACGAAGAATATTTTTATCACTTGTCTTTACCTGAAACATCAAAGATCATGGTTATACCAAATCACAGTTCCTATTTATAATCATACTAACAAATCCATCTTTGCACTACGGGCCAAAGATATTCATCAACAAACCATCTTTGCACTACGGGCCAAAGATATTCAACAACAGTTCATCTTTGCACTACAGGCCAATGATATTCATCTACAATTCATCTTTGCACTACAGGCCAAAGATATTCCTCAACAATTCATATTTGCACTACAGGCCAAATATATTCATATCTCAAAGAAATATATAATCATTTCAGAATTTATATACACCATAATTATAACCATGTTAATCAATTCATCTTTACACTTAAGCTAAAGATATTCAATTGTAAATTCAATGGTCATGATCATACCAGTCACAATTCAACTTTGCACTACAGGCCAAAGAGAACCCTAGTCATGATCATACCAATAATCTACCCATCTTTACACTCCAGTGAAAGAGAAATTCAACATCAGGGTTATAAAAATGTTATATATAATAATAAAAATAATATGATCAACATCTAGTTTTAATCTCAAGAGTAATATTCATAACTCAACTATAATTTGGTTAGAAAAAGAAACTAATTTTTATCGTGAATAGTAACTCGTGAATAGTAACTCATGAATAGTAACTCGTGAATAGTAACTCATGAATAGTAACTCGTGAATAGTAACCCCGACATGAAAAAGGTAGAAATTCCACAATAAAATTCATACCAATACTTCGGTATAATGATATTGAAAGAATAACATTACTTAAATTTATAAACAATTTATTTTAATTGTTTACACTTTACTAATTAATGCATTTAATCATCATAAAATGCCAACTCTTACAATTTTATCATCAATAACCAAAACCCTCATCAAAAATCTGCATATACCTCATATAGGATTCTCAAGCCATAAAATCCTATTTTCCAATTTTCTTTCTTCACAAAACATATTTAATTCATTTACTCATAACTAAAACATTTTCATGAAAAATATCAAATCAGTTCCAAAAATATTTCTTTTCTGGGATTTAGCATAATATAGTCCCATAGTGAACATATATTTTTCTCAGAATTTTTAAAAGTCATTTACTATTTTTCATATGGCCAAAATAGCCGAATATTTAGACATTTATCAAAAATTATACTTTTGTCTAAAAATTCTGAAATTTACAGAGTATACTTCTATCATATACATGTACTCCCAATAAAAATTTCATCAATTTTGGAGTTAACCACAAGGAATTATAAGCGGTTACTTTTAAAATAGTCTTTTCTCATAAAATTCATAACTCTCAATCTATACATCCAAAAATCACCATTTTTGGACACAATCAATAAAACTCATCAAAATATCATTTCAAATTTTTCCAGAATTTTTGAAGTTCAGAAAAATTACGAAACTGAAAATCATAACAACCCTTAAAATCCCTTAATATCCCTTACTATCCCTTACTATCCCTTACCTCAAAAGAGCAGTACTTCTGGCTGGATATCGGATATGATGCTGAAGGAAACTTGCACTGATGAATAGCAACTCACCAAGTATCTAAAAACTCACAAAATATGCTCAATAATCTAGAGAGAGAAAGAGAGAAAGCTTATGTTTCTGGTGTGATTTTCAATTCTAACTTAGCTCTCTATTTATAGGAAAATTTTGGTAGGTTTGACCTGCAACCTGATGGCTTTACCTGCTACTATTCCCACCTACCACATTTGAAATATAATTCAGCACATTTCTTCACCAACCACAAGTGGGGCCCACCAATTCTAGAATTTTCTACCAAAATGATAAACTCCGAAAATTCAACAATTTCTGAACTAGTCATCTCGTAAAATTCATAATAAATCATACGTTCATTTTTAACGGTTCAAAATTTGTAGACATATACTCAACTTATATATGTATAACATATCCAAAAATTACCACGATCCAACGGTCGGATTAAAAATTATAACCCCCGCAAAATATCTCAAAAACCCTGATTTATAATACCTCCATTCCGACAAAAATACGGATAAAAACCTCAACATTAACTCCTTCATTTTTAACCACAAAAATATATCCCTCGTTTATATCCACATAAAATAAATATTTCCTTATCATATGAATCAATAATTAATTATTCACAAATAATATTACAGAATCACATTTATGACAACCAGGCCGTTCCCAGGAAAGAGGGGGCTTTCCAATAAGAATTTCTCCTTACTGGCGCGCAATTAGGTGACCAAACCTCTCCTTAGACAGAACTTTCTAGTCATTGCCAATAATGTTATCTAATAATATTATTCAAATAATATGAATTATTGATCTGATAATGGGAAATACTGTGCAGCAACAATTATTGAACAACAATAATATAAAATTTCAACGTAGCAATTATTGAATCAATAAAATATTGAACAGTAATTACTGTAACAATTATTGAGTAGTGCCTTCTTACGTAAGAATCAATAATTTCAAAAATACTATGCAATACCGTGTGCTACTGTGCAATAACGCGTATTACTGTATTTTAACCACCGGGTATTTCAACAGTATTAACGGTAACAACTACGCCGTTATTTGTAAAAACTTAATTTTGTCATTTTCTTCATCCGACAGTTATTCTGTTATGGGGCCCACAAATGGCTGCGCCGTCGTACGAATATTCCCCAACAGAAAGAATATTCCACGACCAAACGAATATTCCCCGACAACAATGATTATTTTATAACCACTTGCTTATTTTGAAAAAAAATCATATTTCACTCATAACTTTAAACTTTTATCAATTTAACCATTTACTGAATAGTAATTATAAGAAAAATTGAATACTTTTATTTCATAAAATTCGGGGTCTTACAAGACTCGTGTTCAAAATACAGGAGGAAATGATAGCAATTCACGGTTTGTCACAGCCAAACAATTCAAAGAATTGGGACCACCAGAATTTAAGGGAAAGCCGGATCCGATCATGGCGGAAACGTGGGTCAAGCAAATTACCAAGATATTCGATGTCTTGGGATGCACGGAGGAACAGAAGGTTCCATTCGCCACCTTTATGTTCCGTGGCGAGGCAGATTACTGGTGGGAGTCTGTGAAGCGTACCCATCCAACCGCACTCAGCATGTCTTGGGAGACATTTCAAAAACTGTTCAATGACAAGTACTTTCCTGAAAGTATTCGTCATATGAAGGAGGTAGAGTTTATTAGACTAGAGCAGAATAATATGACGGTATCTCAGTACGAGGCAAAGATTGCAGAGTTGTCCAGGTTTGCACCTCATTTGGTGGAGAATGAGGAACGTATGACGAGGATGTTTCTGAGAGGTTTGAAACCCGGCATACGTCAATATCTCATTTCTCATAAATTTTCTCTCTATTCAGATGTTGTCAACAGGGCTCAATTATTAGAGCGAGATAACGAGTACGGTCAACTGAGGGATCACAACCAGGATCATATCGGTGACAGCAGTCATCAGAACAATGATAACCAGCGGAGAAAGAAAAATACAGACAAGAACGGCAACCACTCTGGTGGTAATCGTGGCTATGAAAATAGAAGAAGCGAGTCGGGAGGAGATTTTAAAAAGAGGAGATTCAACAATGACAATACGAAGACGTCAGCACCAACAGCAATTGGTTCCAAGGGAGGAGAACGACCACCGGTTATATGCTATAAGTGCGGAAAAGAAGGACATATCAGCCCAAACTGCCCACAACAGTTTAAGGTATGTTATAATTGTGGAAAGGAAGGACATATCGCTCGAGATTGCACTGTAGCAAAACCAAGTCCAGCGGGGATGGGGACTCAAAAAGCTGTCCCAGAAAAGATAAAGTCAACGGTTCCTGGAAGAGCGTTTGTCGTGACTGGTCAACATGCGAGGAACCCAAACGAGGTGATCACGGGTAAGCTAATCATAAATTCATGCGAAGTTTATACCTTATTAGATACCGGTTCTACCCATTCTTTTATCTCTCCTGCTTGTGCTCAACGTTTAAACTTGACTCCGGAGAAGTTAGACTTTGATTTATCTGTGGAGACTCCGTTAGGAGAAACTTTCATCACATCCACTGTTTATAAATCTTGTGTGATCCAAGTTGGTACCATCACCTTACCTGTTGACCTTATCTCTTTAAAGATACTTGCTTTTGATGTGATTTTAGGGATTGATTGGCTAACTACTCATCATGCCAAAATTGATTGTTTTCGTAAGGTTGTTAGTTTTCATATTCCTAACCAACCTGTTGTACGAATTCAAACAACTAAGCCATTAAAATCAATCACTGTTATATCAAGCCATAAAGCCATTCGTTTATTAAAAAACGGATGTCAAGCTTTCTTAGCCCATGTTATGGATTTGAATAAAGACACGTCAAATTTGAATAATATTCCTGTTGTTATTGACTTTCCTGACGTATTTTCTGAAGAACTTCCCGGTCTACCCCCGGAACGAGAAATTGAATTCTTTATTGATCTTGAACCTGGTACAAAGCCCATTTCTAAAACCCCATATCGAATGGCTCCTATTGAACTTCAGGAGTTAAAGGTCCAACTACAAGAGTTGTTGGACATCGGTTTCATTCGTCCTAGTACATCTCCTTGGGGTGCTCCTGTTTTATTTGTAAAGAAGAAAGACGGGAGTATGCGACTTTGTATTGATTACCGGGAATTAAACCATGTCACTATTAAGAATAGGTATCCGCTACCTCGTATTGATGACCTGTTTGACCAGTTACAAGGAGCACAGTTCTTTTCAAAGATCGATCTTCGTTCTGGATATCATCAGCTGAAGGTTAAAACTGAGGATATTCCAAAGACTGCCTTCAGAACTCGGTACGGGCATTATGAGTTCCTAGTTATGTCTTTTGGATTGACTAATGCTCCTGCGGCTTTCATGGATATGATGAACCGAGTATTTAAGGATTATTTGGATCAGTTCGTTGTTGTCTTTATTGATGACATCCTCATATATTCCAAAAGCCGTGAAGATCATGAGCATCATTTGAAGCTGGTACTCCAAAGGCTGCGTGAAAATAAGTTATATGTCAAGTTGAAGAAATGCGAGTTCTGGCTTGAGGAAGTAGCTTTCCTAGGGCACGTGGTGTCAAAACATGGAGTATCTGTTGACCCGGCGAAGATTGAAGCAATACAAAGTTGGGAGCAACCAAAGACGGTGACCGAAGTACGTAGCTTTCTAGGCTTAGCTGGTTATTATCGAAGATTCGTGGAAGGGTTTTCTCGAATCGCTACCCCGTTAACTCAGCTGACTCGGAAAGATATCAAATTCGTATGGAGCGAGGAATGCGAGAAGAGTTTTCAAGAGCTTAAGAGGAGACTCATTTCGGCACCTGTTCTGACAATACCATCTGGTTCGGATGGATTTGTTATCTACAGTGATGCTTCAGGCAAAGGGTTAGGATGTGTTCTCATGCAACATGGGAAAGTCATAGCCTATGCCTCGCGACATGTGACGCCCCCAAAATTAGGTATACATCACCCATCTTGGGTCGTCAGATACAAAGTACAGAATACAAATACAACTGATTAATACATCTGTCGTGTACAATACGACAAAACATAAACTGTGAGTTTGAATACAAATATTATCTTCTAGAGAGTATTCATACTCAAAAGGAGTCCTCATTACATTTATTAACACACCATTACATAGAATAGTGAGGACTACTAACTAATACTATCATTCGGACCATCACTCCGTACCCCGACTTGTCCCAGCTACGTTCTCATTTCCTGAAGAGAACAGTGAAAGAAAGGGTGAGCTCAACTAGCCCAGTAAGAAATATTATGACTAAGATAATGCAGAATAAATTATCATTAGCCTTCAACAATGTTAAACTGATAAAATATAATAGACATCAAGTTTAACTGCAGTGGAACAAGCAATCCATTAAAAGAGTCAAGTAGAAAATAAACTCTACTATCTTTTATGATTTAAAAGGTTTTTCAACACTGCGATCGCTGAGACTCAGCTTAATAAAATAATCCACATCATCGAATCACCCCTGCACTACGGCCAAGGATATTCGTGTATTCATTAATGGTCATGATCATGCCAACAACTGTCCATCAATGCACTACGGGCCAATGAGGACTTTTACCACATCATTTGTAACATTACGGTCATGATTATACCGAATAATCCCTGGTCATAATCATACCAAGTCCATCTATGCACTACATGCCACAGATGACTTTCAATATTTTATAAACATGAGGATGATGACAATGATATAAGAATTCAATAAAACAAGTTCAAGAATTAATTTATCCAGGAATTAACAACGTCCAAATTGTCAACATGATACTGCATTGTGGAGTAAAATTTAAGAACGCTTAGAAGAATATTTTCTTGAAAAGATACTGGATGAAACGCAACTATCAAGGATATTCCACAAATTTCATGGAGTATAGAAGTCAAAACTTAACCAACTGAGTACAATAAAGAATGGAATAACAAAAGAAATCACCATGCATGCGATAGACCGCACAGACAGGTTATTCCAATAGAATAATAAATAATGGAACCAGGTCCGGCGTAAACGCACAGACAGGATATTCCGACAGAATAATAAATAATGGAACCAGGTCCGGTGTAAAACACACAGACAGGATATTCCAACAGAATAATAATAAAACGGAACCAGGTCCGGTGTAAAACACACAGACAGGATGTTCCAACAGAATAATAAACGGAACCAGGTCCGGTGTAAAACACACAGACAGGATGTTCCAACAGAATAATAAACGGAACCAGGTCCAGTGTAAAACACACAGACAGGATGTTCCAACAGAATAATAGAAGAATGTCACCAAGTATAGGGTAGACCGCGTATACTGGTTATTCCAACAGAATAATAACAAATGGAATAACAGAAGTTCTCTTCATGAATATAAAAGAAATAATATTCCCTACCGTTTTAAAGAAGAGCTGAAGTAAGGAAGTAGTTAAGTAGCAGAATACTCTTCTTCTCTCTCTCTATAGTTTCTCTCTATAGTTTCTCTCTCTAGAGTTCAGTGAATTCGTAAGAAATAATGAAGGAATGAGCTGCTATTTATAGAAAAATAGAATGCATAGTAACTAATCCATGAACGGTCCAGATTGATTACTTTAATCTGACGGTCCATATTTAAAGAAAAATCTTTTAAATAAAATAAAATATATTCTATTTATAGAATAACTTTAATAAAGT
Organism: Panax notoginseng; assembly: GCA_016801055.1. Lineage (NCBI taxonomy): Eukaryota > Viridiplantae > Streptophyta > Magnoliopsida > Apiales > Araliaceae > Panax > Panax notoginseng. The sequence goes on from CM029012.1 coordinate 250,506,223, forward strand.
ATTTTGTTTTATATAAAAAGATGTTTCTGTTTTATTACGTTAATAATACGAATAAAACAAAACGTCATTATCGCTAAATAATTCATATTATTAACTGACAATAATAAAATCAAACTGAGTGACTTCTCACATAAGCATTAATAATCAATACCGTGTGCTACTATGCAACCACACGTATTACTGTACTTTTACTACCGAGTAGTTCAACAGTAACAATGGTAAAATTTCCGCCGTTATTTTTAATAAAATATTTTTGTCGTTTTCTCAATCCGACAATAATTCCGTTGTGGGGTCCACCAATGATTGTGTCGTTGTACGAATATTCCCTGTTAAAACGAATATTCCCCGACCAATCGAATATTATATAACAACTTGCGTACTTTGCAAAATTTATAAATATTACCCACAACTATAACATTATATCAAATTAACTCCATAATATTCAAAAATGATATTTATAAAAAATTCATCTTTATTTATAAAAGTTGGGGTCTTACAACCTCCCCTTCTTATGAAATTTCGCCCTCGAAATTAGGGTACGTACCTGGTATGTCGAAGAGGTAAGGATACCTTGATTTCATTTCTGATTCTAACTCCCAAGTCATTTCCTCAACATCGTGGTTTCTCCACAAAACTTTGACTTGAGGTATAACCTTGGAGCGTAGAATATGTTCCTTCTTATCCAAGATTTGAACAGGAACTTCTTCATACGTCAAATCCTCCGCTATTTCGTCCGGTTCTAACTCAATAATGTGGTTCGGGTCTTCCACATATTTGCGTAACATGGATATGTGGAAAACGTTATGAACACGAGACATACTTGGCGGTAAAGCGAGTCTATAAGCCACAGTTCCTACTCGATCGAGGATTAAAAATGGACCGATGAATCGAGGATTTAGCTTTCCTCTCTTTCCAAATCTCGTAACTCCTTTCCATGGAGCAACACGTAAGAACACATGATCTCCTACATCAAATTCCACGTCCTTTCGATGAAGATCAGCATAACTCTTTTGTCGATCTTGTGAGGTTTTTATACGTTGTCGGATCGTTTGAATCTTTTCTGTAGTCATACGTACCAACTCCGGTCCCAACAACGTTGCTTCGCCCACCTCATCCCAGCATACTGGAGAACGACATTTTCTTCCATACAATGCTTCGAATGGAGCCATGCCAATACTTGCTTGATAACTGTTGTTGTAGGAAAACTCCACCAATGGTAAGAACTTGTCCCAACTTCCTTTGAAGTCAAAGACACAGAGTCTTAATAGATCTTCAAGAGTTTGAATAGTCCTCTCTGATTGTCCGTCCGTCTGAGGATGATATGCTGAACTAAATCGTAACTCCGTGCCCATAGCTTTTTGTAAACTAACCCAAAATCGTGAAGTGAATCTTGGGTCTCGATCAGAAACTATGGATACTGGCATACCATGCAGTCTTACAATCTCGTTTATGTACATACGAGCAAGACGTTCAAGTGTATAAGTTTCTCGTATCGGTAAGAAATGAGCAGACTTGGTCAATCTATCAACAATGACCCAAATCGCATCAATACCTTGAGAAACCCTAGGAAGACCGGTAACGAAATCCATGGTAATGTGCTCCCACTTCCATTCTGGAATTTCAAGTGGTTGCAATGGACCTTTTGGTACTTGATGCTCCGCTTTGACTCGTTGACAAGTTAGACACCTTGAGATAAACAACGCTATCTCTCTCTTCATATTGCTCCACCAAAATGTATGACGAAGATCATGATACATTTTGGTACTTCCAGGATGGATTGCAAACGGTGTGTTGTGCGCCTCCATCATGATTTCATACTTTAAATCAGGGTTGTTAGGAACACAAAGTCTGGAGTTGACTCGAAGTATTCCTTCTTCATCGATTCTTGCTTCCGGCATAGCACCTTCTTGCACTTTCTTCCTCATACGCATCAGCTCCAGGTCTGTAGCTTGAGCAGCTTTAACTTTATCGATTAAAGTCGGTTCTACTCGTATATTCGCCATCATCACATGGGTCCCTGGAGTCTTCAACTCTATCTCCATCCTTTGCAAGTCACACAAAATGGGCCTTTGCGTTGTTAATATTGCACTTGTACCCGCATATGATCTTCTACTCAATGCGTCAGCTACCACGTTCGCTTTTCCAGGATGGTATTGAATGGTATGATCATAATCTTTCAACAGTTCAAGCCAACGTCGTTGTCGCATGTTGAGTTCCTTTTGAGTGAAGAAATATTTGAGGCTTTTATGATCCGTAAAGATCTCCACTTTCTCCCCATACAAGTAATGCCTCCAAATTTTAAGTGCAAAGACAACAGCTGCCAACTCTAGATCATGAGTAGGATAATTCCTCTCATATTCCTTGAGTTGTCTTGATGCATAGGCTATGACTTTTCCATGTTGCATGAGAACGCATCCCAACCCTTTGCTCGAAGCATCACTGTAGATGACAAATCCCTCCGAGCCAGATGGTATTGTTAGAACAGGTGCTGAAATGAGTCTCCTCTTGAGTTCTTGAAAACTCTGCTCACATTCTTCGCTCCAACCAAACTTTGTATCTTTCCGAGTCAGCTGAGTTAATGGAGTAGCGATTCGAGAAAATCCTTCCACGAATCTCCGATAATAACCAGCTAAACCAAGAAAGCTACGTACCTCGGTCACTGATTTAGGTTGCTCCCAGCTTTGAATAGCTTCAATCTTTGCCGGGTCAACAGATATTCCACGACTTGATACTACGTGCCCAAGGAATGCTACCTCTTCCAGCCAGAACTCGCATTTCTTCAACTTGGCATAAAGCTTGTATTCACGAAGCTTTTGGAGTACCAGCCTCAAGTGTTGCTCATGATCTTCACGGCTTTTGGAATAAATAAGGATGTCATCAATAAAGACGACCACAAAGTGATCCAAATATTCCTTGAATACCCGGTTCATCATATCCATGAAGGCAGCAGGAGCATTAGTCAATCCAAAGGACATGACTAGGAATTCATAATGCCCGTACCGAGTTCTAAAAGCCGTCTTTGGAATATCCTCAGTTCTAACCTTCAGCTGATGATATCCAGAACGAAGATCGATCTTTGAAAAGAATTGTGCTCCTTGCAACTGGTCAAACAGGTCATCAATACGTGGCAATGGGTACCTATTTTTGATGGTGACATGATTCAACTCCCGATAATCAATACAAAGTCGCATACTCCCATCTTTCTTCTTCACGAACAGAACAGGAGCACCCCAAGGAGAAGTACTAGGACGAATAAAACCAATGTCTAACAATTCCTGCAGTTGGATCTTTAACTCCTGAAGTTCAATAGGAGCCATTCGATATGGGGCTTTGGAAATGGGTTTTGTACCGGGTTCAAGGTCGATACAAAATTCAATTTCACGCTCTGGGGGTAGGCCAGGAAGTTCTTCAGGGAATACGTCAGGGAATTTATTAACAATAGAAATATCATTCAAAACTGACGTATTTTTGTTTAGATCTGTGACATGAGCTAAGAAAGCTTGACATCCGTTTTTCAATAAACGAATAGCTTTATGGCTTGAGATGACAGCGATTGATTTTAATGGTTTGGTTGCTTGAATTCGCATAATAGGTCGATTAGGAATATGAAAGCTAACAACCTTACGAAAACAATCAATTTTTGCATAATGAGTAGTTAACCAATCAATCCCTAGAATCACGTCAAATGCAAGTATTTTTAATGAAATAAGATCGACAGGTAATGTGTGGGTACCAACTTGAACCAAACAAGACTTATAAACCGTGGATGTAATGAAGGTTTCTCCCAATGGAGTTTCAACTGCTAAGTCAAAGTCTAATTTCTCCGGAATCAAATTTAATCGATGAGCGCAAGTAGGAGAAATAAAAGAATGGGTTGAACCGGTATCAAATAAAGTATAGACTTCGTTAGAGTTTATGATAAGCTTACCCGTGATGACCTCATTCGGGTTCCTTGCTTCTGGGAGGTCACAACAAACGCTCTCCCTTGCACAACCGGTTTTGACTTTTCTGGGACGGCCTTTGGTGCCTCCATCCTAGCTGAATTTGTCTTCGGTAAACGACAAAATCGGGCTAAATGACCTTCTCTTCCACAATTATAACATGCTTTGGACGGCATCGCGCAGTTTGGACTGATGTGCCCCTCCCCTCCGCATTTGAAACATATGATAGGTGGTCGTTCTCCTTCCTTAACGACAGGTGCTGGTGCTGACGTCTTTCCATCATTGTTGAATCTCCTCTTCTTGAAATGTCCATTCTTATTGTTTTGGCCCTGATTACCACCGAAGTGGTTACCATTTCTGGCCTGTTGATTCCCTCCACGCTTGTTGTCACCGCTTCGATGACTGCTCTCACTGGTATTATCATTTTGCCGGCTGCTCTCTTTTGGTTGCGTTATCTCGTTATCGCGCTCCACCAACTGAGCCCTATTTACAACATCTGAATACAAACACAGTTTATGAGAAACAAGATGTTGACGTATCTCCGGCTTCAAACCTCTTAAAAACATCCGCGTCATTCTTTCTTCATTATCCACCAGGTGGGACGCAAACCGGGATAACTCCGCAAATTTTGCCTCGTACTGCGACACGGTCATATTATTCTGCTCCAATTTGATGAACTCCACCTCCTTCATGTGACGAATACTCTCGGGAAAGTATTTGTCGTTAAACAGCTCTTGAAACTTCTCCCAAGACATCTTCAGTGCGGCAGGTTGAGTACGCTTTATCGATTCCCACCAGTAATCTGCCTCTCCTCGCAACATAAAGGCGGCAAAGGGAACCTTTTGCTCCTCGGAGCAACCCAAGACATCAAATATCTTGGTGATCTGCTTTATCCATGTTTCAGCTACAAGTGGTTTGGGTTCTCCCTTAAACTCCGGTGGTCCCAGCTCCTTAAACTGTTTAGCGGTGACCGCCTGAGAGTTTCCAGTATTTCCACCTACGTTGTGGACAGGAGCCGCTCTCACCTGTTGTTGCATGAATTGCATAAAGCCTCTGAACATTTGATCATTCATCATTTGGTCAGTGTTGTTGTTTGCATGAGGATTGACACCTTCCTGATGCACATTATCCTGATTATTGATATGTGGTGAATCAACAGTCGTCTGTGCTCCATTGCTATTCTCAACATTCTCAGATGCCATTTTCAGATACTGCCACAAAATAAAAATTAATTGATATGTCATATATTATCCTTATATTATGACCGACCAATTAAATACCATGCAAATAAACTTAGGTATGTCATACTAGCGAAGGAATTCCCCGTCTCTCCCCTCCTAGTTCTATTCTCACATCTTAGCCAGGGATCATATCCCTAAGCTCTGATACCAACTGTGACGCCCCCAAAATTAGGTATACATCACCCATCTTGGGTCGTCAGATACATAGTACAGAATACAAATACAACTGATTAATACAACTGTCGTGTACAATACGACAAAACATAAACTGTGAGTTTGAATACAAATATTATCTTCTAGAGAGTATTCATACTCAAAAGGAGTCCTCATTACATTTATTAACACACCATTACATAGAATAGTGAGGACTACTAACTAATACTATCATTCGGACCATCACTCCGTACCCCGACTTGTCCCAGCTACGTTCTCATTTCCTGAAGAGAACAGTGAAAGAAAGGGTGAGCTCAACTAGCCCAGTAAGAAATATTATGACTAAGATAATGCAGAATAAATTATCATTAGCCTTCAACAATGTTAAACTGATAAAATATAATAGACATCAAGTTTAACTGCAGCGGAACAAGCAATCCATTAAAAGAGTCAAGTAGAAAATAAACTCTACTATCTTTTATGATTTAAAAGGTTTTTCAACACTGTGATCGCTGAGACTCAGCTTAATAAAATAATCCACATCATCGAATCACCCCTGCACTACGGCCAAGGATATTCGTGTATTCATTAATGGTCATGATCATGCCAACAACTGTCCATCAATGCACTACGGGCCAATGAGGACTTTTACCACATCATTTGTAACATTACGGTCATGATTATACCGAATAATCCCTGGTCATAATCATACCAAGTCCATCTATGCACTACATGCCACAGATGACTTTCAACATTTTATAAACATGAGGATGATGACAATGATATAAGAATTCAATAAAACAAGTTCAAGAATTAATTTATCCAGGAATTAACAACGTCCAAATTGTCAACATGATACTGCATTGTGGAGTAAAATTCAAGAATGCTTAGAAGAATATTTTCTTGAAAAGATACTGGATGAAACGCAACTATCAAGGATATTCCACAAATTTCATGGAGTATAGAAGTCAAAACTTAACCAACTGAGTACAATAAAGAATGGAATAACAAAAGAAATCACCATGCATGCGATAGACCGCACAGACAGGTTATTCCAATAGAATAATAAATAATGGAACCAGGTCCGGCGTAAACGCACAGACAGGATATTCCGACAGAATAATAAATAATGGAACCAGGTCCGGTGTAAAACACACAGACAGGATATTCCAACAGAATAATAATAAAACGGAACCAGGTCCGGTGTAAAACACACAGACAGGATGTTCCAACAGAATAATAAACGGAACCAGGTCCGGTGTAAAACACACAGACAGGATGTTCCAACAGAATAATAAACGGAACCAGGTCCAGTGTAAAACACACAGACAGGATGTTCCAACAGAATAATAGAAGAATGTCACCAAGTATAGGGTAGACCGCGTATACTGGTTATTCCAACAGAATAATAACAAATGGAATAACAGAAGTTCTCTTCATGAATATAAAAGAAATAATATTCCCTACCGTTTTAAAGAAGAGCTGAAGTAAGGAAGTAGTTAAGTAGCAGAATACTCTTCTTCTCTCTCTCTATAGTTTCTCTCTATAGTTTCTCTCTCTAGAGTTCAGTGAATTCGTAAGAAATAATGAAGGAATGAGCTGCTATTTATAGAAAAATAGAATGCATAGTAACTAATCCATGAACGGTCCAGATTGATTACTTTAATCTGACGGTCCATATTTAAAGAAAAATCTTTTAAATAAAATAAAATATATTCTATTTATAGAATAACTTTAATAAAGTATTTTGTTTTATATAAAAAGATGTTTCTGTTTTATTACGTTAATAATACGAATAAAACAAAACGTCATTATCGCTAAATAATTCATATTATTAACTGACAATAATAAAATCAAACTGAGTGACTTCTCACATAAGCATTAATAATCAATACCGTGTGCTACTATGCAACCACACGTATTACTGTACTTTTACTACCGAGTAGTTCAACAGCAACAATGGTAAAATTTCCGCCGTTATTTTTAATAAAATATTTTTGTCGTTTTCTCAATCCGACAATAATTCCGTTGTGGGGTCCACCAATGATTGTGTCGTTGTACGAATATTCCCTGTTAAAACGAATATTCCCCGACCAATCGAATATTATATAACAACTTGCGTACTTTACAAAATTTATAAATATTACCCACAACTATAACATTATATCAAATTAACTCCATAATATTCAAAAATGATATTTATAAAAAAAATTATCTTTATTTATAAAAGTTGGGGTCTTACACGACAACTCAAAGAATATGAGAGGAATTATCCTACTCATGATTTGGAGTTGGCAGCAGTAGTTTTCGCGTTGAAGATCTGGAGACACTACCTGTATGGGGAGAAAGTGGAGATCTATACAGATCATAAAAGCCTTAAATATTTCTTCACCCAAAAGGAACTCAACATGCGGCAGCGACGTTGGCTCGAGCTGTTAAAAGATTACGATCATACCATCCAATATCATCCTGGAAAAGCAAACGTAGTAGCTGACGCATTGAGTAGAAGATCATATGCGGGTACGAGTGCAATGTTGTTAACACAAAGGCCCATTTTGTATGACTTGCAAAGGATGGAGATAGAGATGAAGGCTCCAAGTACCCACATGATGATATCAAATATACGAGTAGAACCGACTTTAATCGATAAAGTTAAAGCTGCTCAAGCTACGGACATAGAGCTGATGCGTATGAAGAAGAAAGTGCAAGAAGGTTCTATTCCAGAAGCAAGAATCGATGAAGAAGGAATACTTCGAGTTCACTCTAGACTCTGTGTTCCTAACAATTCTGATTTGAAGTACAAGATCATGATGGAAGCACACAATACACCATTTGCAATCCATCCTGGAAGTACCAAAATGTATCGTGATCTACGACATACATTTTGGTGGAATAATATGAAGAGAGAGATTGCAAAGTTTATTTCGAGGTGTTTAACTTGTCAACGTGTAAAGGCAGAACATCAAGTACCAAAGGGTCCATTGCAACCACTTGAGATTCCGAAATGGAAGTGGGAACACATTACCATAGATTTCGTTACGGGTCTTCCCACGGTTTCTCAAGGCATAAATGCTATTTGGGTTATTGTTGATAGATTAACCAAGTCTGCTCATTTCTTGCCGATACGGGAGACTTATTCCCTTGAACGTCTTGCTCGTATATACGTAGATGAGATTGTGAGACTGCATGGCATGCCAGTATCCATAGTTTCGGATCGTGACCCAAGATTCACTTCAAGATTTTGGGTTAGCTTGCAAAAAGCTATGGGCACAGATTTACGATTTAGTTCGGCATACCATCCTCAAACGGACGGACAATCAGAGAGGACTATTCAAACTCTTGAAGATCTATTAAGACTTTGTGTCCTAGATTTCAAAGGGAGTTGGGATAAGTACCTACCATTGGTGGAATTCTCTTACAATAACAGTTATCAGGCAAGTATAGGTGTGGCCCCATTTGAAGCATTATATGGACGAAAGTGTCGCTCTCCAGTATGCTGGGACGAGGTGGGTGAAGCAACATTGTTGGGACCAGAGTTGGTACGCATGACTACAGAGAAGATCCAAACGATTCGACAACGTATACAAACGGCACAGGATCGACAAAAGAGTTATGCGGATCTTCATCGGAAGGACGTGGAATTTGACATTGGGGATCATGTATTGTTGCGTGTGGCTCCATAGAAAGGAGTTACAAGATTTGGGAAGAGAGGAAAGCTCAATCCACGATTTATTGGTCCATTTCAGATTCTTGACCGAGTAGGAAATGTGGCCTATAGACTTGCGTTACCTCCAAATATGTCTCGTGTTCATAATGTTTTTCATATATCTGTGTTACGTAAATATGTGAAAGACCCAGACCACGTTATTGAGTTAGAACCGGACGAGATAGCTGAAGACTTAACGTACGAAGAGGTACCTGTCAAGATCTTGGATAGAAAGGAGCATGTCCTACGCACGAAGGTCATACCACAAGTTAAAGTTTTGTGGAGAAACCATGCTATTGAGGAAATGACCTGGGAGTTGGAAACGGAAATGAAAGCGAGGTATCCTCATCTTTTCGAAACACCAGGTACGTACGTCAATTTCGAGGACGAAATTTCATAAGGAGGGGAGGTTGTAAGACCCCAAATTATTAATAAATGAAATTTAAATTCCCTCTATTTATTATTTTGAAATAGTAAGTGTTAAATTGATTAATGAGGTTAGTTATGGGTAAAATGCGTAAATATTTTTTAATAAGCAAGTGGTTATAAAATATTCATTGTTGTCGGGGAATATTCGTTTGGTCGTGGAATATTCTTCCTGTCGGGGAATATTCGTACGACGGCGCAGTCTTTTGTGGGCCCCATAACGGAAAGCGATTGGATGAAGAAAACGACAAGTATATGTTTTTTATTAATAACGGCGTAGTTGTTACCGTTAATACTGTTGGAATACCCGGTGGTTAAAACACAGTAATACGCGTTGTTACACAGTAGCACACTGTATTGCACCAATTATTGATTCTTACGTAAGAAGGCACTACTCAATAATGGTTACAGTAATTACTGTTCAGTATTTTATTTTATTGATTCAGTAATTGCTGCGTTGATATTTTATATTACTGTTGTTTCAATAATTATCACTACACAGTATTTCCCATTATCAGATCAATAATTCATATTATTTGAATAATATTATTAGATAACATTATTGGCAATGTCTAGAAAGTTCTGTCTAAGGAGAGGTTTGGTCATCTAATTGCGCGCCAGTAAGGAGAAATTCTTATTGGAAAGCCCCCTCTTTCCTGGGAACGGCCTGGTTGTCATAAATGTGATTCTGTAATATTATTTGTAAATAATTAATTATTGATTCATATGATAAGGAAATATTTATTTTTGTGGATATAAATGAGGGATATATTTTTGTGGTTAAAAATGAAGGAGTTAATGTTGAGGTTTTTATCAGTATTTTTGTCGGAATGGAGGTATTAAAAATCAGGGTTTTTGAGATATTTTGCGGGAGTTATAATTTTTAATCCGACCGTTGGATCGTGGTAATTTTTGGATATGTTATACATATATAAGTTGAGTATATGTCCGCAAATTTTGAACCGTTAAAAATGAACGTATGATTTATTATGAATTTTACGAGATGACTGGTTCAGAAATTGTTGAATTTTCGGAGTTAATCATTTTGGTAGAAAATTCTAGAATTGGTGGGCCCCACTCTTGGTTGGTGAAGAAATGTGCTGAGATTTTTATTCAAATGTGGTGGGTGGGAATAGTAGCAGGTAAAGCTATCAGGTTGCAGGTTAAGTCTGCTTCGGCGTGCTAACATTTTCCTATAAATAGAGGGCTAAGTTAGAATTGAAAATCACACCAGAAACAAGTTTTCTCTCTTTCTCTCTCTAGATTATTGAGTGTATTTTGTGAGTATTTAGATACTTTGAGAGTTTCTATTCATCAGAGCAGGTGTCTTTCAGCCTTATACCGGTATTCCGACCAGAAGTACTGTCTGTACGAGGTAAGGGATGTTATTTTATTCAAAAATGATATTATTTCTTCAATATCATTATGCCGAAATATTGGTTGGAAATTTTTATCAAATTTAGAACTTTTCACGTCGGGGTTACTATTCATGAGTTACTATTCACGAGTTACTATTCACGAGTTACTATTCACCGAAAAATAAAATTTTCTTCTTTTCGTCCAAAATATCTATTCTGGGTACTAGCTTTGATTGTATCCATGTTTTGATCATTCTTGAATTCTACTTCACTATGAATAATTATAAGGTATTTTTGGACATGAATAAATCGAAATACGAATCCTTAATATTTGTTATTTTGTTTCACTGGATTCGTTTTCTTTAATATATTTTTCATCATCCTCAGTCCTAAATGATGATATTACTGAATATCTTTGGCCGTAGTGTAAAGATGAATGATTAACTGATGAATATCTTTGGCCCGTAGTGCAAAGATGAACAGGTGTTGAGATGAACATGACCGACTGGTGATACAAATGAATATCTTTGGTCTGTAGTGCAAAGATGAATATTTGATTAAAGATGGTTATTGATTGTTGTTACAGGGATAAAATATTGATGATGGACTTTTAAATCTTAGAAGATAGTAGAACTCATTCTCTACTTGACTCTTCTAATGGTTTGATGTTTCCGCTGCAGTTATTGATTTAAAACTTGTTGTCTATTGTATTCTATTAGATTTTTCCCTGTTGAAGACTAACGATAATTTGTTCTGTATTATCTTAGTCATAATGTTCTTTACTGGGCTAGTTGAGCTCACCCTTTTCCTTTTTGTTCCATTTTTCTCAGGAGGCGAGAATGTAGCGAGTACTAGTCGGGGTATGGAATGATGGTTCTAGAAGTTACTTTAGTAGTCCTCACTATTTTTGTGAAATAATGTATCAATAATTGTAATGAGGGCTTATTTGAGTGTGGATATTGTCTAAATGACAATATTTGTATTTAAACTCACAGTTCTTGTGTTGTAATAATAAAGATGTAGTTGTTTCTGTACCATGTATTTTGGCGACTCAGAATGGGTGTTGTATACCTATTTTGGGGGCGTCACAGATTGAGTGGGCCAAAGATTGGAATGATCAACGAGAACTTCTTCGGTGAGACTCCCCCCAATCATCTTCAATTTCCCATTTTGCACCCTCAACTCTGGTACACGTTGACTCACCAAGATATGAAATCTTTACAACCGGGTATTTGGTTATACGAGCATGTGATGGATGCATATATGTGCCTTCTGCGGGATCGGGAAGCCAAATATCAGAGCGAGGGAATATAGAGATGGGCAAAATTTGGCTTCATGCTGTAACAACCCCAAAATAGGTCCATTCCATCCAACCTATTCTGAGTCGCCAAATACATGGTACAGAAAACAACTGTAACTTTATTACAACAATTGTCGTGCAAAATACAACAACACATATGCTGTGAGTTTGGATACAAATATATACCAAATGTGACTCATGTTCCAAACGTGGGCATCACCTCACAATGACACCTTACATAAAGGTATAGTCAAAAACTGTTTTAGAAATTAGAATCTTTGGGAAGTGCTCAAGGAAACCTTCGTACATGGGAGGCCATGCGTCTAGGTTATGATAGATATCATATGGCCACAGAATTATTCTTGGTTGACCCAATAGACCCCAAAGAAAAACGAGAAGATTACTATCATATTCTTCCCAATGGTGAGTCTTCTCTTGACATATCATTATCTCTAATGTCTCTAATTGAGAATTATACTTCAAACAAACACCAAGATTATCTAGGTAGTGCTCGTATATATACTCAGTAAGTGGATGAGCACATCCCTGTCTTATGATGACACGAGGTTGTATATCGTTAGACATCTTGTATGATAGTGTCAAACCACCCTTCCAACGTTGGGTACACCTTACCCTATTAGATTCACCAAATAAAACTACTAAATAAACTTTTCTATACTGCTTCGGGAGAACATCCACAGCTAGAGACCACCGTTCTATTTCCCCGTTACCCTCGCTCGACCCAGCTACACTCTTATTACCTGAAAGAAATTGTGAAGCAAAAGGGTGAGCACAACTAGCTCAGTAAAGAATATCATGACTAAAGATAATTAAATTATCAATAGCCTTCATCAATAATAAATCAGAGATTTAGAACATATGGTAAATGATAAAAATTTCAACCATAGTTGCAGCGGAACGAGCAATCCATTAGAAGAGTCAAATAGACTATAAAGACTATTATCTTCTCCATGTTAAAATCCATCATTAATGTTTTATCCCTGTAACATCAATCAACAATTCTGGTCCACAATCATATGAATAACTCATAATCATAACCGTAGTTCTAAATTCCTCTTCTCATCCAGGACGAAGATAATTTTCATCACCTATCTTTACCTGAAATATCAAAGATCATGGTTACACCAAATCACATTTCCTGTTCATAATCATACTAATAACTTCATCTTTGCACTACGGCCAAAGATATTCATTTGTATCACCAGTCGGTCATGTTTATCTCAACATCTATTCATCTTTGCACTACTGGCCAAAGATATTCAACAACATATCATCTTTGCACTACGGGCCAAAGATATTCATCAACAATTCATCTTTGCACTACAGGCCAAAGATATTCATCAATATTTCATCTTTGCACTACAGGCCAAAGATATTCATCAATATTTCATCTTTGCACTACAGGCCAAAGATATTAATATCTCAAAGAAATATATAATCATTTCAGAATTTATATAAACAATAATTATAACCATGTTGATCAATTCACCTTTGCACTTAAGCTAAAGATATTCACTTTAAATTCAATGGTCATGATCATACCAATCAACGATTCAACTTTGCACTACTGGCCAAAGATAACCCATAGTCATGATCATACCAAAAATCTACCCATCTTTACACTCAAGTCAAAGAGAAATATCATCATTAGGGTTATAAAAATATTATATATAATAATAAAAATAATATGATCAACATCTAGTTTTAATCTCAAGAGTAATATTCGTAAATCATCTATAATTTGGTTAGAAAAAGAAACCAATTTTTATCGTGAATAGTAACTCGTGAATAGTAACTCATAAATAGTAAACCCGACATAAAAAGGTAGAAATTCCACAATAAAATCCATACCAGTATTTCGGTATAATGATATTGAAAGAATAATATTTCTTAAGCTTATAAACAATTTATTTAAATTGTTTACACTTTACTAAATAATGCATTTAATCATTCTAAAATACCAAACTCATAAGATTTTATCACCAATAATCAAAACCCTCATCAAAAATCTGCATATACCTCATATAGGATTCTCAAGTCATAAAATCCTATTTTCCAATTTTTCTTACTTCACAAAACATATTTAATTCATTTACTCATAACTAGACTATTTTCATGAAAAATACCAAATCAGTTCCAAAAATATTTCTTTTCTGGGATTTAGCATAATATAGGCCCATAGTGAACATATATTTTTCTCAGAATTTTTAAAAGTCATTTACTATTTTTCATATGGCCAAAACAACCGAATATTTAGACATTTATTAAAAATTTTATTTTTGTCCAAAAATTCTGAAATTTACAGAGTATACTTCTATCATATACATGTACTCCCAATAAAAATTTCATCAATTTTGGAGTTAACCACAAAGAATTATAAGCGATTACTTTTAAATAGTCTTTTCTTATAAAATTCATAACTCTCAATTTATACATCCAAAAATCACCATTTTTGGACACAATCAAGAAAACTCATCAAAATATCATTTCAAATTTTTCCAGAATTTTTGAAGGTCAGAAAAATTACGAAACTGAAAAACATAACAACCCTTAAAATTACTTACTATCCCTTACAATCCCTTACCTCAAAAGTGCAGTATTTCTGACTGGAATGCAAAGCCGAAGGAAACTTGCACTGAATAGCAACTCTCAAAGTATCTAAATACTAACAAAATATGCTTCATAATATAGAGAGAGAAAGAGAGAAAGCTTATGTTTCTGGTGTGATTTTCAATTCTAACTTAGCCCTCTATTTATAGGAAAATTTTAGTAGGCTTGACCTGCAACCTGATGGCTTTACCTGCTACTATTCCCACCCACCACATTTGAAATATAATTCAGCATATTTCTTCACCAACCACAAGTGGGGCCCACCAATTCTAGAATTTTCCACCAAAAATGATTTATAACCTGATTTCCGAATCAGCCACCTCTTAAAATTCATAACAAATCATACGTTCATTTTTAACGGTTCAAAATTAGTGGACATATACTCAACTTATATATGTATAACATATCCAAAAATTACCACGATCCAACGGTCGGATTAAAAATTATAACCCCCGCAAAATATCTCAAAAACCCTAATTTGATTTTCAATACCTCCGTTCCGACAAAAATACAGATAAAACACCTCAACATTAACTCCTTCATTTTTAACCACAAAAATATATCCCTCATTTATATCCACATAAAATAAATATTTCCTTATCATATGAATCAATAATTATTCACAAATAATATTACAGAATCACATTTATGACAACCAGGCCGTTCCCAGGAAAGAGGGGGCTTTCCAATAAGAATTTTTCCTTACTGGCGCGCAATTAGGTGACCAAACCTCTCCTTAGACAGAACTTTCTAGACATTGCCAATAATGTTATCTAATAATATTATTCAAATAATATGAATTATTGATCTGATAATGAAAAATACTGTGCAGTGACAATTATTGAACAACAATAATATAAAATTTCATCGTAGCAATTATTGAATCAATAAAATAAAATATTGAGCAGTAATTACTGTAACAATTATTGAGTAGTGCCTTCTTACGTAAGAATCAATAATTTTAGAAATACTATGCAATACCGTGTGCTACTGTGCAATAACGCGTATTACTGTATTTTAACCACCGGGTATTCCAACAGTGTTAACGGTAACAACTACGCCGTTATTTGTAAAAACTCAAATTTGTCGTTTTCTTCACCCGACAGTTATTCGTTATGGGGCCCACAAATAGCTGCGCCGTCGTACGAATATTCTCCGACAGAAAGAATATTCCACGACCAAACGAATATTCCCCGACAACAATGATTATTTTATAACCATTTGCTTATTTTGAAAAAAAAATTCATATTTCACCCATAACTTTAAACTTTTATCAATTTAACCATTTACTGAATAGTAATTATCAGAAAAATTGAATACTTTTATTTCATAAAATTCGGGGTCTTACACATGCCCTCCTTTTTCATGCACTTGGGGAAAGGTGCCTTGTCAACGGGGTACCAAATTTGTGGAGATCTTTTCTGCCAATCATATGCGACACCTCAAGTGGGACCGCCGATACATCATTACGACTTTATCTTCATGCCTATATGTATCCCAAGTAACAGTCATTTCGTACTGTTAACCTTTTCGGTCTCAACATGGAAGGTTTCTATTCTCGACCCGCTATATAATGACAAACCGCACATGAAGTTATCCGAAATGTACAAAGATTACATCGATGTCGCGGTACGTGACATTTTTAATTTAATACAGTTAGTTAGTTTTCACGCAATATATGTACGTACTAGTCTACTTTCGTGTTATTGTAGATACAATTGATACCGTTGATATTGCGAATGGGTAACCCGTTTGGTGATTGGCCTCGTACACCTCCAAAGGTGCAGACAACAAAGGCTCGACCTATGTAGGACAATTATTTCGATTGTGGCATATTTGTTTGCAAGTATGTTGACTACCTCGTGCGGGGTAATATTGACCTTGGCAAAGAAAAATGGTCAATTGAAGATGTATCCGTCTTTAGGTATAGAATAGCTTATGAATTGTTCAAATGTAAGGCTAGAGAAATACCGAAAGACCAAATTATTTAGACGTTAATCTTGAACATGTAATATTTTATATTGATTGGATGAATATTTTGTTTAACTAATGGTGGTATTACTTTGGGTGATTTTGGTATTAATCATGTGTTTAATCGGTTAATTTGTTATATATATTGTTTACATATTGGTGATTAAGTTGTTTAATAGGTATAAGTTGGTATCTTGCTTGTCAACTGGGGCCTAATGACTGTATGTTGGCCGCTAGAAGGAGTAGCGGCCAACACTTTTTAGAAAAGTGTTGGCCGCTACTCCCTCTAGCGGCCAGCATACAGTCATTTGACACCAAACACTATCGGCTAGAAGCCCAGAACCTGTCTAGTCCAAAAAAGTATAAACATTCCAACATACTGACTAAATTGGAAATGATTACATTGTGATTACAAAACAAACATTTCAAACATTCTGATTAAATTACATCTCCATAATCACTCAGGAACAAAAACACTTGAAAATTCCAAATAAACACATAACGAGACATTAATTATCTTTAGGTTCAGGAAGTCCTAACACCCTATAATGATTGCGCTTGTCATGGTTAGTTTCAAATCCGCTTATTGCACATTTTCGGTGAGACTTACTACCCACTAATCTTTCAACGGCACTTTTTAATCTTGATTGTCTTTTTCGACCCTTTTTCTGAGAAGCAATTGGTGGCAAAAACTCTGTTTCTTCCTCATCAACCTTATAGTCATCATCATCATCATCATCATCTTGCAAGTACACCTCCTCAGCTGCATGTAATTCTGTGCAGTCATTATCATTGTCTAGTATGTCTTGCTCATCTGGGTGATATTGATCAATAAGGGCTTTTCCCCGTGCATTTTGTTGTAGTATTGCCTTGTAGCCTCTAACTGAGCAAGCAGCTTTACTAGCTAACTCTTGATAATCACTTATCAAATGATTGTACCGCATTGATTGATTTGTTTCAAAGTCTGCACTCATTGGAGAAACCATTTCCTCTTCACCATTACTCCTATTAGCATCTCTTGTCCATCGAGGAACGATCATGAAAGTAGGTATTCGTGCAATACTCTTGAAGCTTAAGAATCTTAGTATGTGTCTGTAAATCTGACCAAAATGTGAGAACATTTGACAAGTACATTTTATCGACCCCCCTGACAATTATTGACAACTTACCGATATCTCTGACTATTTTCAATTGCATCTTCCCTGTACACTGCATAGACCTTTGCATCAATAATGCACAGCTCACTTACTTTTTTGATGTTATACTTAAAAGAATCCACGTGCTCTTTTTGAAAACCTCTAAATATCTCTTTTGTATATCATTCAGAAGCTTGTACTTCCAACGATGATCCTAAAACCAAACTATGTTTTCGATGCTTTGTTACATAATCAGCCTTTCTCTCTCGGTTGAATTGCTTTTCAATAGCCTTCTGAGTCTTGACGACAAAATCTTTCATGCTTGTTGAAGCTTTTAATAAGAATCAAAAAAATGGTTCATACCTTCGCTTCTTCCAATGGTTGTCATTCCTGCAACAAAATATCTCTTTGTGTATGCACTTATCCATTTCTCCTTCACATCATACAAACTTATGAGCCATTCATTTTGAGACAAATCATATTTGGTCACAAGTATTTCCCAACGCTCTTCAAACTCGCCGATGGAATATGAATTATACACACAGTTGTTAAAATTGTAAGACCCCAACTTTTATAAATAAAGATAAATTTTCTATAAATATCATTTTTGAATATTATGGAGTTAATTTGATATAATGTTATAGTTGTGGGTAATATTTATAAATTTTATAAAGTACGCAAGTTGTTATATAATATTCGATTGGTTGGGGAATATTCGTTTTAACAGGAAATATTCGTACAACGGCACAATCATTGGTGGACCCCACAACGGAATTATTGTCGGATTGAGAAAACGACAAAAATATTTTATTAAAAATAACGGCGGAAGTTTTACCATTGTTACTGTTGAACTACTCGGTAGTAAAAGTACAGTAATACGCGTGGTTGCACAGTAGCACACGGTATTAATTATTGATGTTTACGGGATAAGTCACTCAGTTTTGTTTATTTTATAAACACTCATTTACCCGTTTTTCAAAATAGTCGGTAGAAGATTATACAACATATATATATTATACGTGTGTGGGTGTGACGTGTGTGGGTAAAGAAGAAAAAGAAGATGGTGGGTGAAGTATTATACTAGGATGTTATATATATAATTGGAAAAGTTGACAAAATAGGTTGATGGCTTAACTTGGTCGGGAGGGAGGTTATTATTATAATATATATATGTATATATATATATATATAAATGTGACATGTGCTAGTATATTTATATTATATATATATATATATATATATATATGTATGATTGAGTGCAGGTGGGAAGCTAGGGGGAGAGTTTGAGTCAGGCACGGATGAAGTTGTGCATTATTGATATATATTTTATAAATAAAATATATTATATTTAAAAGATTTTGCTTTAAATATGAACCGTCAGATTAAAGTAAATCAGTCTGGACCGTTCATGGATTAGTTACTATGCAGTCCATTTTCCTATAAATAGAAACTCATTCCTTCATTATTTCTTACGAATTCACTGAACTCTAGAGAGAGAAACTATAGAGAGAAACTATATAGAGAGAAGAAGAGTATTCTGCTATTTAACTACTTCCTTATTTCAGCTCTTCTCTTAAACGGTAAGTGATATTATTCTTTTGTATTCAAGAAGAGAATTTCTGTTATTCCATTTTTTTATTATTCTGTTGGAATAACCTGTATATGCGGAATACCCTATACTTGGTGACATTCTTCTATTATTCTGTCTTTGTTATTTCGTTGGAACATCCTGTCTGTGCTTTACGCCGGACCTGGTTCCGTTTTTATTATTATTCTGTTGGAACATCCTGTCTGTGTGTTTTACACCGGACCTGGTTCTGTTTTTATTATTATTCTGTTGGAACATCCTGTCTGTGTATTTTACACCGGACCTGGTTCCGTCTTTATTATTATTCTGTTGGAACATCCTGTCTGTGCGTTTTACGCCGGACCTGGTTCCATTATTTATTATTCTGTGGAAATAACCTGTCTGTGCGGTCTATCGCATGCATGGTGATTTCTTTTGTTATTCCATTCTTTATTGTACTTAGTTGGTTAAGTTTTAACTTCTATACTCCATGAAATTTGTGAAATATCCTTGATAATTGCGTTTCATCCAGTATCTTTTCATGAAAATATTCTTCTAAGCATTCTTGAATTTTACCCCACAAAGCAGTATCATGTTGACAATTTGGACGTTGTTAATTCTTGGATAAATTAATTCTTGAACTTGTTTTATTGAATTCTTATATCATTGTCATCATCCTCATGTTTATAAAATGTTGAAAGTCATCTGTGGCCTGTAGTGCATAGATGGACTTGGTATAATTATGACCAGGGATTATTCGGTATAATCATGACCGTAATGTTACAAATGATGTGGTAAAAGTCCTCATTGGCCCGTAGTGCATTGATGGACAGTTGTTGGCATGATCATGACCATTAATGAATACACAAATATCCTTGGCCGTAGTGCAGGGGTGATTCGATGATGTGGATTATTTTATTAAGCTGAGTCCCAGCGATCACAATGTTGAAAAACTTTTTAAATTATAAAAGATAGTTGAGTTTGTTTTCTACTTGACTCTTTTAATGGATTGCTCGTTCCGCTGCAGTTAAACTTGATGTCTATTATATTTTATCAGTTTAACATTGTTGAAGGCTAATGATAATTTATTCTGTATTATCTTAGTCATAATATTTCTTACTGGGCTAGTTGAGCTCACCCTTTCTTTCACTGTTCTCTTCAGGAAATGAGAACGTAGCTGGGGCAAGTCGGGGAACGGAGTGATGGTTCGAATGATAGTATTAGTTAGTAGTCCTCACTATTCTATGTAATAGTGTGTTAATAAATGTAATGATGACTCCTTTTGAGTATGAATACTCTCTAAAAGATAATATTTGTATTCAAACTCACAGTTTATGTTTTGTCGTATTGTACACGACAGTTGTATTAGTAAGTTGTATTTGTATTCTGTACTTTGTATCTGACGACCCAAGATGGGTGATGTATACCTAATTTTGGGGGCGTCACAGTTGGTATCAGAGCTTAGGGATATGATCCCTGGCTAAGATGTGAGAATAGAACTAGAAGGGGAGAGACGGGGAATTCCTTCGCTAGTATGACCTACCTAAGTTTATTTGCATGGTATTTAATTGGTCGGTCATAATATAAGGATAATATATGACATATCAATTAACTTTTATTTTGTGGCAGTATCTGAAAATGGCATCTGAGAATGTTGAGAATAGAAATGGAGCACAGGCGACTGTTGATTCACCACATATCAATAATCAGGATAATGTGCATCAGGAAGGTGACAATCCTCATGCAAACAACAACACTGACCAGATGATGAATGATGGAATGTTCAGAAACTTTATGCAGTTCATGCAATAGCAGGCGAGAGCGGCTCCTGTCCAAAATATAGGTGGAAACACTGAAAACTCTCGGACGGTCACCGCTAAATAGTTCAAGGAGCTGGGACCCCCAGAGTTTAAGGGAGAGCCAAAACCACTTATAGCGGAAACATGGATAAAGCAGATTACCAAGATATTTGATGTCTTGGGATGCTCCGAGGAGCAAAAGGTTCCTTTTGCCGCCTTTATGTTGCGAGGAGAGGCAGATTACTGGTGGGAATCAATTAAACGTACTCAACCTGTCGCACTGAAGATGTCTTGGGAGAAGTTCCAAGAGCTGTTCAATGACAAATACTTTCCCGAAAGTGTTCGTCACATGAAGGAGGTAGAGTTCATCAAATTGGAGCAGAATAATATGACCGTGTCGCAGTATGAGGCTAAATTTGCTGAGTTGTCCCGGTTTGCGTCCCACTTGGTGGATAATGAAGGGCGAATGAAGCGAATGTTTTTGCGAGGTTTGAAACCTGAGATACGTCAACATCTTATTTCTCATAAACTGTGTTTGTATTCAGATATTGTGAATAGGGCTCAGTTAGTGGAGCGCGATAACGAGTCAACGCAACCAAAAGAGAGCAATCGGCAAAATGATAATACCAGTGAGAGCAATCATCGAAGCGGTGACAACAAGCGTGGAGGGAATCAACAGGCCAGAAATGGTAACCACTTCGGTGGTAATCAGGGCCAAAATAATAAGAATGGTCATTTCAAGAAGAGGAGATTCAACAATGATGGAAAGACGTCAGCACCAGCACCCGTTGTTAAGGAAGGAGAACGACCAACTATCATATGTTTCAAATGCGGAGGGGAGGGGCACGTCAGTCCAAACTGCGCGATGCCGTCTAAAGCATGTTATAATTGTGGAAGAGAAGGTCATTTAGCTCGATTTTGTCGTTTACCAAAAACAAGTTCAGCCAAGATGGAGACACCAAAGGCCGTCCCAGAAAAGTCAAAACTGGTAGTGCAAGGGAGAGCGTTTGTTGTGACCTCCCAGAAAGTAAGGAACCCGAATGAGGTCTTCACGGGTAAGCTTATCATAAACTCTAACGAAGTCTATACTTTATTTGATACCGGTTCTACCCATTCTTTTATTTCTTCTACTTGCGCTCATCGATTAAATTTGATTCCGGAGAAATTAGACTTTGACTTATCTGTTGAAACTCCATTGGGAGAAACCTTCATTACATCCACGATTTATAAGTCTTGTTTGGTTCAAGTTGGTACCCACACATTACCTGTTGATCTGATTTCATTAAAAATACTTGCATTTGACGTGATTCTAGGGATTGATTGGTTAACTACTCATCATGCAAAAATTGATTATTTTCGTAAGGTTGTTAGCTTTCATATTCCTAATCGACCTATTATGCGAATTCAAGCAACCAAACCATTAAAATCAATCGCTGTCATCTCAAGCCATAAAGCTATTCGTTTATTGAAAAACGGATGTCAAGCTTTCTTAGCTCATGTCACGGATCTAAACAAAAATACGTCAGTTTTGAATGATATTTCTATTGTTAATAAATTCTCTGACGTATTCCCTGAAGAACTTCCTGGCCTACCCCCAGAGCGTGAAATTGAATTTTGTATCGACCTTGAACCCGGTACAAAACCCATTTCCAAAGCCCCATATCGAATGGCTCCTATTGAACTTCAGGAGTTAAAGATCCAACTGCAGGAATTGTTAGACATTGGCTTTATTCGTCCTAGTACTTCTCCTTGGGGTGCTCCTGTTCTATTCGTGAAGAAGAAAGATGGAAGTATGCGACTTTGTATTGATTATCGGGAGTTGAATCATGTCACCATCAAAAACAGGTACCCATTGCCACGTATTGATGACCTGTTTGACCAGTTGCAAGGAGCACAATTCTTTTCAAAGATCGATCTTCGTTCTGGATATCATCAGCTGAAGGTTAGAACTGAGGATATTCCAAAGACGGCTTTTAGAACTCGGTACGGGCATTATGAATTCCTAGTCATGTCCTTTGGATTGACTAATGCTCCTGCTGCCTTCATGGATATGATGAACCGGGTATTCAAGGAATATTTGGATCACTTTGTGGTCGTCTTTATTGATGACATCCTTATTTATTTCAAAAGTCGTGAAGATCATGAGCAACACTTGAGGCTGGTACTCCAAAAGCTTCGTGAATACAAGCTTTATGCCAAGTTGAAGAAATGCGAGTTCTGGTTGGAGGAGGTAGCATTCCTTGGGCACGTAGTATCAAATCGTGGAATATCGGTTGACCCGGCAAAGATTGAAGCTATTCAAAGCTGGGAGCAACCTAAATCAGTGACCGAAGTACGTAGCTTTCTTGGTTTAGCTGGTTATTATCGGAGATTCGTGGAAGGATTTTCTCGAATCGCTACTCCATTAACTCAGCTGACTCGGAAAGATACAAAGTTCGGTTGGAGTGAAGAATGTGAGCAGAGTTTTCAAGAACTCAAGAGGAGACTCATTTCAGCACATGTTCTAACAATACCATCTGGCTCGGAGGGATTTGTCATCTACAGTGATGCTTCGAGCAAAGGGTTGGGATGCGTTCTCATGCAACATGAAAAAGTCATAGCCTATGCATCAAGACAACTCAAGGAATATGAGAGGAATTATCCTACTCATGATCTAGAGTTGGCAGCTGTTGTCTTTGCACTTAAAATTTGGAGGCATTACTTGTATGGGGAGAAGGTGGAGATCTTTACGGATCATAAAAGCCTCAAATATTTCTTCACTCAAAAGGAACTCAACATGCGACAACGACGTTGGCTTGAACTGTTGAAAGATTATGATCATACCATTCAATACCATCTTGGAAAAGCGAACGTGGTAGCTGACGCATTGAGTAGAAGATCATATGCAAGTACGAGTGCGATATTGTCAACACAAAGGCCCATTTTGTGTGATTTGCAAAGGATGGAGATAGAGTTAAAGACTCCAGGGACCCATGTGATGATGGCGAATATACGAGTAGAACCGACTTTAATCGATAAAGTTAAAGCTGCTCAAGCTACAGACCTGGAGCTGATGCGTATGAGGAAGAAAGTGCAAGAAGGTGCTATGCCGGAAGCAAGAATCGATGAAGAAGGAATACTTCGAGTCAACTCCAGACTTTGTGTTCCTAACAACCCTGATTTAAAGTATGAAATCATGATGGAGGCGCACAACACACCGTTTGCAATCCATCCTGGAAGTACCAAAATGTATCATGATCTTCGTCATACATTTTGGTGGAGCAATATGAAGAGAGAGATAGCGCTGTTTATCTCAAGGTGTCTAACGTGTCAACGAGTCAAAGCGGAGCATCAAGTACCAAAAGGTCCATTGCAACCACTTGAAATTCCAGAATGGAAGTGGGAGCACATTACCATGGATTTCGTTACCGGTCTTCCTAAGGTTTTTCAAGGTATAGATGCGATTTGGGTCATTGTTGATAGATTGACCAAGTCTGCTCATTTCTTATTGATACGAGAAACTTATACACTTGAACGTCTTGCTCGTATGTACATAAACGAGATTGTAAGACTGCATGGTATGCCAGTATCCATAGTTTCTGATCGAGACCCAAGATTCACTTCACGATTTTGGGTTAGTTTACAAAAAGCTATGGGCACGAATTTACGATTTAGTTCAGCATATCATCCTCAGACGGACGGACAATCAGAGAGCACTATTCAAACTCTTGAAGAACTATTAAGACTCTGTGTCTTTGACTTCAAGGGAAGTTGGGACAAGTTCTTACCATTGGTGGGACAAGTTCTTACCATTAGTGGAGTTTTCCTACAACAACAGTTATCAAGCAAGTATTGGCATGGCTCCATTCGAAGCATTGTATGGAAGAAAATGTCGTTCTCCAGTATGCTGGGATGAAGTGGGTGAAGCAACGTTGTTGGGACCGGAGTTGGTACGTATGACTACAGAAAAGATTCAAACGATCCGACAACGTATAAAAACCTCACAAGATCGACAAAAGAGTTATGCTGATCTTCATCGAAAGGACGTGGAATTTGATGTAGGAGATCATGTGTTCTTACGTGTTGCTCCATGGAAAGGAGTTACGAGATTTGGAAAAAGAGGAAAGCTCAATCCTCGATTCATCGGTCCATTTTTAATCCTCGATCGAGTAGGAACTGTGGCTTATAGACTCGCTTTACCGCCAAGTATGTCTCGTGTTCATAACGTTTTTCACATATCCATGTTACGCAAATATGTGGAAGACCCGAACCACATTATTGAGTTAGAACCGGACGAAATAGCGGAGGATTTGACGTATGAAGAAGTTCCTGTTCAAATCTTGGATAAGAAGGAACATATTCTACGCTCCAAGGTTATACCTCAAGTCAAAGTTTTGTGGAGAAACCACGATGTTGAGGAAATGACTTGGGAGTTAGAATCTGAAATGAAATCAAGGTATCCTTACCTCTTCGACATACCAGGTACGTACCCTAATTTCGAGGGCGAAATTTCATAAGAAGGGGAGGTTGTAAGACCCCAACTTTTATAAATAAAGATGAATTTTCTATAAATATCATTTTTGAATATTATGGAGTTAATTTGATATAATGTTATAGTTGTGGGTAATATTTATAAATTTTATAAAGTACGCAAGTTGTTATATAATATTCGATTGGTCGGGGAATATTCGTTTTAACAGGGAATATTCGTACAACGGCACAATCATTGGTGGACCCCACAACGGAATTATTATCGGATTGAGAAAACGACAAAAATATTTTATTAAAAATAACGGCGGAAGTTTTACCATTGTTACTGTTGAACTACTCGGTAGTAAAAGTATAGTAATACGCGTGGTTGCACAGTAGCACACGGTATTAATTATTGATGTTTACGGGATAAGTCACTCAGTTTTGTTTATTTTATAAACACTCATTTACCCGTTTTTCAAAATAGTCGGTAGAAGATTATACAACATATATATATTATACGTGTGTGGGTGTGACGTGTGTGCATGTGAATGTGTGTGGGTAAAGAAGAAAAAGAAGATGGTGGGTGAAGTATTATACTAGGATGTTATATATATAATTGGAAAAGTTGACAAAATGGGTTGATGGCTTAACTTGGTCGGGAGGGAGGTTATTATTATAATATATATATATGTATATATATATAAATGTGACATGTGCTAGTATATTTATATTATATATATATATGTATGATTGAGTGCAAGTGGGAAGCTAGGGGGGAGAGTTTGAGTCAGGCACGGATGAAGTTGTGCATTATTGATATATATTTTATAAATAAAATATATTATATTTAAAAGATTTTGCTTTAAATATGAACCGTCAGATTAAAGTAAATCAATCTGGACCGTTCATGGATTAGTTACTATGCAGTCCATTTTTCTATAAATAGAAACTCATTCCTTCATTATTTCTTACGAATTCACTGAACTCTAGAGAGAGAAACTATAGAGAGAAACTATATAGAGAGAAGAAGAGTATTCTGCTATTTAACTACTTCCTTATTTCAGCTCTTCTTTTAAACGGTAAGGGATATTATTCTTTTATATTCAAGAAGAGAATTTTTGTTATTCCATTTCTTTATTATTCTATTGGAATAACCTGTATATGCGGAATACCCTATACTTGGTGACATTCTTCTATTATTCTGTCTTTGTTATTCCGTTGGAACATCCTGTCTGTGCTTTACGCCGGACCTGGTTCCGTTTTTATTATTATTCTGTTGGAACATCCTGTCTGTATATTTTACACCGGACCTGGTTTCGTTTTTATTATTATTCTGTTGGAACATTCTGTCTGTGTGTTTTACACCGGACCTGGTTCCGTCTTTATTATTATTCTGTTGGAACATCCTGTCTGTGCGTTTTACGCCGGACCTGGTTCCATTATTTATTATTCTGTGAAAATAACCTGTCTGTGCGGTCTATCGCATGCATGGTGATTTCTTTTGTTATTCCATTCTTTATTGTACTTAGTTGGTTAAGTTTTAACTTCTATACTCCATGAAATTTGTGAAATATCCTTGATAATTGCGTTTCATCCAGTATCTTTTCATGAAAATATTCTTCTAAGCATTCTTGAATTTTACCCCACAAAGCAGTATCATGTTGACAATTTGGACGTTGTTAATTCTTGGATAAATTAATTCTTGAACTTGTTTTATTGAATTCTTATATCATTGTCATCATCCTCATGTTTATAAAATGTTGAAAGTCATCTGTGGCCTGTAGTGCATAGATGGACTTGGTATAATTATGACCAGGGATTATTCGGTATAATCATGACCGTAATGTTACAAATGATGTGGTAAAAGTCCTCATTGGCCCGTAGTGCATTGATGGACAGTTGTTGGCATGATCATGACCATTAATGAATACACAAATATCCTTGGCCGTAGTGCAGGGGTGATTCGATGATGTGGATTATTTTATTAAGCTGAGTCCCAGCGATCACAATGTTGAAAAACTTTTTAAATTATAAAAGATAGTTGAGTTTGTTTTCTACTTGACTCTTTTAATGGATTGCTCGTTCCGCTGCAGTTAAACTTGATGTCTATTATATTTTATCAGTTTAACATTGTTGAAGGCTAATGATAATTTATTCTGTATTATCTTAGTCATAATATTTCTTACTGGGCTAGTTGAGCTCACCCTTTCTTTCACTGTTCTCTTCAGGAAATGAGAACGTAGCTGGGGAAAGTCGGGGAACGGAGTGATGGTTCGAATGATAGTATTAGTTAGTAGTCCTCACTATTCTATGTAATAGTGTGTTAATAAATGTAATGAGGACTCCTTTTGAGTATGAATACTCTCTAGAAGATAATATTTGTATTCAAACTCACAGTTTATGTTTTGTCGTATTGTACACGACAGTTGTATTAGTAAGTTGTATTTGTATTCTGTACTTTGTATCTGACGACCCAAGATGGGTGATGTATACCTAATTTTGGGGGCATCACAAAAATCATCTTTGAACGATGGGTGTTCTGCATAAACATGATGTAATTTTTCTAAAATTTTATTGCTAATATGCCACGAACACAATAAATGATGAGTGGATGGGAGTACCCTACCAATAGCATTGCTCATAGCTTTATCTTGGTCAGTGATGATGGTTACAGAAGCTTTGTAATCCATGGCTTCAAGCCACGTCTCTAAGACCCAACTGAAAGTGTCTTATGTCTTATCCCTTAACAATGCAAATACAAATAAAACAGAGTGATAATGGTGGTTAACCCCGGTAAATGGAACAAATGGCATATTATACCTATTTGTCCTATACGTAGTGTCAAATGTCACCACGTCTCCGAAACATTGATACATAAATCTTGAACGGGCGTCTACCCACAAGATACAAGCTATGCAATTGTCTTCACCTGATTTGACACGAAAGAAAAATTTACTCGCACTTCTAGAATCAAATTTCTTCAGATAATTAACTGTTGCTTGTGCATCAGTTTCATCCTCCGAGTCACGCCTTAAATCCCTAACTACATTACGAACATCTTTGTCACTAAAACCTATATTTTGCATTCCTCCACCCATTGTGCTCAAAACATTCATCATACTACTTGGTCCAATACCCGCCTGATTTAATGTGTCAATTAATTTTCTTGCTACCGGCGTAATATTTCTATGTGTCTCAATCAAATCTACTTTGGTAGGTGTCACTAACTAATGATTGTGATCCAACTCAATAACCGAAATACGTCAGTTATCTTCTTTCTTACTGTGGACAACGTACATTCTAGCTTTGCAAAGTGTTCGACCAATTATGTCTCGTTGTCTTGTTTTCTTATCGTTATCACATTCATCATCTAATGAATTCTTCACAACAGATGGTCTACCAGCTTTTTTACATACATATAACCTTGACGTCAAATCATTACTGTGAGCATGTTTACGACTCGTAGCAATTCTAATCTCAAATCCACTTTTTTGGGCATAGGATCTAAAAAAAATTTCAGCTTCTTCTAATTTATAAAATAATTGACCAACATAAGGAACCATTACCTTTGTACTACTACTTTCACCATCATGAACATATTCCGATTCATTTCTACATTCTAAACTAGCAAAAGATTCAGAAGAGCTAGATAAAAATATATTTGTAGCAGCCATGAAAGCCATTAATGAAGACTTACTAAAAATTTATGGCACAAACAAGTGATTTCAGAACTAGCAGATTCTTTTTCCGAAGCTATATTTCTGCAGATGTTAAGCATTTGGAAGGAAATGGAGTAAAATGTTAGATCTATGGTTCAAGATAAGGTGAACTCCATCCACAGCAACCGGTGGTTGCTGTGGAGTAACCTTTTTTTGGCATGTTGAAATTTTATTTTTATTTTTTTGCTTCAGTCGAAATTTCAACAAGCCAAAAAAGGGGTTACTTCACAGCAACCGGTTGCTGTGGATGGAACCCCTATATATATATATATATATATATATATATATATATATATGCTACATGAATATAAGTAACAAGTCCTTTATGCAGGTGAGAATGACATTGCAAAGTTTCCAGCTATTGAACTCCTGGAATCATTTGTAGACCCTTTAGTAATATATCACCCTGGAGGTCATATGATACCTAAATTAGGTAATTCCACACAATCTATTTAATTACTTAAATGCAAATAAACAAAATTCTCAGCTGATGATCTCTATTGTTTCAGATGAGAAAGGCTTGAAGGTCATGCTTAAGCTTCCTTGATAAGATTCATGCGCTTCCTCACAAAATTCAGTAATCTTTATTGAATTACAAAAGTAACCGCACCAGTGTAACCGATCGATGGTGTTTTTGGTTGTGTTTGTAAAATAATTACACGGTATCTCTCTGTGTAATCTTGTGAGAACCAAGTTATTCTTAAGTAAGCATAAAGGCCAAAATTAATATAATAATATAATTAAATTTATTAGAGGTAAAAAAAAAGAAAAAAAAATCGCACCAAGGTCATTTTATAATTTATATTATAAGATGGAAAATTGGTGATTTTGGGTCGCGCACGTGCTTAACTTTTTCTTTTTTCAACTCTTCTACTCCTACAATTTTAAATATATTATTATTTTATCCTTTTTAATATTATTTTTTTTATATTTTTCTATTTATTTTTCTAAATTTTATAAAAAATTTATTTTATCCCACATAATTAATACACGCAACACTTGTGCGGCGGCCTAAAACTATTTTATAATCTAATATTCTCTTCGTCTCCAAAAAATTGACTAAAAGTATAAATATTTTTGTCCTAAAAAAATTAAGATAATTTAATTCTCTATTTTTAATTTTCTTAATGTGTGTGTAAATTATATTTTACTTATTTTTTAGTGGTTAGTGGGGAGTGGGGGGGTGGGGGTGTTGGGGATATATATATATATATATATATATATATATATATATATATATATATATATATATATATATATATTGTGTGTGTGTGTAACGACCCCAAAATAGATCCATTCCATCCAACCCATTCTGAGTCGTCAAATACATGGTACAGAAAACAACTACAACTTTATTACAACAATTGTCGTACAAAATACAACAACACATATGCTGTGAGTTTGGATACAAATATATACCAAATGTGACTCATGTTCCAACTGTGGACATCACCTCACAATGACACCTTACATAAAGGTATAGTCAAAAACTGTTTTAGAAATTAGAATCTTTGGGAAGTGCTCAAGGAAACCTTCGTACATGGGAGGCCACACGTCTAGGTTATGATAGATATCATATGGCCACAGAATTATCCTTGGTTTACCCAATAGACCCCAAAGAAAAATGAGAAGATTACTATCATATTCTTCCCAATTGTGAGTCTTCTCTTGACTTATCATTATCTTCACTGTCTCTAATTGAGAATTATACTTCAAACAAACACCAAGATTATATAGGTAGTGCTCGTAAAATATACTCAGCAAGTGGATGAGCATAATCCTGTCTTATGATGACACGAGATTGTATGTCATTAGACATCTTGTATGATAGTGGCAAACCACCCTTCCAACGTTGGGTACACCTTACCCTATTGGATTCACCAAATAAAACTACTAAATGAACTTTTCTATACTGCTTCGGGAGAACATCCACAGCTAGAGACCACCGTTCTATTTCCCCGTTACCCTCGCTCGACCCAGCTACACTCTTATTACCTGAAAGGAATTGTGAAGCAAAAGGGTGAGCACAACTAGCTCAGTAAAGAATATCATGATTAAAGATAATTAAATTATCAATAGCCTTCATCAATAATAAATCAGAGATTTAGAACATATGGTAAATGATAAAAATTTCAACCATAGTTGCAGCGGAACGAGCAATCCATTAGAAGAGTCAAATAGACTATAAAGTCTATTATCTTCTCCATGTTAAAAATTCATCAACAATGTTTTATCCCTGTAACATCAATCAACAATTCTGGTCCACAATCATATGAATAACTCATAATCATAACTGTAGTTCTAAATTCCTCTTCTCATCCAGGACGAAGATAATTTTTATCACCTATCTTTACCTGAAACATCAAAGATCATGGTTACACCAAATCACATTTCCTGTTCATAATCATATTAATAACTTCATCTTTGCACTACGACCAAAGATATTCATTTGTATCACTAGTTGGTCATGTTTATCTCAACATCTGTTCATCTTTGCACTACTGGCCAAAGATATTCAACAACATGTCATGTTTGCACTACGGGCCAAAGATATTCATCAACAATTCATCTTTGTACTACAGGCCAAAGATATTCATCAATATTTCATCTTTGCACTACAGGCCAAAGATATTCATCAATATTTTATCTTTGCACTACAGGCCAAAGATATTAATATCTCAAAGAAATATATAATCATTTCAGAATTTATATAAACAATAATTATAACCATGTTGATCAATTCACCTTTGCACTTAAGCTAAAGATATTCACTTATAAATTTAATGGTCATGATCATACCAATCAACGATTCAACTTTGCACTACTGGCCAAAGATAACCCATAGTCATGATCATACCAAAAAATCTACCCATCTTTACACTCAAGTCAAAGAGAAATATCATCATTAGGGTTATAAAAATGTTATATATAATAATAAAAATAATATGATCTACATCTAGTTTTAATCTCAAGAGTAATATTCGTAAATCAACTATAATTTGGTTAGAAAAAGAAACCAATTTTTATCGTGAATAGTAACTCGTGAATAGTAACTCATAAATAGTAAACCCGACACAAAAAGGTAGAAATTCCACAATAAAATCCATACAAGTATTTCGGTACAATGATATTGAAAGAATAATATTTCTTAAGCTTATAAATAATTTATTTAAATTGTTTACACTTTACTAAATAATGTATTTAATCATTCTAAAATATCAAATTCATAAGATTTTATCACCAATAATCAAAACCCTCATCAAAAATCTGCATATACCTCATATAGGATTCTCAAGTCATAAAATCCTATTTTCTAATTTTCTTACTTCACAAAACATATTTAATTCATTTACTCATAACTAGACCATTTTCATGAAAAATATCAAATCAGTTCCAAAAATATTTTTTTTCTGAAATTTAGCATAATATAGTCCCATAGTGAACATATATTTTTCTCAGAATTTTTAAAAGTCATTTACTATTTTTCATATGGCCAAAACAACCGAATATTTAGATATTTATCAAAAATTATACTTTTGTCCAAAAATTCTAAAATTTACAGAGTATACTTCTATTATATACATGTACTCTCAATAAAAATTTCATCAATTTTAGAGTTAACCACAAGGAATTATAAGCGGTTACTTTTAAAATAGTCTTTTCCCGTAAAATTTATAATTCTTAATCTATATATCCAAAAATCACCATTTTTGGACACAATCAAGAAAACTCATCAAAATATCATTTCAAATTTTTCCAGAATTTTTGAAGGTCAGAAAAATTACGAAACTGAAAAACATAACAACCCTTAAAATTCCTTACTATCCCTTACCTCAAAAGAGCAGTAATTCTGATCGGTATGCAAAGCCGAAGGAAACTTGCACTGAATAGCAACTCTCAAAGTATCTAAATACTCACAAAATATGCTTTATAATATAGAGAGAGAAAGAGAGAAAGCTTATGTTTCTAGTGTGATTTTCAATTCTAACTTAGCCCTCTATTTATAGGAAAATTTTAGCAAACTTGACCTGCAACCTGATGGCTTTACCTGCTACTATTCCCACCCACCACATTTGAAATAAAATTTAGCACATTTCTTCACCAATCACAAGTGGGGCCTACCAATTCTAGAATTTTCTACCAAAATGATAAACTCCAAAAATTAAACAATTTCTGAACCAGTCATCTCGTAAAATTCATAATAAATCATACTTTCATTTTTAACGGTTCAAAATTTGTGGGCATATACTCAACTTATATATGTATAACATATCCAAAAATTACCACGATCCAACGGTCAGATTAAAAATTATAACCCCCGCAAAATATATCAAAAATCCTGATTTTTAATACCTCCATTCCGACAAAAATACTGATAAAAACCTCAACATTAACTCCTTTATTTTTAACCACAAAAATATATCCCTCGTTTATATCCACATAAAATAAATATTTCCTTATCATATGAATCAATAATTAATTACTCACAAATAATATTACAGAATCACATTTATGACAACCAGGC
Source organism: Panax notoginseng (assembly GCA_016801055.1). Lineage (NCBI taxonomy): Eukaryota > Viridiplantae > Streptophyta > Magnoliopsida > Apiales > Araliaceae > Panax > Panax notoginseng. Next base: position 250,540,148 of record CM029012.1, read on the forward strand.
CGTTCCCAGGAAAGAGGGGGCTTTCCAATAAGGATTTCTCCTTACTGGCGCGCAATTAGATGACCAAACCTCTCCTTAGATAGAACTTTCTAGACATTACCAATAATGCTATCTAATAATATTATTCAAATAATATGAAATATTAATCTGATAATAGAAAATACTGTGCAGCAACAATTATTGAAACAACAATAATATAAAATATCAACGCAGCAATTATTGAATCAATAAAATAAAATATTGAGCAGTAATTACTGTAACAATTATTGAGTAGTGCCTTCTTACGTAAGAATCAATAATTTCAAAAATACTATGCAATACCGTGTGCTACTGTGCAATAACGCGTATTACTGTATTTTAACCACCGGGTATTCCAACAGTGTTAACGGTAACAACTACGCCGTTAATTATAAAAACTCAATTTTTGTCGTTATCTTCATCCGACAGTTATTCGTTATGGGGCCCACAAATAACTGCGCCGTCGTACGAATATTCCCCGACAGAAAGAATATTCCACGACCAAACGAATATTTCCCGACAAAAATGATTATTTTATAACCACTTGCTTATTTTAAAAAAAATTCATATTTCACCCATAACTTTAAACTTTTATCAATTTAACCATTTACTGAATAGTAATTATAAGAAAAATTGAATACTTTTATTTCATAAAATTTGGGGTCTTACAATCTCCCCTCCTTATGAAATTTCGTCCCCAAAATTTACGTACCTGGTATTTCGAAGAGTTGAGAATACCTTGCTTCCATTTCAGATTCTATCTCTCAGATCATCATGATTTCTCCATTGCTCATCTCCCATGATAACTTCATTTGGGTTCCTCATTTGTTGGGAAGTCATGACAACTGCCATCCCTCGAACTACTCGGCTTTGACTTGTCTGGAGCAGTATTTGGCGTCATCATTACCGTTGGAATATACCTTTTTATAGGACATATTCCTCCCTCAACTGCCTCTTCGTACTCCTCATTCATGATCTGAATCATCAATCTTCGATCCATATCGGATTCAGGTTGACCGCTATGTACAGGGTAATTCAAAACTCGATGTTGGGTTCTCTCAATTGCTTTCCAAAAAGAGAAATTCATATCATCTATTTTAGCCTTCTTAGATCGAACATCTCTTTTCACAATATCCACGTGTCGTGCGGCTTTTGCCCATGCATCACTTATTCTCACTCGCTCAGTTTTTTCTTCTCTCAGCTCAGATTCTATTTTTATCATCTTATACTCTGCCAAAGAATGCTTCTGTTCAAGCATCACATATCGGGTAACACAAGCTTGAATTGTTGCATCCTTTTGTTCCACGACCGCCTGTCGTTCTTCTGCCTGCTCTTCCAACTCATGAATACGATTTTGAAATTCTACATTTTGATCATATAATACCTCTAATAAACTCTCTTCTAGTACTTCTTCTTCCTCTTCTTCCTCAGTCTCAGCTGTTACCTCTGTGACTATCTCGGGTGTAACTATCAATTCTTCACTCACCACATGGATATCTCTAATTCCTTCTTCGTCTGACATCACATTATCACGGTTAGTGATTAGAGGTATCCCCACAGTCTCATTCACTCCATTGTTAGCATTCTCAGCTGTCATTCTCAAATACTGCCATAAAACAAGGGTTAATTAAACAAATTAACATATCACATAATATCCCAATATTATGACTGACCAACAAATAAGCTTAGGTAAGACACACTAGCGAAGGATTTACTCATCTCTCCCCTCCTAGTTGTATTCTCCGATCTCCGCCAGAGATCATATCCCTAAGCTCTGATACCAAACGTGACGCCCCCAAAATAGGTATACAATACCCAACCCATTCTGAGTCGTCAAATACATGGTACAGAAAACAACTACAACTTTATTACAACAATTGTCGTACAAAATACAACAACACATATGCTGTGAGTTTGGATACAAATATATACCAAATGTGACTCATGTTCCAACTGTGGACATCACCTCACAATGAAGACTTAACGTACGAAGAGGTACCTGTCAAGATCTTGGATAGAAAGGAGCATGTCCTACGCACGAAGGTCATACCACAAGTTAAAGTTTTGTGGAGAAACCATGCTATTGAGGAAATGACCTGGGAGTTGGAAACGGAAATGAAAGCGAGGTATCCTCATCTTTTCGAAACACCAGGTACGTACGTCAATTTCGAGGACGAAATTTCATAAGGAGGGGAGGTTGTAAGACCCCAAATTATTAATAAATGAAATTTAAATTCCCTCTATTTATTATTTTGAAATAGTAAGTGTTAAATTGATTAATGAGGTTAGTTATGGGTAAAATGCGTAAATATTTTTTAATAAGCAAGTGGTTATAAAATATTCATTGTTGTCGGGGAATATTCGTTTGGTCGTGGAATATTCTTCCTGTCGGGGAATATTCGTACGACGGCGCAGTCTTTTGTGGGCCCCATAACGGAAAGCGATTGGATGAGAAAACGACAAGTATATGTTTTTTATTAATAACGGCGTAGTTGTTACCGTTAATACTGTTGGAATACCCGGTGGTTAAAACACAGTAATACGCGTTGTTACACAGTAGCACACTGTATTGCACCAATTATTGATTCTTACGTAAGAAGGCACTACTCAATAATGGTTACAGTAATTACTGTTCAGTATTTTATTTTATTGATTCAGTAATTGCTGCGTTGATATTTTATATTACTGTTGTTTCAATAATTGTCACTACACAGTATTTCCCATTATCAGATCAATAATTCATATTATTTGAATAATATTATTAGATAACATTATTGGCAATGTCTAGAAAGTTCTGTCTAAGGAGAGGTTTGGTCATCTAATTGCGCGCCAGTAAGGAGAAATCCTTATTGGAAAGCCCCCTCTTTCCTGGGAACGGCCTGGTTGTTATAAATGTGATTCTGTAATATTATTTGTAAATAATTAATTATTGATTCATATAATAAGGAAATATTTATTTTTGTGGATATAAATGAGGGATATATTTTTGTGGTTAAAAATGAAGGAGTTAATGTTGAGGTTTTTATCAGTATTTTTGTCGGAATGGAGGTATTAAAAATCAGGGTTTTTGAGATATTTTGCGGGAGTTATAATTGTAAGACCCCGAATTTTATGAAATAAAAGTATTCAATTTTTCTATTCAGTAAATGGTTAAATTGATAAAATTTTAAAGTTATGGGTGAAATATGAATTTTTTTCAAAATAAGCAAGTGGTTATAAAATAATCATTGTTGTCGGGGAATATTCGTTTGGTCGTGGAATATTCTTTCCGTCGGAGAATATTCGTACGACGGCGCAGCTATTTGTGGGCCCCATAACGAATAACTGTCGGGTGAAGAAAAACGACAAATTTGAGTTTTTACAAATAACGGCGTAGTTGTTACCGTTAACACTGTTGGAATACCCGGTGGTTAAAATACAGTAATACGCGTTATTGCACAGTAGCACACGGTATTGCATAGTATTTTTGAAATTATTGATTCTTACGTAAGAAGGCACTACTCAATAATTGTTACAGTAATTACTGTTCAATATTTTATTTTATTGATTCAATAATTGCTGCGTTGATATTTTATATTATTGTTGTTTCAATAATTGTTGCTGCACAGTATTTTCTATTATCAGATCAATAATTCATATTATTTGAATAATATTATTAGATAACATTATTGGCAATGTCTAGAAAGTTCTGTCTAAGGAGAGGTTTGGTCATCTAATTGCGCGCTAGTAAGGAGAAATCCTTATTGGAAAGCCCCCTCTTTCCTGGGAACGGCCTGGTTGTCATAAATGTGATTCTGTAATATTATTTGTGAATAATTAATTATTGATTCATATGATAAGGAAATATTTATTTTATGTGGATATAAATGAGGGATATATTTTTGTGGTTAAAAATGAAGGAGTTAATGTTGAGGTTTTTATCAGTATTTTTGTCGGAATGGAGGTATTAAAAATCAGGGTTTTTGAGATATTTTGCGGGGGTTATAATTTTTAATCCGACCGTTGGATCGTGGTAATTTTTGGATATGTTATACATATATAAGTTGAGTATATGTCCACAAATTTTGAACCGTTAAAAATGAACGTATGATTTATTATGAATTTTACGAGATGACTGGTTCAGAAATTGTTGAATTTTCGGAGTTTATCATTTTGGTGGAAAATTCTAGAATTGGTGGGCCCCACTTGTGGTTGGTGAAGAAATGTGCTGAATTATATTTCAAATGTGGTGGGTGGGAATAGTAGCAGGTAAAGCCATCAGGTTGCAGGTCAAACCTACCAAAATTTTCCTATAAATAGAGGGCTAAGTTAGAATTGAAAATCACACCAGAAACATAAGCTTTCTCTCTTTCTCTCTCTATATTATGAAGCATATTTTGTGAGTTTTTAGATACTTGGTGAGTTGCTATTCATCAGTGCAAGTTTTCTTCAGCATCATATCCGATATCCAGTCAGAAGTACTGCTCTTTTGAGGTAAGGGATAGTAAGGGATAGTAAGGGATATTAAGGGATTTTAAGGGTTGTTATGATTTTCAGTTTCGTAATTTTTCTGATCTTCAAAAATTCTGGAAAAATTTGAAATGATATTTTGATGAGTTTTCTTGATTGTGTCCAAAAATGGTGATTTTTGGATGTATAGATTGAGAGTTATGAATTTTATGAGAAAAGACTATTTTAAAAGTAACAGCTTATAATTCCTTGTGGTTAACTCCAAAATTGATGAAATTTTTATTGGGAGTACATGTATATGATAGAAGTATACTCTGTAAATTTCAGAATTTTTAGACAAAAGTACAATTTTTGATAAATGTCTAAATATTCGGCTATTTTGGCCATATGAAAAATAGTAAATGACTTTTAAAAATTCTGAGAAAAATATATGTTCACTATGGGACTATATTATGCTAAATCCCAGAAAAGAAATATTTTTGGAACTGATTTGGTATTTTTCATGAAAATGGTCTAGTTATGAGTAAATGAATTAAATATGTTTTGTGAAGAAAGAAAATTGGAAAATAGGATTTTATGGCTTGAGAATCCTATATGAGGTATATGCAGATTTTTGATGAGGGTTTTGGTTATTGATGATGAAATTGTAAGAGTTGGCATTTTATGATGATTAAATGCATTAATTAGTAAAGTGTAAACAATTAAAATAAATTGTTTATAAATTTAAGTAATGTTATTCTTTCAATATCATTATACCGAAATATTGGTATGGATTTTATTGTGGAATTTCTATCTTTTGTGTCGGGGTTACTATTCATGAGTTACTATTCACGATTTACTATTCATGAGTTACGAATATTACTCTTGAGATTAAAACTATATGTTGATCATATTATTTTTATCATCATATATAACATTTTTATAACCCTGATGTTGAAATTCTCTTTCACTGGAGTGTAAAGATGGGTAGATTATTGGTATGATCATGACTAGGGTTCTCTTTGGCCTGTAGTGCAAAGTTGAATTGTGACTGGTATGATCATGACCATTGAATTTATAATTGAATATCTTAAGCTTAAGTGCAAAGGTGAATTGATCAACATGGTTATAATTATTGTTTATATAAATTCTGAAATGATTATATATTTCTTTGAGATATGAATATATTTGGCCTGTAGTGCAAATATGAATTGTTGATGAATATCTTTGGCATGTAGTGCAAAGATGGCCTGTTGATGAATATCTTTGGCCTGTAGTGCAAAGATGGTTTGTTGATGAATATCTTTGGCCCGTAGTGCAAAGATGGTTTGTTGATGAATATCTTTGGCCCGTAGTGCAAAGATGGATTTGTTAGTATGATTATAAACAGGAACTGTGATTTGGTATAACCATGATCTTTGATGTTTCAGGTAAAGACAGGAGATGAAAATATTCTTCGTCCTGGGTGCGAAGAAAAATTTATAGTCACAATTATGATTATGAGTTATTCATATGATTGTGGAAAGGAACTGTTGAGTGATGTTACATGGATAAAATATTGTTGGTGGATTTTTAACATGGAGAAGATAATAGACTTTATAGTCTATTTGACTCTTCTAATGGATTGCTCGTTCCGCTGCAACTATGGTTGAAATTTTTATCATTTACCATATGTTCTAAATCTCTGATTTATTGTTGATGAAGGCTATTGATAATTTAATTATCTTTAGTCATGATATTCTTTACTGAGCTAGTTGTGCTCACCCTTTTGCTTCACAATTCCTTTCAGGTAATAAGAGTGTAGCTGGGTCGAGCGGGGGTAACAAGGGAATAGAACGGTGGTCATCATTTAGTAGTTATATTTGGTGAAAAAAATAGGGTGAGGCGAACCCAACGTTGCGCTCATCCACTTGCTGAGTATATCTATGGGCACTACCCATATAATCTTGGTGTTTGTTTGAAGTATAATTCTCAATTAGAGACAGTGGAGATAATGATAAGTCAAGAGAAGACTCACCATTGGGAAGAATATGATAGTAATCTTCTCGTTTTTCTTTGGGGTCTATTGGGTCAACCAAGGATAATTCTGTGGCCATATGATATCTATCATAACCTAGACGCGTGGCCTCCCATGTACGAAGGTTTCTTGAGCACTTCCCAAAGATTCTAATTTCTAAAACAGTTTTTGACTATACCTTTATGTAAGGTGTTATTGTGAGGTGATGTCCACGGTTGGAACATGAGTCACATTTGGTATATATTTGTATCCAAACTCACAGCATATGTGTTGTTGTATTTTGCACGACAATTGTTGTAATAAAGTTGTAGTTGTTTTCTGTACCATGTATTTGGCGACTCAGAATGGGTTGGGTGGAATGGACCTATTTTGGGGTTGTCACAGGTGGTATCAGAGCTTGGGGATATGATCTCTGGCGGAGATCGGGGAATACAACTAGGAGGGGAGAGATGAGTAAATCCTTCGCTAGTGTGTCCTACCTAAGCTTATTTGTTGGTCAGTCATAATATCGGGATATTATGTGATATGTTAATTTGTTAAATTAACACTTATTTTGAAGCTGTATTCTAGAAAGATATCTGAAATACAGGAGATGAGCAATGGAGAAATCATGATGATAAGGAAGATGGAATCTGAAATGAAAGCAAGGTATTCTCAACTCTTTGAAATACCAGGTACGTAAATTTCGGGGACGAAATTTCATAAGGAGGGGAGATTGTAAGACCCCGAATTTTATGAAATAAAAGTATTCAATTTTTCTATTCAGTAAATGGTTAAATTGATAAAATTTTAAAGTTATGGGTGAAATATGATTTTTTTTCAAAATAAGCAAGTGGTTATAAAATAATCATTGTTGTCGGGGAATATTCGTTTGGTCGTGGAATATTCTTTCCGTCGGAGAATATTCGTACGACGGCGCAGCTATTTGTGGGCCCCATAACGAATAACTGTCGGGTGAAGAAAAACGACAAATTTGAGTTTTTACAAATAACGGCGTAGTTGTTACCGTTAACACTGTTGGAATACCCGGTGGTTAAAATATAGTAATACGCGTTATTGCACAGTAGCACACGGTATTGCATAGTATTTTTGAAATTATTGATTCTTACGTAAGAAGGCACTACTCAATAATTGTTACAGTAATTACTGTTCAATATTTTATTTTATTGATTCAATAATTGCTGCGTTGATATTTTATATTTTGTTGTTTCAATAATTGTTGCTGCACAGTATTTTCTATTATCAGATCAATAATTCATATTATTTGAATAATATTATTAGATAACATTATTGGCAATGTCTAGAAAGTTCTGTCTAAGGAGAGGTTTGGTCATCTAATTGCGCGCCAGTAAGGAGAAATCCTTATTGGAAAGCCCCCTCTTTCCTGGGAACGGCCTGGTTGTCATAAATGTGATTCTGTAATATTATTTGTGAATAATTAATTATTGATTCATATGATAAGGAAATATTTATTTTATGTGGATATAAATGAGGGATATATTTTTGTGGTTAAAAATGAAGGAGTTAATGTTGAGGTTTTTATCAGTATTTTTGTCGGAATGGAGGTATTAAAAATCAGGGTTTTTGAGATATTTTGCGGGGGTTATAATTTTTAATCCGACCGTTGGATCGTGGTAATTTTTGGATATGTTATACATATATAAGTTGAGTATATGTCCACAAATTTTGAACCGTTAAAAATGAACGTATGATTTATTATGAATTTTACGAGATGACTGGTTCAGAAATTGTTGAATTTTTGGAGTTTATCATTTTGGTGGAAAATTCTAGAATTGGTGGGCCCCACTTGTGGTTGGTGAAGAAATGTGCTGAATTATATTTCAAATGTGGTGGGTGGGAATAGTAGCAGGTAAAGCCATCAGGTTGCAGGTCAAACCTACCAAAATTTTCCTATAAATAGAGGGCTAAGTTAGAATTGAAAATCACACCAGAAACATAAGCTTTCTCTCTTTCTCTCTCTATATTATGAAGCATATTTTGTGAGTTTTTAGATACTTGGTGAGTTGCTATTCATCAGTGCAAGTTTTCTTCAGCATCATATCCGATATCCAGTCAGAAGTACTGCTCTTTTGAGGTAAGGGATAGTAAGGGATAGTAAGGGATATTAAGGGATTTTAAGGGTTGTTATGATTTTCAGTTTCGTAATTTTTCTGATCTTCAAAAATTCTGGAAAAATTTGAAATGATATTTTGATGAGTTTTCTTGATTGTGTCCAAAAATGGTGATTTTTGGATGTATAGATTGAGAGTTATGAATTTTATGAGAAAAGACTATTTTAAAAGTAACAGCTTATAATTCCTTGTGGTTAACTCCAAAATTGATGAAATTTTTATTGGGAGTACATGTATATGATAGAAGTATACTCTGTAAATTTCAGAATTTTTAGACAAAAGTACAATTTTTGATAAATGTCTAAATATTCGGCTATTTTGGCCATATGAAAAATAGTAAATGACTTTTAAAAATTCTGAGAAAAATATATGTTCACTATGGGACTATATTATGCTAAATCTCAGAAAAGAAATATTTTTGGAACTGATTTGGTATTTTTCATGAAAATGGTCTAGTTATGAGTAAATGAATTAAATATGTTTTGTGAAGAAAGAAAATTGGAAAATAGGATTTTATGGCTTGAGAATCCTATATGAGGTATATGCAGATTTTTGATGAGGGTTTTGGTTATTGATGATGAAATTGTAAGAGTTGACATTTTATGATGATTAAATGCATTAATTAGTAAAGTGTAAACAATTAAAATAAATTGTTTATAAATTTAAGTAATGTTATTCTTTCAATATCATTATACCGAAATATTGGTATGGATTTTATTATGGAATTTCTATCTTTTGTGTCGGGGTTACTATTCATGAGTTACTATTCACGATTTACTATTCATGAGTTACGAATATTACTCTTGAGATTAAAACTATATGTTGATCATATTATTTTTATCATCATATATAATATTTTTATAACCCTGATGTTGAAATTCTCTTTCACTGGAGTGTAAAGATGGGTAGATTATTGGTATGATCATGACTAGGGTTCTCTTTGGCCTGTAGTGCAAAGTTGAATTGTGACTGGTATGATCATGACCATTGAATTTATAATTGAATATCTTAAGCTTAAGTGCAAAGGTGAATTGATCAACATGGTTATAATTATTGTTTATATAAATTCTGAAATGATTATATATTTCTTTGAGATATGAATATATTTGGCCTGTAGTGTAAATATGAATTGTTGATGAATATCTTTGGCATGTAGTGCAAAGATGGCCTGTTGATGAATATCTTTGGCCTGTAGTGCAAAGATAAACTGTTGTTGAATATCTTTGGCCTGTAGTGCAAAGATGGTTTGTTGATGAATATCTTTGGCCCGTAGTGCAAAGATGGTTTGTTGATGAATATCTTTGGCCCGTAGTGCAAAGATGGATTTGTTAGTATGATTATAAACAGGAACTGTGATTTGGTATAACCATGATCTTTGATGTTTCAGGTAAAGACAGGTGATGAAAATATTCTTCGTCCTGGGTGCGAAGAAAAATTTATAGTCACAATTATGATTATGAGTTATTCATATGATTGTGGAAAGGAACTGTTGAGTGATGTTACATGGATAAAATATTGTTGGTGGATTTTTAACATGGAGAAGATAATAGACTTTATAGTCTATTTGACTCTTCTAATGGATTGCTCGTTCCGCTGCAACTATGGTTGAAATTTTTATCATTTACCATATGTTCTAAATCTCTGATTTATTGTTGATGAAGGCTATTGATAATTGAATTATCTTTAGTCATGATATTCTTTACTGAGCTAGTTGTGCTCACCCTTTTGCTTCACAATTCCTTTCAGGTAATAAGAGTGTAGCTGGGTCGAGCGGGGGTAACAAGGGAATAGAACGGTGGTCATCATTTAGTAGTTATATTTGGTGAAAAAAATAGGGTGAGGCGAACCCAACGTTGCGCTCATCCACTTGCTGAGTATATCTATGGGCACTACCCATATAATCTTGGTGTTTGTTTGAAGTATAATTCTCAATTAGAGACAGTGGAGATAATGATAAGTCAAGAGAAGACTCACCATTGGGAAGAATATGATAGCAATCTTCTCGTTTTTCTTTGGGGTCTATTGGGTCAACCAAGGATAATTCTGTGGCCATATGATATCTATCATAATCTAGATGCGTGGCCTCCCATGTACGAAGGTTTTCTTGAGCACTTCCCAAAGATTCTAATTTCTAAAACAGTTTTTGACTATACCTTTATGTAAGGTGTTATTGTGAGGTGATGTCCACGGTTGGAACATGAGTCACATTTGGTATATATTTGTATCCAAACTCACAGCATATGTGTTGTTGTATTTTGCACGACAATTGTTGTAATAAAGTTGTAGTTGTTTTCTGTACCATGTATTTGGCGACTCAGAATGGGTTGGGTGGAATGGACCTATTTTGGGGTTGTTACAATAATTTTTAATCCGACCGTTGGATCGTGGTAATTTTTGGATATGTTATACATATATAAGTTGAGTATATGTCCACAAATTTTGAACCGTTAAAAATGAACGTATGATTTATTATGAATTTTACGAGATGACTGGTTCAGAAATTGTTGAATTTTCGGAGTTAATCATTTTGGTAGAAAATTCTAGAATTGATGGGCCCCACTCTTGGTTGGTGAAGAAATGTGCTGAGATTTTTATTCAAATGTGGTGGGTGGGAATAGTAGCAGGTAAAGCCATCAGGTTGCAGGTTAAGTCTGCTTCGGCGTGCTAACATTTTCCTATAAATAGAGGGCTAAGTTAGAATTGAAAATCACACCAGAAATAAGTTTTCTCTCTTTCTCTCTCTAGATTATTGAGTGTATTTTGTGAGTATTTAGATACTTTGAGAGTTTCTATTCATCAGAGCAGGTGTCTTTCAGCCTTATACCGGTATTCCGACCAGAAGTACTGTCTGTACGAGGTAAGGGATGTTATTTTATTCAAAAATGATATTATTTCTTCAATATCATTATGCCGAAATATTGGTTGGAAATTTTTATCAAATTTGGAACTTTTCACGTCGGGGTTACTATTCATGAGTTACTATTCACGAGTTACTATTCACCGAAAAAAAAAATTTCTTCTTTCCGTCCAAAATATCTATTCTGGGTACTAGCTTTGATTGTATCCATGTTTTGATCATTCTTGAATTCTACTTCACTATGAATAATTATAAGGTATTTTTGGACATGAATAAATCGAAATACGAATCCTTAATATTTGTTATTTTGTTTTACTGGATTCGTTTTCTTTAATATATTTTTCATCATCCTCAGTCCTAAATGATGATATTACTGAATATCTTTGGCCGTAGTGCAAAGATGAATGATTAACTGATGAATATCTTTGGCCCGTAGTGCAAAGATGAACAGGTGTTGAGATGAACATGACCGACTGGTGATACAAATGAATATCTTTGGCTTGTAGTGCAAAGATGAATATTTGATTAAAGATGGTTATTGATTGTTGTTACAGGGATAAAATATTGATGATGGACTTTTAAATCTTAGAAGATAGTAGAACTCATTCTCTACTTGACTCTTCTAATGGTTTGCTGTTTCCGCTGCAGTTATTGATTTAAAACTTGTTGTCTATTGTATTCTATTAGATTTTTCCCTGTTGAAGACTAACGATAATTTGTTCTGTATTATCTTAGTCATAATGTTCTTTACTGGGCTAGTTGAGCTCACCCTTTTCCTTTTTGTTCCATTTTTCTCAGGAGGCGAGAATGTAGCGAGTACTAGTCGGGGTATGGAATGATGGTTCTAGAAGTTACTTTAGTAGTCCTCACTATTTTTGTGAAATAATGTATCAATAATTGTAATGAGGGCTTATTTGAGTGTGGATATTGTCTAAATGACAATATTTGTATTTAAACTCACAGTTCTTGTGTTGTAATAATAAAGATGTAGTTGTTTCTGTACCATGTATTTTGGCGACTCAGAATGGGTGTTGTATACCTATTTTGGGGGCGTCACAAGATTACTATCATATTCTTCCCAATGGTGAGTCTTCTCTTGACTTATCATTATCTCCATTGTCTCTAATTGAGAATTATACTTCAAACAAACACCAAGATTATATAGGTAGTGCTCGTAAAATATACTCAGCAAGTGGATGAGCATAATCCTGTCTTATGATGACACGAGATTGTATGTCGTTAGACATCTTGTATGATAGTGGCAAACCACCCTTCCAACGTTGGGTACACCTTACCCTATTGGATTCACCAAATAAAACTACTAAATGAACTTTTCTATACTGCTTCGGGAGAACATCCACAGCTAGAGACCATCGTTCTATTTCCCCGTTACCCTCGCTCGACCCAGCTACACTCTTATTACCTGAAAGGAATTGTGAAGCAAAAGGGTGAGCACAACTAGCTCAGTAAAGAATATCATGACTAAAGATAATTAAATTATCAATAGCATTCATCAATAATAAATCAGAGATTTAGAACATATGGTAAATGATAAAAATTTCAACCATAGTTGCAGCGGAACGAGCAATCCATTAGAAGAGTCAAATAGACTATAAAGTCTATTATCTTCTCCATGTTAAAAATTCATCAACAATGTTTTATCCCTGTAACATCAATCAACAATTCTGGTCCACAATCATATGAATAACTCATAATCATAACTGTAGTTCCAAATTCCTCTTCTCATCCAGGACGAAGATAATTTTCATCACCTATCTTTACCTGAAACATCAAAGATCATGGTTACACCAAATCACATTTCTTGTTCATAATCATACTAATAACTTCATCTTTGCACTACGACCAAAGATATTCATTTGTATCACCAGTTGGTCATGTTTATCTCAACATCTGTTCATCTTTGCACTACTGGCCAAAGATATTCAACAACATGTCATCTTTGAAGTACGGGCCAAAGATATTCATCAACAATTCATCTTTGCACTACAGGCCAAAGATATTCATCAATATTTCATCTTTGCACTACAGGCCAAAGATATTCATCAATATTTTATCTTTGCACTCCAGGCCAAGGATATTAATATCTCAAAGAAATATATAATCATTTCAGAATTTATATAAACAATAATTATAACCATGTTGATCAATTCACCTTTGCACTTAAGCTAAAGATATTCACTTATAAATTTAATGGTCATGATCATACCAATCAACGATTCAACTTTGCACTACTGGCCAAAGATAACTCATAGTCATGATCATACCAAAAAATCTACCCATCTTTACACTCAAGTCAAAGAGAAATATCATCATTAGGGTTATAAAAATGTTATATATAATAATAAAAATAATATGATCAACATCTAGTTTTAATCTCAAGAGTAATATTCGTAAATCAACTATAATTTGGTTAGAAAAAGAAACTAATTTTTATTGTGATTAGTAACCTGTGAATAGTAACTCATAAATAGTAACTCGTGAATAGTAACTCATAAATAGTAAATCCGACACAAAAAGGTAGAAATTCCACAATAAAATCTATACCAGTATTTCGGCATAATGATATTGAAAGAATAATATTTCTTAAGCTTATAAACAATTTATTTAAAGTGTTTACACTTTACTAAATAATGTATTTAATCATTCTAAAATACCAAATTCATAAGATTTTATCACCAATAATCAAAACCCTCATCAAAAATCTGCATATACCTCATATAGGATTCTCAAGTCATAAAATCCTATTTTCCAATTTTCTTACTTCACAAAACATATTTAATTCATTTACTCATAACTAGACCATTTTCATGAAAAATATCAAATCAGTTCCAAAAATATATTTTTTCTGAAATTTAGCATAATATAGTCCCATAGTGAACATATATTTTTCTCAGAATTTTTAAAAGTCATTTACTATTTTTCATATGGCCAAAACAACCGAATATTTAGATATTTATCAAAAATTATATTTTTGTCCAAAAATTCTAAAATTTACAGAGTATACTTCTACTATATACATGTACTCCCAATAAAAATTTCATCAATTTTGGAGTTAACCACAAGGAATTATAAGTGGTTACTTTTAAAATAGTCTTTTCCCGTAAAATTTATAATTCTTAATCTATATATCCAAAAATCACCATTTTTGGACACAATCAAGAAAACTCATCAAAATATCATTTCAAATTTTTCCAGAAATTTTGAAGGTCAGAAAAATTACGAAACTGAAAAACATAACAACCCTTAAAATTCCTTACTATCCCTTACCTCAAAAGAGCAGTAATTCTGATCGGTATGCAAAGCCGAAGGAAACTTGCACTGAATAGCAACTCTCAAAGTATCTAAATACTCACAAAATATGCTTCATAATATAGAGAGAGAAAGAGAGAAAGCTTATGTTTCTGGTGTGATTTTCAATTCTAACTTAGCCATCTATTTATAGGAAACTTTTAACAAACTTGACCTGCAACCTGATGGCTTTACCTGCTACTATTCCCACCCACAACATTTAAAATAAAATTCAGCACATTTCTTCACCAACCACAAGTGGGGCCTACCAATTCTAGAATTTTCCACCAAAATGATAAACTCCAAAAATTAAACAATTTCTGAACCAGTCATCTCGTAAAATTCATAATAAATCATACGTTCATTTTTAACGGTTCAAAATTTGTGGGCATATACTCAACTTATATATGTATAACATATCCAAAAATTACCACGATCCAACGGTCAGATTAAAAATTATAACCCCCGCAAAATATCTCAAAAATCCTGATTTTTAATACCTCCATTCCGACAAAAATACGGATAAAAATCTCAACATTAACTCCTTTATTTTTAACCACAAAAATATATCCCTCGTTTATATTCACATAAAATAAATATTTCCTTATCATATGAATCAATAATTAATTACTCACAAATAATATTACAGAATCACATTTATGACAACCAGGCCGTTCCCAGGAAAGAGGGGGCTTTCCAATAAGGATTTCTCCTTACTAGCGCGCAATTAGATGACCAAACCTCTCCTTAGACAGAACTTTCTAGACATTACCAATAATGCTATCTAATAATATTATTCAAATAATATGAAATATTAATCTGATAATAGAAAATACTGTGCAGCAACAATTATTGAAACAACAATAATATAAAATATCAACGCAGCAATTATTGAATCAATAAAATAAAATATTGAGCAGTAATTACTGTAACAATTATTGAGTAGTGCCTTCTTACGTAAGAATCAATAATTTTAGAAATACTATGCAATACCGTGTGCTACTGTGCAATAACGCGTATTACTGTATTTTAACCACCGGGTATTCCAACAGTGTTAACGGTAACAACTACGCCGTTAATTATAAAAACTCAATTTTTGTCGTTATCTTCATCCGACAGTTATTCGTTATGGGGCCCACAAATAACTGCGCCGTCGTACGAATATTCCCCGACAGAAAGAATATTCCACGACCAAACGAATATTTCCCGACAAAAATGATTATTTTATAACCACTTGCTTATTTTGAAAAAAATTCATATTTCACCCATAACTTTAAACTTTTATCAATTTAACCATTTACTGAATAGTAATTATAAGAAAAATTGAATACTTTTATTTCATAAAATTTGGGGTCTTACAATCTCCCCTCCTTATGAAATTTCGTCCCCGAAATTTACGTACCTGGTATTTCGAAGAGTTGAGAATACCTTGCTTCCATTTCAGATTCTATCTCTCAGATCATCATGATTTCTCCATTGCTCATCTCCCATGATAACTTCATTTGGGTTCCTCATTTGTTGGGAAGTCATGACAACCGCCATCCCTCGAACTACTCGGCTTTGACTTGTCTGGAGCAGCATTTGGCGTCATCATTACCGTTGGAATATACCTTTTTATAGGACATATTCCTCCCTCAACTGCCTCTTCGTACTCCTCATTCATGATCTGAATCATCAATCTTCGATCCATATCGGATTCAGGTTGACCGCTATGTACAGGGTAATTCAAAACTCGATGTTGGGTTCTCTCAATTGCTTTCCAAAAAGAGAAATTCATATCATCTATTTTAGCCTTCTTAGATCGAACATCTCTTTCCACAATATCCACGTGTCGTGCGGCTTTTGCCCATGCATCACTTATTCTCACTCGCTCAGTTTTTTCTTCTCTCAGCTCAGATTCTATTTTTATCATCTTATACTCTGCCAAAGAATGCTTCTGTTCAAGCATCACATATCGGGTAACACAAGCTTGAATTGTTGCATCCTTTTGTTCCACGACCGCCTGTCGTTCTTCTGCCTGCTCTTCCAACTCATGAATACGATTTTGAAATTCTACATTTTGATCATATAATACCTCTAATAAACTCTCCTCTGGTACTTCTTCTTCCTCTTATTCCTCAGTCTCAGCTGTTATCTCTGTGACTATCTCGGGTGTAACTATCAATTCTTCACTCACCACATGGATATCTCTAATTCCTTCTTCGTCTGACATCACATTATCACGGTTAGTGATTAGAGGTATCCCCACAGTCTCATTCACTCCATTGTTAGCATTCTCAGCTGCCATTCTCAAATACTGCCATAAAACAAGGGTTAATTAAACAAATTAACATATCACATAATATCCCAATATTATGACTGACCAACAAATAAGCTTAGGTAAGACACACTAGCGAAGGATTTACTCATCTCTCCCCTCCTAGTTGTATTCCCCGATCTCCGCCAGAGATCATATCCCTAAGCTCTGATACCAAACGTGACGTCCCCAAAATAGGTATACAACACCCAACCCATTCTGAGTCGTCAAATACATGGTACAAAAAATAACTACAATTTTATTACAACAATTGTCGTACAAAATACAACAACACATATGCTGTGAGTTTGAATACAAATATATACCAAATGTGACTCATGTTCCAACTGTGGACATCACCTCACAATGACTGTAAGACCCCAACTTATTAATGAATAAAATCAAATTTTTTCTAAATATTATTGTGAATAATAAGGGGTTAATTTGATATAATACTTTGGTTATGGGTGAAATGTGCAAATTTTATAAAATAAGCAAGTAGTTATAAAATATTCATTTTGTCGGGGAATATTCGTTTGGTCGTGGAATATTCTTGCTGTCGGGGAATATTCGTACGACGGCGCAGCCTTGTGTGGGCCCCATAACGGAAAGCGATTGGATGAAAAAAACGACAAGTATACGTTATTTATAAATAACGGCGTAGTTGTTACCGTTAATACTGTTGGAATACCCGGTGGTTAAAATACAGTAGCACACGGTATTGCACCAATTATTGATTATTACGTAAGAAGGCACTACTCAATAATTGTTACAGTAGTTATTGTTCAATATTTTATTTTATTGATTCAATAATTGTTGCGTTGATATTTTATATTATTGTTGTTTCAATAATTGTTGCTGCACAGTATTTTCCTTTATCAGATCAATAATTCATATTATTTGAATAATATTATTAGATAACATTATTGGCAATGTCTAGAAAGTTCTGTCTAAGGAGAGGTTTGGTCATCTAATTACGCGCCAGTAAGGAGAAATCCTTATTGGAAAGCCCCCTCTTTCCTAGGAACGGTCTGGTTGTCATAAATGTGATTCTGTAATATTATTTGTGAATAATTAATTATTGATTCATATGATAAGGAAATATTTATTTTATGTGGATATAAATGTTGGATATATTTATTGTGGTTAAAAATGAAGGAGTTAATGTTGAGGTGTTTTATCAGTATTTTTATCAGAATGGAGGTATTAAAAATCAAATCAGGATTTTTGAGAAATATTGCGGGTGTTATAATTTTTAATCCGATCGTTGGATCGTGGTAATTTTTGGATATGTTATACATATATAAGTTGAGTATATGTCCACAAATTTTGAACCGTTAAAAATGAACGTATGATTTATTATGAATTTTACGAGATGACTGGTTCAGAAATTATTGAATTTTCGGAGTTTATCATTTTGATAGAAAATTCTAGAATTGGTGGGCCCCACTTGTGGTTGGTGAAGAAATGTGCTGAATTATATTTCAAATGTGGTGGGTGGGAATAGTAGCAGGTAAAGTCATCAGGTTGCAGGTCAAACCTACCAAAATTTTCCTATAAATAGAGGGCTAAGTTAGAATTGAAAATCACACCAGAAACAAGTTTTCTGTCTTTCTCTCTCTAGATTATTGAGTGTATTTTGTGAGTATTTAGATACTTTGAGAGTTTCTATTCATTAGAGCAAGTTTCTTTCAGCCTTATACCGGTATTCCGACCAGAAGTACTGATATCTTGAGGTAAGGGATATTATTTTCTTCTTAATGATATTATTTTCTTCAATATCATTATGCTGAAATATTGATATGAGTTTTTATCAAATTTGGAACTTTTTGTGTCGGGGTTACTATTCACGTATACGGCACTATTCACGTATACGGTACTATTCACGAATACGGCACTATTCACCGAAAAATAAAATTTTCCCTTTTGTCCAAGATGTCTATTATGGTTACTATCTTTGATTGTATCTATATTTTGATCTTTATTTTTGAATTCTGCTTCACAATTGATTATTATGAAGTATTATTGATCTTGGATAAACTGTTATACGAATCCCTAATATTTGTCCTTCTGTCTCACTGGATTCGTTCTCTTTAAGATATTTTTCATCATCCTCAGTCCTAAATGATGATATTACTGAATATCTTTGGCCTGTAGTGCAAAGATGTATGATTACTTGATGAATATCTTTGGCCTGTAGTGCAAAGATGAACGGGTGTTGAGATGAACATGACTGACAGGTGATACAAATGAATATCTTTGGCCTGTAGTGCAAAGATGAATATTTGGATAAAGATGATTATTAATTGATGTTACAGGGATAAAATATTGATGATGGACTTTTAAATCTTAGAAGATAGTAGAATTATTTCTCTACTTGACTCTTCTAATGGTTTGCTGTTTCCGCTGCAGTTGTTGATCTAAAACTTGTTGTCGATTATATTCTATCAGATTTTTCCCTGTTGAAGACTAACGATAATTTGTTGTATATTATCTTAGTCATAATATTCTTTACTGGGCTAGTTGAGCTCACCATTTTCCTTTTTGTTCTATTTTTCTTCTCAGGAGGTGAGAACATAGCAGGATCTAGTCGGGGTATGGAGTAATGGTTCTAGAAAGATGTTTTAGCAGTCCTCACTATTTCTGTAAAATAGTGTTTGAATAATTGTAACGAGGACTTATTTGAGTGTGGATATTGTCTAGAAGACAATATTTGTATGTAAACTCACAGTATGTGTTGTCGTATTTTGCACGACAATTGTATTATTGAAGTTGTAGTTTGCTTTCTGTACCATGTATTTGGCGACTCAAAATGGGTGTTGTATACCTATTTTGGGGGCGTCACAATGACACCTTACATAAAGGTATAGTCAAAAACTGTTTTAGAAATTAGAATCTTTGAGAAGTGCTCAAGGAAACCTTCGTACATGGGAGGCCACGCGTCTAGGTTATGATAGATATCATATGGCCACAGAATTATCCTTGGTTGACCCAATAGACCCCAAAGAAAAATGAGAAGATTACTATCATATTCTTCCCAATGGTGAGTCTTCTCTTGACTTATCATTATCTTCACTGTCTCTAATTGAGAATTATACTTCAAACAAACACCAAGATTATATAGGTAGTGCTCGTAAAATATACTCAGCAAGTGGATGAGCATAATCCTGTCTTATGATGACACGAGATTGTATGTCGTTAGACATCTTGTATGATAGTGGCAAACCACCCTTCCAACGTTGGGTACACCTTACCCTATTGGATTCACCAAATAAAACTACTAAATGAACTTTTCTATACTGCTTCGGGAGAACATCCACAGCTAGAGACCACCGTTCTATTTCCCCGTTACCCTCGCTCGACCCAGCTACACTCTTATTACCTGAAAGGAATTGTGAAGCAAAAGGGTGAGCACAACTAGCTCAGTAAAGAATATCATGACTAAAGATAATTAAATTATCAATAGCCTTCATCAATAATAAATCAGAGATTTAGAACATATGGTAAATGATAAAAATTTCAACCATAGTTGCAGCGGAACGAGCAATCCATTAGAAGAGTCAAATAGACTATAAAGTCTATTATCTTCTCCATGTTAAAAATTCATCAACAATGTTTTATCCCTGTAACATCAATCAACAATTCTGGTCCACAATCATATGAATAACTCATAATCATAACTGTAGTTCTAAATTCCTCTTCTCATCCAGGACGAAGATAATTTTCATCACCTATCTTTACCTGAAACATTAAAGATCATGGTTACACCAAATCACATTTCCTGTTCATAATCATACTAATAACTTTATCTTTGCACTACGACCAAAGATATTCATTTGTATCACCAGTTGGTCATGTTTATCTCAACATCTGTTCATCTTTGCACTGCTGGCCAAAGATATTCAACAACATGTCATCTTTGCACTACGGGCCAAAGATATTCATCAACAATTCATCTTTGCACTACAGGCCAAAGATATTCATCAATATTTCATCTTTGCACTACAGGCCAAAGATATTAATATCTCAAAGAAATATATAATCATTTCAGAATTTATATAAACAATAATTATAACCATGTTGATCAATTCACCTTTGCACTTAAGCTAAAGATATTCACTTATAAATTTAATGGTCATGATCATACCAATCAACGATTCAACTTTGCACTACTGGCCAAAGATAACCCATAGTCATGATCATACCAAAAAATCTACCCATCTTTACACTCAAGTCAAAGAGAAATATCATCATTAGGGTTATAAAAATGTTATATATAATAATAAAAATAATATGATCAACATCTAGTTTTAATCTCAAGAGTAATATTCGTAAATCAACTATAATTTGGTTAGAAAAAGAAACCAATTTTTATCGTGAATAGTAACTCGTGAATAATAACTCATGAATAGTAACTCGTGAATAGTAACTCATAAATAGTAAACCCGACACAAAAAGGTAGAAATTTCACAATAAAATCCATACCAGTATTTCGGTATAATGATATTGAAAGAATAATATTTCTTAAGCTTATAAACAATTTATTTAAATTGTTTACACTTTACTAAATAATGTATTTAATCATTCTAAAATACCAAACTCATAAAATTTTATCACCAATAATCAAAACCTTCATCAAAAATCTGCATATACCTCATATAAGATTCTCAAGTCATAAAATCCTATTTTCCAATTTTCTTACTTCACAAAACATATTTAATTCATTTACTCATAACTAGACCATTTTCATGAAAAATATCAAATCAGTTCCAAAAATATTTTTTTTCTGAAATTTAGCATAATATAGTCCCATAGTGAACATATATTTTTCTCAAAATTTTTAAAAGTCATTTACTATTTTTCATATGGCCAAAACAACCGAATATTTAGATATTTATCAAAAATTATACTTTTGTCCAAAAATTCTAAAATTTACAGAGTATACTTCTATTATATACATGTACTCCCAATAAAAATTTCATCAATTTTGGAGTTAACCACAAGGAATTATAAGCGGTTACTTTTAAAATAGTCTTTTCCCGTAAAATTTATAATTCTTAATCTATATATCCAAAAATCACCATTTTTGGTCACAATCAAGAAAACTCATCAAAATATCATTTCAAATTTTTCCAGAATTTTTGAAGGTCAGAAAAATTACGAAACTGAAAAACATAACAACCCTTAAAATTCCTTACTATCCCTTACCTCAAAAGAGCAGTAATTCTGATCGGTATGCAAAGCCGAAGGAAACTTGCACTGAATAGCAACTCTCAAAGTATCTAAATACTCACAAAATATGCTTTATAATATAGAGAGAGAAAGAGAGAAAGCTTATGTTTCTGGTGTGATTTTCAATTCTAACTTAGCCCTCTATTTATAGGAAAATTTTAGCAAACTTGACCTGCAACCTGATGGCTTTACCTGTTACTATTCCCACCCACCACATTTGAAATAAAATTCAGCACATTTCTTCACTAACCACAAGTGGGGCCTACCAATTTTAGAATTTTCCACCAAAATGATAAACTCTAAAAATTAAACAATTTCTGAACCAGTCATCTCGTAAAATTCATAATAAATCATACGTTCATTTTTAACGGTTCACAATTTGTGGGCATATACTCAACTTATATATGTATAACATATCCAAAAATTACCACGATCCAACGGTCGGATTAAAAATTATAACCCCCGCAAAATATCTCAAAAACCCTGATTTTTAATACCTCCATTCCGATAAAAATACGGATAAAAATCTCAACATTAACTCCTTCATTTTTAACCACAAAAATATATCCCTCGTTTATATTCACATAAAATAAATATTTCCTTATCATATGAATCAATAATTAATTATTCACAAATAATATTACAGAATCACATTTATGACAACCATGCCGTTCCCAGGAAAGAGGGGGCTTTCCAATAAGAATTTCTCCTTACTAGCGCGCAATTAGATGACCAAACCTCTCCTTAGACAGAACTTTCTAGACATTACCAATAATGCTATCTAATAATATTATTCAAATAATATGAAATATTAATCTGATAATAGAAAATACTGTGCAGCAACAATTATTGAAATAACAATAATATAAAATATCAACGCAGTAATTATTGAATCAATAAAATAAAATATTGAACAGTAATTACTGTAACAATTATTGAGTAGTGTATTCTTACGTAAAAATCAATAATTTCAAAAATACTATGTAATACCGTGTGCTACTGTGCAATAACGCGTATTACTGTATTTTAACCACCGGGTATTCCAACAGTGTTAACGGTAACAACTACGCCGTTAATTATAAAAACTCAATTTTTGTCGTTATCTTCATCCGACAGTTATTCGTTATGGGGCCCACAAATAATTGCGCCGTCGTACGAATATTCCCCGACAGAAAGAATATTACACGACCAAACGAATATTTCCCGACAACAATGATTATTTTATAACCATTTGCTTATTTTGAAAAAAATTCATGTTTCACCCATAACTTTAAACTTTTATCAATTTAACCATTTACTGAATAGTAATTATAAGAAAAATTGAATACTTTTATTTCATAAAATTCGGGGTCTTACAGTGTGTGTGTGTGACGCCTCCAAAACAGGTATACATCACCCATTCTGAGTCGTCAAAATATGGTACAGAAATAATTACAACTTTATTAATACAATTGTCGTGTAAAATATGACAACACATAAACTGTGAGTTTAAATACAAATATTGTCTTCTAAACAATATTCACACTTAAATAGTCCTCATTACAATTATTAATACATTATTTTATAAAAATGGTGAGGACTACTAAACAACTTTCTAGAACCATCATTCCATACTCCGACTAGTACTCGCTACATTCTCGCCTCTTGAGAAGAAAAATAGAACAAAAAAGAAAATGATGAGCTCAACTAGCCCAGTAAAAAATATTATGACTAAGATAATAAAGAACAAATTATCGTTAGTCCTCAATAGGGAAAAAATGTAATATAATACAATAGACAACAAGTTTTAAATCAATATTCGCAACGAAAATAATAATTCATTAGAAGAGTTAAGTAGAGAATGAAATCTACTACCTTCTATATATGAATTTAAAAGTTTATCATCAATATTTTATCCATGTAACATCAATCAATATATATATCTGGAATCAAATGTTCATCTTTGAACTACAGGCCAAAGATATTCACCAGTTGGTCATGTTCATCTAAACACCTGTTCATCTTTGCACTACGGGCCAAAGATATTCATCAGAAAGTTATTCATCTTTGCACTACATGCCATAGATATTCAGTTATATCATCATTTAGGACTGAAGATGATAAAAAATATTTTTAGAAAAACGAATCCAGTAAAACAAAAGAACAAATATTAAGGATTCAGATTTCGATTTATCCATGTTCAAAAATACTCCATAACATACCATAGCGGAGAAAAATTTAAGAATAAAGATCAAAACATGGATACAATCAAAGCTAGTAACAAAAATAGACATCCGGGACAAAGAAGAAGAAATTTTATTTTTCTGTGAATAGTGTCGTATTTGTGAATAGTGTCGTATACGTGAATAGTAATCCCGACTCAAAAAAGTTTTAAATTTGATAAAAAGTTCAGACCAATATTTCAGCATAATGATATTGCAAAAAAAATAATATCATTTATGAAAAAAAAATAACATCTCTTACCTCGAAAAGACAGTACTTCTGACTAGAATACTAGATATATATAGTACTGAAGGAACTTGCACCGTATAGCAACACTCAAAGTATCAAAATACTCACAAAAATACGCTCGATATTATAGAGAGAGAAAACTTTAGTTTCTAGTGTGATTTTCAATTCTAACCTAAGTACCCTATTTATAGAAAAATACTTAAAACACCAAAGCAGAAAATTTAATAAAATATTATTATTTTTAATTAAATTTTTCTTAGCCCACCACATCAAAATCTCAGCACATTCACCAACAAAAAAACGTTTTTCATGAAAAAAATATTTTATAACCCAAAAATCAATTCATACCCAATATTCCAGAACTTCAATAATTCATAATAAATAGCCTTTTTATTAAAAAAATTCGAATCTTATGTCCATTCCATAGAAAATTCAATTCTCTACAACTTTGTAAGTTTAAGTTTTTTCAAATTTTAAGCAGAAATTGACCAAAATCCATATACGGACGATTTTACAAGCTATAATCAAATTTCAGTCAAGAAATAGGGTCCACAGACATGAAAAACATGTTTTAAATATTTTTAATAACAAAAATACTCTTCCTCCTCATTTATTCATATATTCCACATTCATTGTAAAATATCACCATTATTATATTATTATAATATAATAATATATTTAAATGAATTATTTTATCAGAAAAGATAAAATATCAATTTTCAACAATTGTTACATCTAAAATTTTATCCATCTATATCCGTATAAAATGAATATTTTTCTTATTATATAAATCAATAATTAATTATTCACAAATAATATTACAGAATCACAATACCGACAACCAGGCCGTTCCCAAGAAAGAGAGGGCTTTTCAATAAGGTTTTTTTCTTACTGGCGCGCAATTAGGTGACCAAACATCTCCTTAGACAGAACTTTCTAGACATTGCTAATAATACTATCTAATAATATTATTCAAATAATATGAATTATTGATCTGATAATGAAAAATACTGTGTAGTGATAATTATTAAAACAACAATAATATAAAATATCAACGTAGCAATTATTGAATCAATAAAATAAAATATTGAATAGTAATTATTGTAACAATTATTGAGTAGTGTCTTCTTACGTAAGAATCAATAATGGGTGCAATATCGTGTACTACTGTGCAACAACGCGTATTAGTGTATTTTAACCACCGGGTATTCCAACAGTATTAACGGTAACAACTACGTCGTTATTTATAAACAACTATACTTGTTGTTTTCTTCATCCAATCGCTTTCCGTTATGAGGCCCACACAAGGCTGCGCCGTCGTACGAATATTCCCCGACAGTAAGAATATTTCACGACCAAACGAATATTTCCTGACAATAATGAATATTTTATAACCACTTGTTTATTTAAAATATTTGGACATTTTACCCATAACTAATCACATTAATCAATTTAATTCTTACTATTTCAAAATAATAAATAGAGAAATTCAATTTCATTTATAATAAGTTGGGGTCTTACAATATATATATATATATATATATATATATATATATATATATATATATATATATATATATATAGTAAGGATCAAGAGTATTTTTCTTAAATAGCATTCCTCTTTAAATAGTATTCCTTTATTAAAATTACGTCGTTTTGAAGTGGCCGCAGGTGGTATTTTTGTAAATAAAAAAAAATAAGTGGAACCACTTTCTTTTAATTCACTTTAAAATAATATAATTTTAATAAATAAATATTATTTAAAAAAATATTATTTAAGGAGGAATATATATTACCCGTAAAGGAGGCTAATCATTAGAAAAAATTTGTAACTTACTTAGGTGTACACACCCAATAAATCTATTCCATTGACCCACACACCAGAATCATCTAAAAGAAACATGAATTAGTTGTCCTGAAAACTTGAATCTTTATTTAGTAATCTTGTTGTATAAACCTTACAAAATGAAACTCCCTTCGTTTTTCAATATAAATCGTTTTAGGGAAATATTTTTATTCCTTAATATAAATTATTTGAAAATTTCAAATAAATATTAATTGCTTAGTTTCTAATATTATCCCAAATATTAAATACAACTTTGATTCCCTCACTATTTTTTATCCAATAAATAATAATCTCTTATTCCAATACAAGAGTAATATAGACAATTAATATTATATTCCCTCCGTTCCTAAAAAATTATCGTTTTAGAAGAAAAAATTTGTTCCAAAAAGTTTGTCGTTTACAACTTTCGAGGAGAATAAATTATTTAGTTTCTTATATTACCCCTACCTTCTCTGATTGTCCTAAGAAATTCTCTCTCTTGTATTAATAGTTTTCAATTTCCCATAAATGAGTAGTGAGGGAATTTCAAACAAATTTTATTTGGTAAATGATATTTTCTTAATCCATGTGCAAAAATCTTAAACGACAATAATATAGGAACGGAGGTAATAGTTAATGATATACAATCATTGCCTTAATACTTGTACATAACCCTAAAACAACTTATATTAAAGAACGGAGGGAGTACACCACTTGCAAAATTTCTGACTGCATGATTTAACAAACTTTCGGCAACGATCCCTTGTAAATTATTTCATCAACTTCACCCGGTTGATTAAGTCGCATATATATATATATATATATATATATATATATATATATATATATATATATATATATATACACTGTGATATACTACTATGATACACTGATATAAAAATGAGTGTTTTTAGGCGGATCGGAATTTTGGACCTAAAAGTTGGACAGTGAGTCTCATAATATTAAAAAAACAGAAATTATTAAATTTATAATAGAAAATATTATTTTTATGACAAAAGTATCGTTATAGATTCTATAACGATAATTTTTACCGTCGTTATACATCTACAACGACACTTTTATTATAAAATAATAAAAAATATTGTGAATTTAATAATTCCCAAAACAAGTAATCATTTACCATTCTATAGTTGACTTAATATTTCACCCAACTCTTAAAGGTGAATATCATTTATTTAATATAACCTTTCACTCTATTATTTTCCGAAAACACATGGGAGGATATTATAATTATTTAATATTTTTGTATGTTCCAAAATATAGAATTAAAATTAATATAAATAATTTAAATATTACAAAATAAGAAATAAACTTTATATAAAAAAATAAGTCACGATTAATATATAATAATAATAATAATTGCACATGGGAATTTAATGCTGTGAACCCACTGTCCAATTTTTGAGTCCAATATTACGGTGGCCTAGAGATAATGTAGTACTATAACATTTCTCTTCTAAATATAAAGACAAAAATAATGTCTGGCTGTTTTTGTCACAATTACCTCGATCAACAAAATCATGCGAGTCGCGTCAGTCACTCTTTTCTCCAAAATAAATTTCATCATCAACACCCATAAGCTGCAACTACTCGATCATTTTGTAGGCTGTAGGTAGCCATACTTGAAGCAATTTTGTAAACAAGAAGATGGAATACCAACTTGTTAAGAAACCCAAAATCCTCTGTCTTCATGGCTACGGATACAGTGCTGCATCTTTTGAAAAGCAGGTTGAAATATGGCCTCCATGTGTGCTGGAAAAGATGGATCTAGTCTTCATAGATGGACCTTTTCCTGTTGAAAGATCAGAGGATGATACTCCCTCATCATTCAAATGGTTTGACAGCAACAAGGTCTGAAGTTTAATTTATTTCATTTGGGCATCCAGTTTAAACCTCAAATTTACTATCTCAAAAATATTAATTATAGGCTTATCTTGACCTATACCCATGACACAGGTCCACCCAAAAGTCATAAAGGTGTTACTTTTAGTTATAGTATGGTAACCTCAAGTTTTATACTCATATGTTTAGGATATGAGATTGGTTTATTAGATATATATATATATATATATATATATATATATATATATATATATATATATATATATATGAGAAAATTACTTTGTCAAAGTACGTTTAATGCATGCGATTTGTAGGATTTCACCGAATATCCCAATTTTGACGAGGGTATTGCATACATTGAGGATTGCATGGTGAAGCTTGGACCATTTGATGGTGTGCTAGGTTTTTCTCAGGTATAATATAATTAAGCACAAAACAAGCACTTAGTAATTAATATGTAACACTACTTGAACATGAAAATCTGAATTTTTTTGTTCCGTATATGTATTAATTCTAGTATATATTAACTCTCTCTTTATTCTTGGCAAATATGTAGGGAGCTCTGGTAACAGCTGCTTTACCTGGAATGCAAGCAAGGGTAGAGTTTTTAAAAATGTGTTCAACTTTAGTACTAACTAAACTCGCATATTTTGACAACCTCAGTGGATAATTTTGTATTTTAGTCAAATAGAATTATTAATTAGCCCTCCTCAAAAATTTTATTTTATTTTATTTAAAGAAAGTTTTAAATGATTAAGAAACATTTAATTGGACATGGCTGCAGGGTGTGGCTCTTACTAAAGTTGAAGATATAAAATTTGTGATGGTGATAGCAGGAGGTAAACTTGGAGGGTTCAAATATTCAGCTCCAAAGCTGGCTGAAAATGCATTCTCCTCCCCTATTGAAATCCCCTCACTCCACTGCTTCGGTACTCGATCTCTATAGTCTATCAAATCAAATGACTTACCTCTAACTCAAATTTGTAGTTACACACACGCACACACACACACACACACACACACACACACACACATATATATATATATATATATATATATATATATATATATATATATAACACAATTCTCTCCGAGCGCAGGTGAGAAAGACAACATTGCAAAATTACCAGCAATTGAACTCCTGCGATCATTTGTAGACCCTTTTGTGATACGTCACCCTGGAGGTCATATAGTACCCAAATTAGGTAATTCGCAAATTCTTGTTCCCCGATTCCAAAATATTGCAGAAGCTTTTAGTCTTTTAGTACTACTACTCCTATCCAAAACAGATGTAGTATATGTTAATAATTTCGGGTTTTGCATGAATGTGAAACAACAAATTAAAATTGTGTATTGATGATCTCTTTGGTTTCAGATGAGGAAGGGTTGAAGGTCATGCTAAGCTTTCTTGATAAGATTCAAGCGCTTCCATATAAATTTAGATCACCTCTATAGAATGTTTATAGAGGGATAAATGGGTTGCAGTGTGTGCTTCTCATGTCTCAAATAGTTGTAGTTGTTGCTCTAGTAGAAGATGGTACGGTTTTTCTGTTCTTTCTCTGCCTCTTTGTTTGATGGGTGTTCTTCATATATTTATTGTGTTTGTCATAACAGATTTAATAGTAAAAAAATTTAAAATGCCAAGATTTTACGAAAAATGGAATTAATTTATTCAAGCCCTCCTCTTCTGAATTAATTCTAAATTAAATATATGGGAACTAACACACTTAAATCCAAAACAAAAAACATAATTGTGATGACGCAAAAGGTGAAAAAGCAAGTCATTCTGATGACCGAGAGGAGAAAAAACTACAGTGTCAGCCATGATGATTAAAGCTGATAGAGAATTGGATATTGTGATGGAAGTTATGGGTCAAACGCATACCTCACTTTTGGGTCATATCGATGGAGAATCAAAGTATCGCACGATTCATTCGATTCGACTGTGATTCACATACAACGATCGATACTGCTACAATTATGAATCAATTTTATCCTGTATCGCGTATTGCACGATTTTGATGATTATGCACCTATTTAGAATAAGAGAACTTACAATCAATTATTTCTGATTATGAAATAATATTATTCTTGATTGGTAACCCTAAAAGACGACATACTAATCACAAGTCTAAAAATTTACTTAAATACACACACTAGACGACCCATATTATATTTTGATTAGTGTCCATATGTTACACTTAATTAGATCAATGGATTATGCTGGTTTGTTTTGATTAGATCAATGGATTACAGCCATTCCCCTCACACTGGATTCACAATCCATGCTAAAGTCACGCTCACCTACGAGCACATCGTACCACCACCGGTCGATGATAAGGCGACAACTCCAGCCTCTCCTCCAAAAACCGAGGTTGCACTTCTGGCCGAGAAGGCTCATTGAGATCGCATTGACAACATTGTTCGTCAATGGATTTATGGAACCATCTCCGAGGATCTCCTAAACACAATAATTGATCCCGACGACACGGCTGCCGATGCTTGGAACCGTTTGGCGGAATTGTTCCATGATAATAAGACTTCTCGGGCCATTCACCTCGAGACAGAGTTCGCAACCACTAATTTGCGTGACTTTCCTGATGCAAAGGCGTTCACTCGCCACCTCAAGGTGCTGGCCGATCAGTTGGCCAATGTCGGAGCCAATGTCTCTGACCAAAGAGAATGGTGCTGCGTCTTCTCACTGGCTTGACCGAGGCATATGACGGTTTTGTGACGGTGGTTCAGAACATGAAACCTCTATCGACGTTCACTCAAGCACGGTCGATACTGCTTCTAGATGAAACCACCAAGGCCGAACGAGCCAAACTCGAATCAGGTTCGACCTCTGCTCTTTTCATGAATTCCAATACTGATAATTTGAACAATAATGGACAGCAACAGGAGACGGGTCATGTGACGCCCCCAAAATAGGTATACATCACCCATCTTGAGTCGCCAAATACATGGCAAAAAATCAAATACAAACTTAATTTATACAACTGTTAAGTGTCGTATAGAATACGACACAACACAAGTTGTGAGTTTTAATACAAATATTGTCTTCTAGACAGTATTAAAACTCAAAATAAGTCCTCATTATATTTATTATCACACTATTTCATAGAATAGTGAGGACTACTAATGCTATCATTTGGACCGTCACTCCGTTCCCCGACTAGTCCCGGTTACGTTCTCATTTCCTGAAGAGGACAATGAAAGCAAAATGGTGAGCTCAACTAGCCCAGTAAGAAATATTATGACTAAGATAATGCAGAATAATTTATCGTTAGCCTTCAACAGTGTTAAACTGATAAAATATAACAAACATCAAGTTTAACTGCAGCAGAACAAGCAATCCATTAGAAGAGTCAAGTAGAGAATAATGTAACGACCCCAAAATAGGTCCATTCCATCCAACCTATTCTGAGTCGCCAAATACATGGTATAGAAAATAACTGTAACTTTATTACAACAATTGTCGTGCAAAATACAACAACACATATGCTATAAGTTTGGATACAAATATATACCAAATGTGACTCATGTTCTAACCGTGGACATCACCTCACAATGACACCTTACATAAAGGTATAGTCAAAAACTGTTCTAGAAATTAGAATCTTTAGGAAGTGTTCAAGGAAACCTTCGTACATGGGAGGCCACGCGTCTAGGTTATGATAGATATCATATGGCCACAGAATTATCCTTGGTTGACCCAACTACACTCTTATTACCTGAAAGGAATTGTGAAACAAAAGGGTGAGCACAACTAGCTCAGTAAAGAATATCATGACTAAAGATAATTCAATTATCAATAGCCTTCATCAACAATAAATCAGAGATTTAGAACATATGGTAAATGATAAAAATTTCAACCATAGTTGCAGCGGAACGAGCAATCCATTAGAAGAGTCAAATAGACTATAAAGTCTATTATCTTCTCCATGTTAAAAATCCATCAACAATGTTTTATCCATGTAACATCACTCAACAGTTCCTTTCCACAATCATATGAATAACTCATAATCATAATTGTGACTATAAATTTTTCTTCGCACCCAGGACGAAGAATATTTTCATCACCTGTCTTTACCTGAAACATCAAAGATCATGGTTATACCAAATCACAGTTCCTGTTTATAATCATACTAACAAATCCATCTTTGCACTACGGGCCAAAGATATTCATCAACAAACCATCTTTGCACTACGGGCCAAAGATATTCAACAACAGTTCATCTTTGCGCTACAGACCAAAGATATTCATCAACAGGACATCTTTGCACTACATGCCAAAGATATTCATCAACAATTCATATTTGCACTACAGGCCAAATATATATAATCATTTCAGAATTTATATAAACAATAATTATAACCATGTTGATCAATTCACCTTTGCACTTAAGCTTGAGATATTCAATTATAAATTCAATGGTCATGATCATACCAGTCACAATTCAACTTTGCACTACAGGCCAAAGAGAACCCTAGTCATGATCATACCAATAATCTACCCATCTTTACACTCTAGTGAAAGAGAATTTTAACATCAAGGTTATAAAAATGTTATATATGATAATAAAAACAATATGATCAACATATAGTTTTAATCTCAAGAGTAATATTCGTAACTCATGAATAGTAAATCGTGAATAGTAACTCATGAATAGTAACCCCGACACAAAAGATAGAAATTTCATAATAAAATTCATACCAATATTTCGGTATAATGATATTGAAAGAATAACATTCTTAAGCTTATAAACAATTTATTTAAATTGTTTACACTTTACTAATTAATGCATTTAATCATCATAAAATGCCAACTCTTAAGATTTCATCATCAATAACCAAAACCCTCATCAAAAATCTGCATATACCTCATATAGGATTCTCAAGCCATAAAATCCTATTTTCCAATTTTCTTACTTCACATAACATATTTAATTCATTTTCTCATAACTAGACTATTTTCATGAAAAATACCAAATCAGTTCCAAAAATATTTCTTTTCTGGGATTTAGCATAATATAGTCCCATAGTGAACATATATTTTTCTCAGAATTTTTAAAAGTCATTTACTATTTTTCATATGGCCAAAATAGCCGAATATTTAGACATTTATCAAAAATTATACTTTTGTCTAAAAATTCTGAAATTTACAGAGTATACTTCTATCATATACATGTACTCCCAATAAAAATTTCATCAATTTTGGAGTTAACCACAAGGAATTATAAGCGGTTACTTTTAAAATAGTCTTTTCTCATAAAATTAATAACTCTCAATCTATACATCCAAAAATCACCATTTTTGGACACAATCAAGAAAACTCATCAAAATATCATTTCAAATTTTTCCAGAATTTTTGAAGATCAGAAAAATTACGAAACTAAAAATCATAAGAACCCTTAAAATCCCTTAATATCCCTTACAATCCCTTACTATCCCTTACCTCAAAAGAGCAGTACTTCTGACTGGATATCGGATATGATGCTGAAGAAAACTTGCACTGATGAATAGCAACTCACCAAGTATCTAAAAACTCACAAAATATGCTTCATAATATAGAGAGAGAAAGAGAGAAAGCTTATGTTTTTGGTGTGATTTTCAATTCTAACTTAGCCCTCTATTTATAGGAAAATTTTGGTAGGTTTGACCTGCAACCTGATGGCTTTACCTGCTACTATTCCCACCCACCACATTTGAAATATAATTCAGCACATTTCTTCACCAACCACAAGTGGGACCCACCAATTCTAGAATTTTTCACCAAAATGATAAACTCCAAAAATTCAACAATTTCTGAACCAGTCATCTCGTAAAATTCATAATAAATCATACGTTCATTTTTAACGGTTCAAAATTTGTGGACATATACTCAACTTATATATGTATAACATATCCAAATATTACCACGATCCAACGGTCGGATTAAAAATTATAACCCTCGCAAAATATCTCAAAAACCCTAATTTTTAATACCTCCATTCCGACAAAAATACTGATAAAAACCTCAACATTAACTCCTTCATTTTTAACCACAAAAATATATCCCTCGTTTATATCCACATAAAATAAATATTTCCTTATCATATGAATCAATAATTAATTATTCACAAATAATATTACAGAATCACATTTATGACAACCAGGCCGTTCCCAGGAAAGAGGGGGCTTTCCAATAAGAATTTCTCCTTACTGGCGCGCAATTAGGTGACCAAACCTCTCCTTAGACATAACTTTCTAGTCATTGCCAATAATGTTATCTAATAATATTATTCAAATAATATGAATTATTGATCTGATAAAGGAAAATACTGTGCAGTAACAATTATTGAAACAATCAATAATATAAAATATCAACGTAACAATTATTGAATCAATAAAATAAAATATTAAACAGTAATTACTGTAACAATTATTGAGTATTGCCTTCAATAATTTCAAAAATACTATGCAATACCGTGTGCTACTGTGCAATAACGCGTATTACTGTATTTTAACCACCGGGTATTCCAACAGTGTTAACGGTAACAACTACGCCGTTAATTATAAAAACTCAATTTTTGTCGTTATCTTCATTCAACAATATTTCGTTATGGGGCCCACAAATAGTTGCGCCGTCGTACGAATATTCCCCGACAGAAAGAATATTCCACGACCAAACGAATATTCTCCGATAAAATAAATATTTTATAACTACTTGCTTATTTTGAAAAATATTCATATATCACCCTTAACTTTAACTTTTTATCAATTTAACCATTTACTAAATAGAAAAATTGAATACTTTTATTTCATAAAATTTGGGGTCTTACAATCTCCCCTCCTTATGAAATTTCGTCCTCGAAATTTACGTACCTGGTAATTCAAAGAGTTGAGAATACCTTGCTTTCATTTCAGATTCCATCTTCCCTGTCATCATGATTTCTCCATTGCTCATCTCCTGTATTTCAGATATCATTCTAGAATACAGCTTCAAAACAAGGGTTAATTTAACAAATTAACATATCACATAATATCCCGATATTATGACTGACCAACAAATAAGCTTAGGTAGGACACACTAGCGAAGGATTTACTCGTCTCTCCCCTCCTAGTCCTATTCTCCGATCTCCGCCAGAGATCATATCCCTAAGCTCTGATACCAAAATGTAACGACCCCAAAATAGGTCCATTCCATCCAACCTATTCTGAGTCGCCAAATACATGGTATAGAAAATAACTGTAACTTTATTACAACAATTGTCGTGCAAAATACAACAACACATATGCTATAAGTTTGGATACAAATATATACCAAATGTGACTCATGTTCTAACCGTGGACATCACCTCACAATGACACCTTACATAAAGGTATAGTCAAAAACTGTTCTAGAAATTAGAATCTTTAGGAAGTGTTCAAGGAAACCTTCGTACATGGGAGGCCACGCGTCTAGGTTATGATAGATATCATATGGCCACAGAATTATCCTTGGTTGACCCAACTACACTCTTATTACCTGAAAGGAATTGTGAAACAAAAGGGTGAGCACAACTAGCTCAGTAAAGAATATCATGACTAAAGATAATTCAATTATCAATAGCCTTCATCAACAATAAATCAGAGATTTAGAACATATGGTAAATGATAAAAATTTCAACCATAGTTGCAGCGGAACGAGCAATCCATTAGAAGAGTCAAATAGACTATAAAGTCTATTATCTTCTCCATGTTAAAAATCCATCAACAATGTTTTATCCATGTAACATCACTCAACAGTTCCTTTCCACAATCATATGAATAACTCATAATCATAATTGTGACTATAAATTTTTCTTCGCACCCAGGACGAAGAATATTTTCATCACCTGTCTTTACCTGAAACATCAAAGATCATGGTTATACCAAATCACAGTTCCTGTTTATAATCATACTAACAAATCCATCTTTGCACTACGGGCCAAAGATATTCATCAACAAACCATCTTTGCACTACGGGCCAAAGATATTCAACAACAGTTCATCTTTGCGCTACAGACCAAAGATATTCATCAACAGGACATCTTTGCACTACATGCCAAAGATATTCATCAACAATTCATATTTGCACTACAGGCCAAATATATATAATCATTTCAGAATTTATATAAACAATAATTATAACCATGTTGATCAATTCACCTTTGCACTTAAGCTTGAGATATTCAATTATAAATTCAATGGTCATGATCATACCAGTCACAATTCAACTTTGCACTACAGGCCAAAGAGAACCCTAGTCATGATCATACCAATAATCTACCCATCTTTACACTCTAGTGAAAGAGAATTTTAATATCAAGGTTATAAAAATGTTATATATGATAATAAAAACAATATGATCAACATATAGTTTTAATCTCAAGAGTAATATTCGTAACTCATGAATAGTAAATCGTGAATAGTAACTCATGAATAGTAACCCCGACACAAAAGATAGAAATTTTACAATAAAATTCATACCAATATTTCGGTATAATGATATTGAAAGAATAACATTCTTAAGCTTATAAACAATTTATTTAAATTGTTTACACTTTACTAATTAATGCATTTAATCATCATAAAATGCCAACTCTTAAGATTTCATCATCAATAACCAAAACCCTCATCAAAAATCTGCATATACCTCATATAGGATTCTCAAGCCATAAAATCCTATTTTCCAATTTTCTTACTTCACATAACATATTTAATTCATTTTCTCATAACTAGACTATTTTCATGAAAAATACCAAATCAGTTCCAAAAATATTTCTTTTCTGGGATTTAGCATAATATAGTCCCATAGTGAACATATATTTTTCTCAGAATTTTTAAAAGTCATTTACTATTTTTCATATGGCCAAAATAGCCGAATATTTAGACATTTATCAAAAATTATACTTTTGTCTAAAAATTCTGAAATTTACAGAGTATACTTCTATCATATACATGTACTCCCAATAAAAATTTCATCAATTTTGGAGTTAACCACAAGGAATTATAAGCGGTTACTTTTAAAATAGTCTTTTCTCATAAAATTAATAACTCTCAATCTATACATCCAAAAATCACCATTTTTGGACACAATCAAGAAAACTCATCAAAATATCATTTCAAATTTTTCCAGAATTTTTGAAGATCAGAAAAATTATGAAACTAAAAATCATAAGAACCCTTAAAATCCCTTAATATCCCTTACAATCCCTTACTATCCCTTACCTCAAAAGAGCAGTACTTCTGACTGGATATCGGATATGATGCTGAAGAAAACTTGCACTGATGAATAGCAACTCACCAAGTATCTAAAAACTCACAAAATATGCTTCATAATATAGAGAGAGAAAGAGAGAAAGCTTATGTTTTTGGTGTGATTTTCAATTCTAACTTAGCCCTCTATTTATAGGAAAATTTTGGTAGGTTTGACCTGCAACCTGATGGCTTTACCTGCTACTATTCCCACCCACCACATTTGAAATATAATTCAGCACATTTCTTCACCAACCACAAGTGGGACCCACCAATTCTAGAATTTTTCACCAAAATGATAAACTCCAAAAATTCAACAATTTCTGAACCAGTCATCTCGTAAAATTCATAATAAATCATACGTTCATTTTTAACGGTTCAAAATTTGTGGACATATACTCAACTTATATATGTATAACATATCCAAATATTACCACGATCCAACGGTCGGATTAAAAATTATAACCCTCGCAAAATATCTCAAAAACCCTAATTTTTAATACCTCCATTCCGACAAAAATACTGATAAAAACCTCAACATTAACTCCTTCATTTTTAACCACAAAAATATATCCCTCGTTTATATCCACATAAAATAAATATTTCCTTATCATATGAATCAATAATTAATTATTCACAAATAATATTACAGAATCACATTTATGACAACCAGGCCGTTCCCAGGAAAGAGGGGGCTTTCCAATAAGAATTTCTCCTTACTGGCGCGCAATTAGGTGACCAAACCTCTCCTTAGACATAACTTTCTAGTCATTGCCAATAATGTTATCTAATAATATTATTCAAATAATATGAATTATTGATCTGATAAAGGAAAATACTGTGCAGCAACAATTATTGAAACAATCAATAATATAAAATATCAACGCAACAATTATTGAATTAATAAAATAAAATATTGAACAGTAATTACTGTAACAATTATTGAGTATTGCCTTTAATAATTTCAAAAATACTATGCAATACCGTGTGCTACTGTGCAATAACGCGTATTACTGTATTTTAACCACCGGGTATTCCAACAGTGTTAACGGTAACAACTACGTCGTTAATTATAAAAACTCAATTTTTGTCGTTATCTTCATTCAACAATATTCCGTTATGGGGCCCACAAATAGTTGCGCCGTCGTACGAATATTCCCCGACAGAAAGAATATTCCACGACCAAACGAATATTCTCCGATAAAATAAATATTTTATAACTACTTGCTTATTTTGAAAAATATTCATATATCACCCTTAACTTTAACTTTTTATCAATTTAACCATTTACTAAATAGAAAAATTGAATACTTTTATTTCATAAAATTTGGGGTCTTACAAATAAAATCTACTATCTTCTATGATTTAAAAGGTTTTTCATCACTTTTATCGCTGAGACTCAGCTTAATAAATAATCCACATCATCCCTGCACTACGGCCAAGGATATTCAATAGTATCACGACCACAAATTATCCATGCACTACGGGCCAAGGATATTCGTGTATTCATCAATGGTCATGATCATGCCAATAACTGTCGATCAATGCACTACGGGCCAATGAGGACTTTTACCACATCATTTGTAACATTACGGTCATGATTATACCGAATAATCTCTGGTCATAATCATACCAAGTCCATCTACGCACTACAGGCCACATATGACTTTCAACATAATATAAACATGAGGATGATGATAATGATATAAGAATTCAATAAAATAAGTTCAAGGATAAATTTTTAAAGATTTATAATTTAATTTATCCAGAAATTAATAACGTCCAAATTGTCAACATGATACTGCTTTGTGGAGTAAAATTCAAGAATAATATTGTACCAAAAATAATTTGGACCTAAAACGAATTAATTTTTATCATAAATAGTACCCGGGTGAATAGTACTCGAGTGAATAGTACTTCTGGAATAGTAACCCCGTGAATAGTACTCCGGTATGAAAAAGTTATAACTTATCAAGAATGCTCAGAATAATATTTTTCATAAATAGATACTGAATGAAACGCAAATATCAAGGATATTCTACTAATTTCATGGAGTATAGAAGCCAAAATTTTAACAAAACGAGTATAGAATTCAAAATCTGAAACGAAATAATATTACTTACATACTACAAAGTATGGAAGAAAATATAATTTCAAACGAATATTGAACCAAATAACATCCCTTACGAATACGAAAGAAATAATACCCCTTACCTTAGTAGGAGACTGGATACTAAAATAGTGTAGTAACAGAATACTCTTCTTCTTTCTCTCTGATTCTCTCTCTATAGAATTCTCTTGTGAGTCGTAGTGAATTGGTGAGAATGAAAGAAGAAATAAGCTTCTATTTATAGAAGATTTCTAGCTTAGCCCTTGCAACGTGAAGAGGCAAGTGGCTTGACGACTGGTGATGTGAAAAGAAAAGTGGGTTGACGCCTGTAATGTGAAACAACAAGTGGTTTGATGCCTGTAATGTGAAACGACAATTGATCGACGCATGTAATGTGAAACGTGTAAGACCCCGAATTTTATGAAATAAAAGTATTCAATTTTTCTTATAATTACTATTCAGTAAATGGTTAAATTGATAAATGTTAAAGTTAAGGGTGATATATGATTTTTTTTCAAAATACACAAGTGGTTATAAAATAATCATTGTTGTCGGGGAATATTCGTACGACGGCGCAGCTATTTGTGGTCCCCATAACGAATAACTGTCGGGTGAAGAAAACGACAAATTTGAGTTTTTACAAATAACGACGTAGTTGTTACCGTTAACACTGTTGGAATACCCGGTGGTTAAAATACAGTAATACGCATTATTGCACAGTAGCACACGGTATTGCATAGTATTTTTGAAATTATTAATTCTTACGTAAGAAGGCACTACTCAATAATTGTTATAGTAGTTATTGTTCAATATTTTATTTTATTGATTCAATAATTATTGCGTTGATATTTTATATTATTGTTGTTTCAATAATTGTTGTTGCACAGTATTTTCCTTTATCAGATCAATAATTCATATTATTTGAATAATATTATTAGATAACATTATTGGCAATGTCTAGAAAGTTCTATTTAAGGAGAGGTTTGGTCATCTAATTGCGCGCCAGTAAGGAGAAATCCTTATTGGAAAGCCCCCTCTTTCCTGGGAACGGCCTGGTTGTCATAAATGTGATTCTGTAATATTATTTGTGAATAATTAATTATTGATTCATATGATAAGAAAATATTTATTTTATGTGGATATAAATGAGGGATATATTTTTGTGGTTAAAAAAATGAAGGAGTTAATGTTGAGATTTTTATCCGTATTTTTGCCGGAATGGAGGTATTAAAAATCAGGATTTTTGAGATATTTTTCGGGGGTTATAATTTTTAATCCGACCGTTGGATCGTGGTAATTTTTGAATATGTTATACATATATAAGTTGAGTATATGCCCACAAATTTTGAACCGTTAAAATGAACGTATGATTTGTTATGAATTTTACGAGATGACTGGTTCAGAAATTGTTGAATTTTTGGAGTTTATCATTTTGGTGGAAAATTCTAGAATTGGTGGGCCCCACTTGTGGTTGGTGAAGAAATGTGCTGAATTATATTTCAAATGTGGTGGGTGGGAATAGTAGCAGGTAAAGCCATCAGGTTGCAGGTCAAACCTACAAAAATTTTCCTATAAATAGAGGGCTAAGTTAGAATTGAAAATCACACCAGAAACATAAGCTTTCTCTCTTTCTCTCTCTATATTATGAAGCATATTTTGTGAGTTTTTAGATACTTGGTGAGTTTCTATTCATCAGTGCAAGTTTCCTTCAGCATCATATCCGATATCCAGTCAGAAGTACTGCTCTTTTGAGGTAAGGGATATTAAGGGATTTTAAGGGTTGATATGATTTTCAGTTTCGTAATTTTTCTGATCTTCAAAAATTCTAGAAAAATTTGAAATGATATTTTGATGAGTTTTCTTGATTGTGTCCAAAAATGGTGATTTTTGGATGTATAGATTGAGAGTTATGAATTTTATGAGAAAAGACTATTTTAGAAGTAACAGCTTATAATTCCTTGTGGTTAACTCCAAAATTGATGAAATTTTTATTGGGAGTACATGTATATGATAGAAGTATACTCTGTAAATTTCAGAATTTTTAGACAAAAGTACAATTTTTGATAAATGTCTAAATATTCGGCTATTTTGGCCATATGAAAAATAGTAAATGACTTTTAAAAATTCTGAGAAAAATATATGTTCACTATGGGACTATATTATGCTAAATTCCAGAAAAGAAATATTTTTGGAACGGATTTGGTATTTTTCATGAAAATAGTCTAGTTATGAGAAAATGAATTAAATATGTTATGTGAAGTAAGAAAATTGGAAAAATAGGATTTTATGGCTTGAGAATCCTATATATGAGGTATATGCAGATTTTTGAAGAGGGTTTTGGTTATTGATGATGAAATCTTAAGAGTTGGCATTTTATGATGATTAAATGCATTAATTAGTAAAGTGTAAACAATTTAAATAAATTGTTTATAAGCTTAAGAATATTATTCTTTCAATATCATTATACCGAAATATTGATATGTATATTATTGTGGAATTTCTACCTTTTTCATGTCAGGGTTACTATTCACGAGTTACTATTCATGAGTTACTATTCACGAGTTACTATTCACGAGTTACTATTCACGACAAAATTGGTTTCTTTTTCTAACCAAATTATAGTTGATTTATGAATATTACTCTTGAGATTAAATCTATATGTTGATCATATTGTTTTTATTATCATATATAACATTTTTATAACCTTGATGTTGAAATTCTCTTTCGCTTGAGTGTAAAGATGGGTAAATTATTGGTATGATCATGACTATGGGTTCTCTTTGGCCAGTAGTGCAAAGTTGAATTGTTGACTGCTATGATCATG
This sequence comes from Panax notoginseng, assembly GCA_016801055.1. Classification (NCBI taxonomy): domain Eukaryota; kingdom Viridiplantae; phylum Streptophyta; class Magnoliopsida; order Apiales; family Araliaceae; genus Panax; species Panax notoginseng. The sequence continues at coordinate 250,582,771 of CM029012.1, forward strand.
ACCATTGAATTTATAAGTGAATATCTTTAGCTTAAGTGCAAAGGTGAATTGATTAACATGGTTATAATTATTGTTTATATAAATTCTGAAATGATTATATATTTCTTTGAGATATTAATATATTTGGCCTGTAGTGCAAATATGAACTGTTGATGAATATATTTGGCCGTAGTGCAAATATGAACTGTTGAGGAATATCTTTGGCCTGTAGTGCAAAGATGAATTGTTGATGAATATCTTTGGCCCGTAGTGCAAAGATGACATGTTGTTGAATATCTTTGGTCAGTAGTGCAAAGATGAACAGATGTTGAGATAAACATGACCAACTGGTGATACAAATGAATATCTTTGGACGTAGTGCAAAGATGGAGTTATTAGTATGATTATGAACAGGAAATGTGATTTGGTGTAACCATGATCTTTGATGTTTCAGGCAAAGATAGGTGATGAAAATTATCATCGTCCTGGACGAGAAGAGGAATTTAGAACTACAGTTATGATTATGAGTTATTCATATAATTGTGGACCAGAATTGTTGATTGATGTTACAGGGATAAAATATTGTTGGTGGATTTTTAACATGGAGAAGATAATAGACTTTATAGTCTATTTGACTCTTCTAATGGATTGCTCGTTCCGCTGCAACTATGGTTGAAATTTTTATCATTTACCATATGTTCTAAATCTCTGATTTATTGTTGATGAAGGCTATTGATAATTGAATTATCTTTAGTCATGATATTCTTTACTGAGCTAGTTGTGCTCACCCTTTTGCTTCACAATTTCTTTCAGGTAATAAGAGTGTAGCTGGGTCGAGCGGGGGTAACAAGGGAATAGAACGGTGGTCATCATTTAGTAGTTATATTTGGTGAAGAAAATAGGGTGAGGCGAACCCAACGTTGGAAGGGTGTTTTGTCACTATCATACAAGATGTCTAATGACATACAACCTCGTGTCATCATAAGACAAGGTTGTGCTCATCCACTTGCTGAGTATATCTATGGGCACTACCTATATAATCTTGGTGTTTGTTTGAAGTATAATTCTCAATTAGAGACAGTGAAGATAATGATAAGTCAAGAGAAGACTCACCATTGGGAAGAATATGATAGTAATCTTCTCGTTTTTCTTTGGGGTCTATTGGGTCAACCAAGGATAATTCTGTGGCCATATGATATCTATCATAACCTAGACGCGTGGCCTCCCATGTACGAAGGTTCCCTTGAGCACTTCTCAAAGATTCTAATTTCTAAAATAGTTTTTGACTATACCTTTATGTAAGGTATCATTGTGAGGTGATGTCCACGGTTGGAACACGAGTCACATTTGGTATATATTTGTATCCAAACTCACAGCATATGTGTTGTTGTATTTTGCACGACAATTGTTGTAATAAAGTTGTAGTTGTTTTCTGTACCATGTATTTGACGACTCAGAATGGGTTGGGTGGAATGGACCTATTTTGGGGTCGTTACAGGTGGTATCAGAGCTTAGGGATATGATCTCTGGCGGAGATCGGGGAATACAACTAGGAGGGGAGAGATGAGTAAATCCTTCGCTAGTGTGTCCTACCCAAGCTTATTTGTTGGTCAGTCATAATATTGGGATATTATGTGATATGTTAATTTGTTAAATTAACACTTGTTTTGAAGCTGTATTCTAGAATGTTATTTGAAATACAGGAGATGAGCAATGGAGAAATTATGATGACAAAGAAGATAGAATTTGAAATGAAAGGAAGGTATTCTCAACTCTTTGAAATACCAGGTACGTAAATTTCGGGGACGAAATTTCATAAGGAGGGGAGATTGTAAGACCCCGAATTTTATGAAATAAAAGTATTCAATTTTTCTTATAATTACTATTCAGTAAATGGTTAAATTGATAAATGTTAAAGTTAAGGGTGATATATGATTTTTTTTCAAAATACACAAGTGGTTATAAAATAATCATTGTTGTCGGGGAATATTCGTACGACGGCGCAGCTATTTGTGGGCCCCATAACGAATAACTGTCGGGTGAAGAAAACGATAAATTTGAGTTTTTACAAATAACGACGTAGTTGTTACCGTTAACACTGTTGGAATACCCGGTGGTTAAAATACAGTAATACGCATTATTGCACAGTAGCACACGGTATTGCATAGTATTTTTGAAATTATTAATTCTTACGTAAGAAGGCACTACTCAATAATTGTTATAGTAGTTATTGTTCAATATTTTATTTTATTGATTCAATAATTATTGCGTTGATATTTTATATTATTGTTGTTTCAATAATTGTTGTTGCACAGTATTTTCCTTTATCAGATCAATAATTCATATTATTTGAATAATATTATTAGATAACATTATTGGCAATGTCTAGAAAGTTCTGTCTAAGGAGAGGTTTGGTCATCTAATTGCGCGCCAGTAAGGAGAAATCCTTATTGGAAAGCCCCCTCTTTCCTGGGAACGGCCTGGTTGTCATAAATGTGATTCTGTAATATTATTTGTGAATAATTAATTATTGATTCATATGATAAGAAAATATTTATTTTATGTGGATATAAATGAGGGATATATTTTTGTGGTTAAAAAATGAAGGAGTTAATGTTGAGATTTTTATCCGTATTTTTGTCGGAATGGAGGTATTAAAAATCAGGGTTTTTGAGATATTTTGCGGGGGTTATAATTTTTAATCCGACCGTTGGATCGTGGTAATTTTTGAATATGTTATACATATATAAGTTGAGTATATGCCCACAAATTTTGAACCGTTAAAAATGAACGTATGATTTGTTATGAATTTTACGAGATGACTGGTTCAGAAATTGTTGAATTTTTGGAGTTTATCATTTTGGTGGAAAATTCTAGAATTGGTGGGCCCCACTTGTGGTTGGTAAAGAAATGTGCTGAATTATATTTCAAATGTGGTGGGTGGGAATAGTAGCAGGTAAAGCCATCAGGTTGCAGGTCAAACCTACCAAAATTTTCCTAAAAATAGAGGGCTAAGTTAGAATTGAAAATCACACCAGAAACATAAGCTTTCTCTCTTTCTCTCTCTATATTATGAAGCATATTTTGTGAGTTTTTAGATACTTGGTGAGTTTCTATTCATCAGTGCAAGTTTCCTTCAGCATCATATCCGATATCCAGTCAGAAGTACTGCTCTTTTGAGGTAAGGGATATTAAGGGATTTTAAGGGTTGTTATGATTTTCAGTTTCGTAATTTTTCTGATCTTCAAAAATTCTAAAAAAATTTGAAATGATATTTTGATGAGTTTTCTTGATTGTGTCCAAAAATGGTGATTTTTGGATGTATAGATTGAGAGTTATGAATTTTATGAGAAAAGACTATTTTAGAAGTAACAGCTTATAATTCCTTGTGGTTAACTCCAAAATTGATGAAATTTTTATTGGGAGTACATGTATATGATAGAAGTATACTCTGTAAATTTCAGAATTTTTAGACAAAAGTACAATTTTTGATAAATGTCTAAATATTCGGCTATTTTGGCCATATGAAAAATAGTAAATGACTTTTAAAAATTCTGAGAAAAATATATGTTCACTATGGGACTATATTATGCTAAATTCCAGAAAAGAAATATTTTTGGAACGGATTTGGTATTTTTCATGAAAATAGTCTAGTTATGAGAAAATGAATTAAATATGTTATGTGAAGTAAGAAAATTGGAAAATAGGATTTTATGGCTTGAGAATCCTATATATGAGGTATATGCAGATTTTTGAAGAGGGTTTTGGTTATTGATGATGAAATCTTAAGAGTTGGCATTTTATGATGATTAAATGCATTAATTAGTAAAGTGTAAACAATTTAAATAAATTGTTTATAAGCTTAAGAATATTATTCTTTCAATATCATTATACCGAAATATTGGTATGTATATTATTGTGGAATTTCTACCTTTTTCATGTCAGGGTTACTATTCACGAGTTACTATTCATGAGTTACTATTCACGAGTTACTATTCACGAGTTACTATTCACGACAAAATTGGTTTCTTTTTCTAACCAAATTATAGTTGATTTATGAATATTACTCTTGAGATTAAATCTATATGTTGATCATATTGTTTTTATTATCATATATAACATTTTTATAACCTTGATGTTGAAATTCTCTTTCGCTTGAGTGTAAAGATGGGTAAATTATTGGTATGATCATGACTATGGGTTCTCTTTGGCCAGTAGTGCAAAGTTGAATTGTTGACTGCTATGATCATGACCATTGAATTTATAAGTGAATATCTTTAGCTTAAGTGCAAAGGTGAATTGATTAACATGGTTATAATTATTGTTTATATAAATTCTGAAATGATTATATATTTCTTTGAGATATTAATATATTTGGCCTGTAGTGCAAATATGAACTGTTGATGAATATATTTGGCCGTAGTGCAAATATGAACTGTTGAGGAATATCTTTGGCCTGTAGTGCAAAGATGAATTGTTGATGAATATCTTTGGCCCGTAGTGCAAAGATGACATGTTGTTGAATATCTTTGGCCAGTAGTGCAAAGATGAACAGATGTTGAGATAAACATGACCAACTGGTGATACAAATGAATATCTTTGGACGTAGTGCAAAGATGGAGTTATTAGTATGATTATGAACAGGAAATATGATTTGGTGTAACCATGATCTTTGATGTTTCAGGCAAAGATAGGTGATGAAAATTATCATCGTCCTGGACGAGAAGAGGAATTTAGAACTACAGTTATGATTATGAGTTATTCATATAATTGTGGACCAGAATTGTTGATTGATGTTACAGGGATAAAATATTGTTGGTGGATTTTTAACATGGAGAAGATAATAGACTTTATAGTCTATTTGACTCTTCTAATGGATTGCTCGTTCCGCTGCAACTATGGTTGAAATTTTTATCATTTACCATATGTTCTAAATCTCTGATTTATTGTTGATGAAGGCTATTGATAATTGAATTATCTTTAGTCATGATATTCTTTACTGAGCTAGTTGTGCTCACCCTTTTGCTTCACAATTCCTTTCAGGTAATAAGAGTGTAGCTGGGTCGAGCGGGGGTAACAAGGGAATAGAACGGTGGTCATCATTTAGTAGTTATATTTGGTGAAGAAAATAGGGTGAGGCGAACCCAACGTTGGAAGGGTGTTTTGTCACTATCATACAAGATGTCTAATGACATACAACCTCGTGTCATCATAAGACAGGGTTGTGCTCATCCACTTGCTGAGTATATCTATGGGCACTACCTATATAATCTTGGTGTTTGTTTGAAGTATAATTCTCAATTAGAGACAGTGAAGATAATGATAAGTCAAGAGAAGACTCACCATTGGGAAGAATATGATAGTAATCTTCTCGTTTTTCTTTGGGGTCTATTGGGTCAACCAAGGATAATTCTGTGGCCATATGATATCTATCATAACCTAGACGTGTGGCCTCCCATGTACGAAGGTTTCCTTGAGCACTTCCCAAAGATTCTAATTTCTAAAACAGTTTTTGACTATACCTTTATGTAAGGTATCATTGTGAGGTGATGTCCACGGTTGGAACATGAGTCACATTTGGTATATATTTGTATCCAAATTCACAGCATATGTGTTGTTGTATTTTGCACGACAATTGTTGTAATAAAGTTGTAGTTGTTTTCTGTACCATGTATTTGACGACTCAGAATGGGTTGGGTGGAATGGACCTATTTTGGGGTCGTTACAAAACGACAATTGGACGACGCCTGTAATGTGAAACGACAATTGGTTCGACGCCTGTAATATGAAACAGCAAGTGGTTTGACATCTGGTAAAGACAATTACTATTGGCGAAAGTGACTCTTAGATGATGACATATGGGCCCCCATAGAATAAACCAAACTTACCACAAACGTCTCATAACAGACTTCTTATTTATATCAAAGATTGAATAAATATTACCACAAATCATTTTATCTTCAATCAATACATTTTTAATCTTCCAACAGTTATTCATAATTAATATTATAACTCACAATATTTAACAACCAGATTATTCCCAGGAAAGAGGGGGCTTTCCAATAAGGATTTCTCCCTATTGGCGCATAATTAGGTGACCAAGCCTCTCCTCGATAGAACTTTCTAGACATCGTTAATATTAAAAATAATAATATGAATAACTTTGCCGTCTCTATTATTGATTTAATAATATAAAATATTATGCAGATAATACTGTGATAATAATTGAATCAATAATATGAGATACTATGCAGCAATTACTGTAGCAATAATTGAGTATAATTGAGTGGCTTCTTACGTAAGCATCAATAATCAATACCGTGTGCTACTATGCAACCACGTATATTACTGTATTTTTACCACCGGGTATTTCAACAGTTAACGGTAAAACTTTCGTAGTTATTTTTATAAAAAGATAATTTTGTCGTTTTCTAACTCCGATAATAATTCTGTTGTGGGGTCCACCAATGATTGTGCCATCGTATGAATATTCTCTGACAAAATGAATATTTCCCGACCAAACGAATATTTTATAACAACTTGCTTTACTTTACAAAATTTTTACATATCACCCTTAACTTTAATCCTTTTATCAATTTAACCATTTACTAAATAAAATAATAATTATAAGAAAATTGAATACTTTTATTTCATAAAATTTGGGGTTTTACAGGTCAGAACAGGAATTTAAACAATAAGGGTAGGAAGAACACTGGCAAAAAATCGCGGTGGAAACAACCAACGCAACCAGCAAACCCGCAGTGGCCGTGATGAAGACAATAGCAACCAGCAGCGACCTCAACAGCAGCAGCAGTAGGCTTGGAATTTCCCACCTTGGGACGGGTGGGTCCCTCAGTCGTGGGCCACCCCACTGTGTCCTTATCCCACCACCCCTTGGGGTGTCCGTCCACCAATGGCGGCAAGGCAGCAGGGTGTCTTGGGTGTTCGTCCTTCTCAATCGTTCTACACCGCTACTCCGGCTCCAAGTGTTTATGCTCCAACTAACATTGATCAAGCAATGCACACTCTCTCTTTGAACCAGCCGGACGAAAATTGGTATATGGACACTGGAGCGACGTCTCACATGACCGCTATTCCCGGTACTCTCACGCCTTATTTTAATTTGAGCAAAACTAATGGAATAATTGTTGGTAACGGTAGTATGATTCCAATTCGTGGTTATGGTAATACCTCCCTTACCCAAACAAATCCACCCTTACACCTCAAAAATATTTTACATGCTCCTAACCTGATTAAAAATCTTATTGCGGTACGTAAATTTACTAACGATAATATGATTTCCATTGAATTTGACCCCTTTGGCTTTTCTGTGAAGGACCTCCAGACGGGGAGCAAACTTCTGTTATGTGAGAGCACGGGAGAGCTCTACCCTTTCACCACCAAAAATCGGGCTATTTCATTTTCAGCACCTTCTGCTTTTACAATCATTTATCCTCGTATTTGGCACTCCCGTCTAGGTCATCCGGGAGATGTAATTCTTAGTACTCTTCGCAAAAATAAATTTATTAGTTGTAATAAAGCCCATAATTTTATTTGTTCATATTGTCCCCTTGGAAAGTCTGTTAAATTGCCTTTTTATGATTCTTTATCTTTCACTACTATGCCTTTTGATATTGTTCATAGCGATTTCTTGATGATTACACTAATTTTTTGTGGGCTTTTCCTTTGTCTCACAAATCACAGGTTCACAACATTTTTCTTTCTTTTCGAGCATTCATAAAAACTCAATTTGAAAGAGAAATAAAATCATTTCAGTGTGATCATGGTCGTGAGTACGATAATGGTCCCTGTCATTAATTTTATGAACAAAATGGCATGTCATTCCGCTTTTCGTGTCCTCACACTTCTCCTCAAAACGGAAAAGCAGAACGAAAAATAAAATCCATAAATAATATTGTTCGTACTCTGCTTGCACATTCATCTATGCCTCCCTCTTTTTGGCACCACGCTCTACAAATAGCTACTTACCTTCTAAACATCCTTCCCATAAAGGCTTTAGGCTACAAATCTCCTACACAAATTCTTTTTCAAAAGAATCCTTCCTATTCTCATCTTCGGGTTTTCAGGTGTTTATGCTTCCCACTCTTTCCATCCACCACAATTAATAAACTCCAAGCCCGTTCAACTCCGTCTGTCTTTTTAGGTTATCCTTCCAATCATAGGGGGTACAAGTGTTATGATTTGTCGGCTCAAAAAATTATCATTTCACGTAATGTGCAGTTTGATGAAACTCAATTTCCATTTTCCAAAATCCATACTCCAAATACTCATACATATGATTTTTTAGAGGATGGTTTGTCTCCATTACAAATTCACACCTTGCATCAAAATGTCGCCCAACATCAACTCCCTCAATCTCCTCCTCCGGCCCAGTCTCCTGTGCTCACAATGTCTCCTTTGTAGGCTGCCTTTTCCCCACAAAGAACGCCCTCTTCTCCAATCCCAGCAGTCCCCCCTCTGCATCCCACACCTCACTACCAACAATCAACCCAACGCATGACTACTCGTAGTCAACATGGCATTTTCAAGCCAAATAAAAAATACCACAAAGCCTTAAGTGCCGAAACTCCAAAAATCTCTCCTATCCTTCGTAACCCGGTGAGTGCCCTTAATGACCCGAATTGGAAATCCGCTATGTTAGATGAATATAATGCTCTAATTAAAAATAAGACGTGGGATGTAGGTGATGGTCAGTCGCAACGCGAAGGGATTGACTGTGACGAGACATTTAGCCTGGTTGTAAAACTGACAACTATTCGGACAGTTCTTAGCGTTGCATTGTCCAAATATTGGCCTATTCATCAGCTAGATGTCAAGAACGCATTTTTGCACGGGAACTTGAATGAGACTGTTTACATGCACCAGCCTATGGGGTTCAAAGACCCCACTCGTCCTGATCATGTTTGTCTGTTACGTAAATCTCTTTATGGTCTTAAGCAAGCTCCCCGTGCCTGGTATCAACAGTTTGCTGATTTTGTTGCCATTATTGGTTTTACTCACAGCAAATCAGATCACTCACTTTTCATATATTGCCTTGGGACAGACATTGCATATATTTTATTGTATGTTGATGACATTATATTCACAGCTTCTTAAGATACTCTTCGATGTTCTATTATCTCTCTTCTCAGTGCAGAATTTGCTATGAAAGATCTGGGTCAGTTGAGTTATCTTCTGGGTATTTCTGTCACTCGTACAAAAAATGGCCTTTTTCTCTCTCAACAAAAATATGTCGTAGAGATATTAGAGCTGGCGGGAATAACTGCTTGCAAACCTTTCCCCACACCCGTCAACACTAAGGGGAAGCTCTGTGCACAATCGAGTGACCCTTATGATGATTCGACGAAATATCGTCGATTGGCTGGGGCTCTGTAATATCTTACTTTCACCAGGCCAGATATTTCTTATGCAGTTCAACAGGTCTGCCTATTTATGAATGCTCCAAAAATTGAACACATGGAGTCTTTGAAATGCATTCTTCGTTATGTACAAGGTACGATTGATTATGGTATACACTTTTATCCGTCTTCGATTCACTCTATCTTGTCATATACAGATGCAGATTGGGGTAGATGTCCTGATACTAGATGGTCCACCTCGGGTTACAGTTTGTTTCTCGGAGATAATCTCATTTCTTGGTCTTCTAAGCGACAACCTACAATATCCAAGTTGTGACGTCCCCAAAATTAGGTATACATCACCCATCTTGGTTCGTCAGATACATAGTACAGAATACAAATACAACTTACTAATACAACTGTCGTGTACAATACGACAAAACATAAACTGTGAGTTTGAATACAAATATTATCTTCTAGAGAGTATTCATACTCAAAAGGAGTCCTCATTACATTTATTAACACACTATTACATAGAATAGTGAGGACTACTAACTAATACTATCATTCGGACTATCACTCCATTCCCCGACTTGTCCCAGCTACGTTCTCATTTCCTGAAGAGAACAGTGAAAGAAAGGGTGAGCTCAACTAGCCCAGTAAGAAATATTATGACTAAGATAATGCAGAATAAATTATCATTAGCCTTCAACAATGTTAAACTGATAAAATATAATAGACATCAAGTTTAACTGCAGCGGAACAAGCAATCCATTAAAAGAGTCAAGTAGAAAATAAACTCTACTATCTTTTATGATTTAAAAGGTTTTTCAACACTGTGATCGCTGGGACTCAACTTAATAAAATAATCCACATCATCGAATCACCCCTGCACTACGGCCAAGGATATTCGTGTATTCATTAATGGTCATGATCATGCCAACAACTATCCATCAACGCACTACGGGTCAATGAGGACTTTTACCACATCATTTGTAACATTACGGTCATGATTATACCGAATAATCCCTGGTCATAATCATACCAAGTCCATATATGCACTACAGGCCACAAATGATGTGACAACCCCAAAATAGGTCCATTCCATCCAACCTATTCTGAGTCGCCAAATACATGGTACAGAAAACAACTACAACTTTATTACAACAAATGTCGTGCAAAATACAACAACACATATACTGTGAGTTTGGATACAAATATATACCAAATATGACTCATGTCCCAACCGTGGACAGCACCTCACAATGACACCTTACATAAAGGTATAGTCAAAAAGTATTTTAGAAATTAGAATCTTTGGGAAGTGCTCAAGAAAACTTTTGTACATGGGAGGCCATGCTTCTAGGTTGTGATAGATATCATATGGCCACAGAATTATCCTTGGTTGACCCAATATACCCCAAAAAAAAACGAGAAGATTACTATCATATTCTTCCCAATGGTGAGTCTTCTCTTGACTTATCATTATCTCCACTGTCTCTAATTGAGAATTATACTTCAAACAAACACCAAGATTAAATAAGTAGTGCTTGTATATATACTCAGCAAGTGGATGAGCACAATCCTGTCTTATGATGACACGAGATTGTATGTTATTAGACATCTTGTATGATAGTGGCAAAACACCCTTCCAACGTTGGGTTCGCTTCACCCTAGATGATTCACCAAATATAACTCCTAAATGATGACCACCGTTCTATTCCCCTGTTACCCCCGCTCGACCCAGCTACACTCTTATTACCTGAAAGGAATTGTGAACAGAAGGGTGAGCACAATTAGCCCAGTAAAGAATATCATGACTAAAGATAAATAAATTATCAATAGTCTTCATCAGTAATAAATTAGAGATTTAGAACATATGGTAGATGATAAAAATTTTCAACCAAAGTTGCAGCGGAACGAGCAATTCATTAGAAGAGTCAAATAGACTATAAAGTCTATTATCTTCTCCATGTTAAAAGCCCACCAATAATATTTTATCCCTGTAACATCAATCAACAATTCCTGTCCACATTCATGTGAATAACTCATAATTATAACTGTAGTTCTAAATTCCTCTTCTCATTCAGGACGAAGATAATTTTCATCACCTATCTTTACCTGAAACATCAAAGATCATGGTTACACCAAATCACATTTCCTGTTTATAATCATACTAATAACTTCATCTTTGCACCACGGCCAAAGATATTCATTTGTATCACCAGTTGGTCATGTTCATCTCAACACCTGTTCATCTTTGCACTACTGGCCAAAGATATTCAACATGTCATCTTTGTACTACGGGCCAAAGATATTCATCAACAATTCATCTTTATACTACAGGCCAAAGATATTCATCAATAATTCATCTTTGCACTATAGGCCAAAGATATTCATCAATAATTTATCTTTTCGCTACAGGCCAAAGATATTCATCAACAGTTCATATTTGCACTACATGCCAAATATATTCATATCTCAAAGAAATATATAATCATTTCAGAATTTATATAAACAATAATTATAACCATGTTAATCAATTCATCTTTACACTTAAGCTAAAGATATTCAATTATAAATTCAATGGTCATGATCATACCAGTTAACAATTCATCTTTGCACTACAGGCCAAAGACATTTTTCAGTCACGATCATACCAATAATTTACCCATCTTTACACTCAAGTGAAAGAAAAATTCAACATCAGGGTTATAAAAATGTTATATATGATAATAAAAACAATATAATCAACATATAGATTTAATCTCAAGACTAATATTCATAACTCAACTATAATTTGGTCAGAAAAGAAACAAATTTTGTCGTGAATAGTAACTCGTGAATAGTAACCCATGAATAGTAACTCGTAAATAGTAACCCCGACTTAAAAAGGTAGAAATTCCACAATAAAATTCATACCAATATTTCGGTATAATGATATTGAAAGAATAACATTTCTTAAATTTATAAATAATTTATTTTAATTGTTTATACTTTACTAAAATAATGTATTTAATCATTCCAAAATGCCAAACTCATAAGATTTTATCACCAATAACCAAAACCCTCATCAAAAATCTGCATATACCTCATATAGGATTCTCAAGTCATAAAATCCTATTTTTCAATTTTCTTACTTCACATAACATATTTAATTCATTTACTCATAACTAGACCATTTTCATGAAAAATACCAAATCAGTTCCAAAAATATTTCTTTTCTGGGATTTAGCATAATATAGTCTCATAGTGAACATATATTTTTCTCAGAATTTTTAAAAGTCATTTACTATTTTTCATATGGCCAAAACAGCCGAATATTTAGACATTTATCAAAAATTGTACTTTTGTCCAAAAATTTTAAAATTCACAGAGTATACTCCTATCATATACATGTGCTCCCAATAAAAATTTCATCAATTTTGGAGTTAACCACAAGAAGTTATAAGCGGTTACTTTTAAAATAGTCTTTTCTCATAAAATTCATAACTCTCAATCTATACATCCAAAAATCACCATTTTTGGACACAATCAAGAAAACTCATCAAAATATCATTTTAAATTTTTCCAGAATTTTTGAAGGTCAGAAAAATTACGAAACTGAAAAATATAACAACCCTTAAAATTCCTTACTATCCCTTACCTCAATAGAGCAGTACTTCTGATCGGTATAAGGCTGAAGAAAACTTACACTGATGAATAGAAACTCTCAAAGTATCTAAATACTCACAAAATACACTCAATAATCTAGAGAGAGAAAGAGAGAAAACTTGTTTCTAGTGTGATTTTCAATTCTAACTTAACCCTTTATTTATAGAAAAATTTTAGTAGGCTTGACCTGCAACCTGATGGCTTTACCTGCTACTATTCCCACCCACCATATTTGAAATATAATTCAACATATTTTTTCACCAACCACAAGTGGGGCCCACCAATTCTAGAATTTTCTATCAAAATGATAAACTCTGAAAATTCAATAATTTCTGAACCAGTCATCTTGTAAAATTCATAATAAATCATACGTTCATTTTTAACGGTTCAAAATTTAAGGGCATATACTCAACTTATATATGTATAACATATCCAAAAATTACCACGATCCAACGGTCGGATTAAAAATTATAACCCCCGCAAAATATCTCAAAAATCCTGATTTTTAATACCTCCATTCTGACAAAAATACGGATAAAAACCTCAACATTAACTCCTTCATTTTTAACCATAAAAATATATCCCTCGTTTATATCCACATAAAATAAATATTTTCCTATCATATGAATCAATAATTAATTATTCACAAATAATATTACAGAATCACATTTATGACAACCAGGCCGTTTCCAAGAAAGAGAGGGCTTTCCGATAAGGATTTCTCCTTACTAGCGCGCAATTAGATGACCAAACCTCTCCTTAGACAGAACTGTCTAGACATTGCCAATAATGTTAACTAATAATATTATTCAAATAATATGAATTATTGATCTGATAATACTATGCAGTGACAATTATTGAACAACACTAATATAAAATTTCAACGTAGCAATTATTGAATCAATAAAATAAAATATTGAACAGTAATTACTATAACAATTATTGAGTAGTGCCTTCTTACGTAAGAATCAATAATTTCAAAAATACTGTGCAATACCGTGTGCTACTGTGCAATAATGCGTATTACTGTATTTTAACCACCAGGTATTTCAACAGTGTTAACGGTAACAACTACGCCGTTAATTATAAAAACTCAATTTTTGTCGTTATCTTTATCCGACCGTTTTCCGTTATGGGGCCCACAAATAGCTGCGCCGTCGTACGAATATTCCCCGACAGAAAGAATATTCCACGACCAACGATTATTCCCCGACAACAATGATTATTTTATAACCACTTGTGTATTTTGAAAAAAATTCATATATCACCCTTAACTTTAATTTTTTATCAATTTAACCATTTACTGAATTGTAATTATAAGAAAAATTGAATACTTTTATTTCATAAAATTCGGGGTCTTACAATGATACATTTTGGTACTTCTAGGATGGATTGCAAACGGTGTGTTGTGCGCCTCCATCATGATTTCATACTTTAAATCAGGGTTGTTAGGAACACAAAGTTTGGAGTTGACTCGAAGTATTCCTTCTTCATCGATTCTTGCTTCCGGCATAGCACCTTCTTGCACTTTCTTCCTCATACGCATCAGCTCCAGGTCTGTAGCTTGAGCAGCTTTAACTTTATCGATTAAAGTTGGTTCTACTCGTATATTCGCCATCATCACATGGGTCCCTGGAGTCTTTAACTCTATCTCCATCCTTTGTAAGTCACACAAAATGGGCCTTTGTGTTGACAATATTGTACTCGTACTTGCATATGATCTTCTACTCAATGCGTCAGCTACCACGTTCGATTTTCCAGGATGGTATTGAATGGTATGATCATAATCTTTCAACAGTTCAAGCCAACGTCGTTGTCGCATGTTGAGTTCCTTTTGAGTGAAGAAATATTTGAGGCTTTTATGATCCATAAAGTTCTCCACCTTCTCCCCATACAAGTAATGCCTCCAAATTTTAAGTGCAAAGACAACAGCTGCCAACTCTAGATCATGAGTAGGATAATTCCTCTTATATTCCTTGAGTTGTCTTGATGCATAGGCTATGACTTTTCTATGTTGCATGAGAACGCATCCCAACCCTTTGCTCGAAGCATCACTGTAGATGACAAATCCCTCCGAGCCAGATGGTATTGTTAGAACAGGTACTGAAATGAGTCTCCTCTTGAGTTCTTGAAAACTCTGCTCACATTCTTCGCTCCAACCGAATTTTGTATCTTTCCGAGTCAGCTGAGTTAATGGAGTAGCGATTCGAGAAAATCCTTCCACGAATCTCCGATAATAACCAGCTAAACCAAGAAAGCTACGTACTTCGGTCACTGATTTAGATTGCTCCCAGCTTTGAATAGCTTCAATCTTTGTCGGGTCAACCGATATTCCACGACTTGATACTACGTGCCCAAGGAATGCTACCTCCTCCAGCCAGAACTCGCATTTCTTCAACTTGACATAAAGCTTGTATTCACTAAGCTTTTGGAGTATCAGCCTCAAGTGTTGCTCATGATCTTCACGGCTTTTGGAATAAATAAGGATGTCATCAATAAAGACGACCACAAAGTGATCCAAATATTCTTTGAATACCCGGTTCATCATATCCATGAAGGCAGCAGGAGCATTAGTCAATCCAAAGGACATGACTAGGAATTCATAATGCCCGTACCGAGTTCTGAAAGCCATCTTTGGAATATACTCAGTTCTAATCTTCAGCTGATGATATCCAGAACGAAGATCGATCTTTGAAAAGAATTGTGCTCCTTGCAACTGGTCAAACAGGTCATCAATACGTGGCAATGGGTACCTGTTTTTGATGGTGACATGATTCAACTCTCGATAATCAATACAAAGTCGCATACTTCCATCTTTCTTCTTCACGAATAGCACAGGAGCACCCCAAGGAGAAATACTAGGACGAATAAAGCCAATGTCTAACAATTCTTGTAGTTGGATCTTTAACTCCTGAAGTTCAATAGGAGCCATTCGATATGGGGCTTTGGAAATAGGTTTTGTACTGGGTTCAAGGTCGATACAAAATTCAATTTCATGCTCTGGGGTTAGGCCAGGAAGTTCTTCAGGGAATACGTCAGGGAATTTATTAACAATAGAAAAATTATTCAAAACTGACGTATTTTTATTTAGATCCGTGACATGAGCTAAGAAAGCTTGACATCCGTTTTTCAATAAACGAATAGCTTTATGGCTTGAGGTGACAGCGATTGATTTTAATGGTTTGGTTGCTTGAATTCGCATAATAGGTCGATTAGGAATATGAAAGCTAACAACCTTACGAAAACAATCAATTTTTGCATGATGAATAGTTAACCAATCAATCCCTAGAATCACGTCAAATGCAAGTATTTTTAATAAAATCAGATCGACAGGTAATGTGTGGGTACCGACTTGAACCAAACAAGACTTATAAACCGTGGATGTAATGAAGGTTTCTCCCAATGGAGTTTCAACAGATAAATCAAAGTCTAATTTCTCCAGAGTCAAATTTAATCGATGAGCGCAAGTAGGAGAAATAAAAGAATGGGTAGAACCGGTATCAAATAAAGTATAGACTTCGTTAGAGTTTATGATAAGCTTACCCGTGATGACCTCATTCGGGTTCCTTACTTTCTGGGAGGTCACAACAAACGCTCTCCCTTGTACTACCGGTTTTGACTTTTCTGGGACGGCCTTTGGTGTCTCCATCTTGGCTGAACTTGTTTTTAGTAAACGATAAAATCGAGCTAAATGACCTTCTCTTCCATAATTATAACATGCTTTAGACGGCATCGTGCAGTTTGGACTGATGTGCCCCTCCCTTCCGCATTTGAAACATATGATAGGTGGTCGTTCTCCTTCCTTAACAACGGGTGCTGGTGCTGACGTCTTTCCATCATTGTTGAATCTCCTCTTCTTGAAATGACCATTCTTATTGTTTTGGCCCTGATTACCACCGAAGTGGTTACCATTTCTGGCCTGTTGATTCCCTCCACGCTTGTTGTCACCGCTTCGATGACTGCTCTCACTGGTATTATCATTTTGCCGACTGCTCTCTTTTGGTTGCGTTGACTCGTTATCGCGCTCCACTAACTGAGCCCTATTCACAACATCTGAATACAAACACAGTTTATGAGAAATAAGATATTGACGTATCTCAGGTTTCAAACCTCGCAAAAATATTCGCGTCATTCGCTCTTCATTATTCACCAAGTGGGACGCAAACCGGGACAACTCAGCAAATTTAGCCTCATACTGTGACACGGTCATATTATTCTGCTCCAATTTGATGAACTCCACCTCCTTCATGTGACGAACACTTTCAGGAAAGTATTTATCATTGAACAGCTCTTAGAACTTCTCCCAAGACATCTTCAGTGCGGCAGATTGAGTACGCTTAATCGATTCCCACCAGTAATCTACCTCTCCTCGCAACATAAAGGCGGCAAAGGGAACCTTTTGCTCCTCGCAGCATCCCAAGACATCAAATATCTTGGTAATCTTCTTTATCCATGTTTCCGTTATAAGTGGTTTTGGCTCTCCCTTAAACTCTGGTGGTCCTAGCTCCTTGAACTGTTTAGCGGTAACCGTCCGAGAGTTTTCAGTGTTTCCACCTATATTTTGGACAGGAGCCGCTCTCGTCTGCTGTTGCATGAACTGCATAAAGTTTCTGAACATTCCATCATTCATCATCTGGTCAGTGTTGTTATTTGCATGAGGATTTTCACCTTCCTGATGCACATTATCCTGATTGTTGATATGTGGTGAATCAACAGTCGCCTGTGCTCCATTGCTATTCTCAACATTCTCAGATGCCATTTTTAGATACTGCCACAAAATAAAAGTTAATTGATATGTCATATATTATCCTTATATTATGACCGACCAATTAAATACCATGCAAATAAACTTAGGTAGGTCATACTAGCGAAGGAATTCCCTGTCTCTCCCCTCCTAGTTCTATTCTTACATCTTAGCCAGGGATCATATCCCTAAGCTCTGATACCAACTGTGATGCCCCAAAATTAGGTATACATCACCCATCTTGGGTTGTCAGATACATAGTACAGAATACAAATACAACTTACTAATACAACTGTCGTGTACAATACGACAAAACATAAACTGTGTGTTTGAATATAAATATTATCTTCTAGAGAGTATTCATACTCAAAAGGAATCCTCATTACATTTATTAACACACTATTACATAGAATAGTGAGGACTACTAACTAATACTATCATTCGGACCATCACTCCGTTCCCCGACTTACCCCAGCTACGTTCTCATTTCCTGAAGAGAACAGTGAAAGAAAGGGTGAGCTCAACTAGCCCAGTAAGAAATATTATGACTAAGATAATGCAAAATAAATTATCATTAGCCTTCAACAATGTTAAACTGATAAAATATAACAGACATCAAGTTTAACTGCAGCGGAATAAGCAATCCATTAAAAGAGTCAAGTAGAAAATAAACTCTACTATCTTTTATGATTTAAAAGGTTTTTCAACACTGTGATCACTGGGACTCAGCTTAATAAAATAATCCACATCATCGAATCACTCCTGTACTACGGCCAAGGATATTCGTGTATTCATTAATGGTCATGATCATGCCAACAACTGTCCATCAACGCACTACGGGCCAATGAAGACTTTTACCACATCATTTGTAACATCACGGTCATGATTATACCGAATAATCCCTGGTCATAATCATACCCAGTCCATCTATGCACTACATGCCACAGATGACTTTTAATATTTTATAAACATGAGGATGATGACAATGATATAAGAATTCAATAAAACAAGTTCAAGAATTAATTTATCCAAGAATTAACAACGTCCAAATTGTCAACATGATACTGCTTTGTGGAGTAAAATTCATGAATGCTTAGAAGAATATTTTCATGAAAAGATACTGGATGAAACGCAATTATCAAGGATATTCCACAAATTTCATGGAGTATAGAAGTCAAAACTTAACCAACTGAGTATAATAAAGAATGGAATAACAAAAGAAATCACCATGCATGCGATAGACCGCACAGACAGGTTATTCCCACAGAATAATAAATAATGGAACCAGGTCCGGCGTAAAATGTACAGACGGGATGTTCCAACAGAATAATAATAAAGACGGAACCAAGTCCGGTGTAAAACACACAGACAAGATTTTCCAACAGAATAATAATAAAGGCGGAACCAGGTCCGGTGTAAAACACACAGACAGGATGTTCCAACATAATAATAACAAAGACGGAACCAGGTCCGGTGCAAAACACACAGACAGGATGTTCCAACAGAATAATAATAAAGACGGAACCAGGTCCGGTGTAAAACACAAGGACAGGATGTTCCAACAGAATAATAATAAAGACGGAACAAGGTCCGGTGTAAAACACACAGACAGAATGTTCCAACAGAATAATAAAAGAATGTCACCAAGTATAGGGTAGACCGCGTATACAGGTTCTTCCAACAGAATAATAAGAAATAGAATAACAAAAGTTCTCTTCATGAATAAGAAAAAATAACACCCCTTACCGTTTTAAAGAAGAGCCGAAATAAGGAAGTAGTTAAGTAGCAGAATACTCCTCTTCTCTCTCTCTATAGTCTCTCTCTATAGTTTCTCTCTCCAGAGTTCAGTGAATTCGTAAGAAATAATGAAGGAATGAGCTGCTATTTATAAAAAAAAATAGAATGCATAGTAACTAATCCATGAACGGTCCAGATTGATTACTTTAATCTGACGGTCCATATTTAAAGAAAAATCTTTTAAATAAAATATAATATATTCTATTTATAGAATAACTTTAATAATCAATACCGTGTGCTACTATGCAACCACACGTATTACTGTACTTTTACTACCGAGTAGTTCAACAGTAACAATGGTAAAACTTCCGTCGTTATTTTTAATAAAATATTTTTATCATTTTCTCAATCCGACAATAATTCCGTTGTGGGGTCCACCAATGATTGTGCCGTTGTACGAATATTTTCCGACCAATCGAATATTATATAACAACTTGCGTACTTTGCAAAATTTATAAATATTACCCACAACTATAACATTATATCAAATTAACTCCATAATATTCAAAAATGATATTTATAAAAAATTCATCTTTATTTATAAAAGTTGGGGTCTTACACAAGTCTAGTGCCGAAGCTGAATATAGGGGTGTCACTAACGTTGTCTCTAAGTATGACACCCCCAAAATAGGTATACAACATCCATTCTGAGTTGTCAAAATATATGGTACAGAAATAACTACAACTTTATTAATACAACATAAAAACTATGAGTTTAAGATACAAATATTGTCATCTAGACAATATCCACACTCAAATAAGTCCTCATTACAATTATTGATATACTATTTTACAAAATAGTGAGGACTACTAAAACAACTTCTAGAACCATCATTCCACACTCCGACTAGTACTTGCAACATTTTCGCCTCCTGAGAAGAAAAATGGAACAAAAAGGAAAATGGTGAGCTCAACTAGTCCAGTAAAGAACATTATAACTAAGATAATATAGAACAAATTATCGTAAGTCCTCAACAGAAAAAAATTTAATAGAATACAATAGACAACAAATTTTAAATCAATATTCGCAGAGGAAATAATAATTCATTAGAAGAGTAAAGTAGAGAATAAAATCTACTATCTTCTATATATGAAATTAAAAGTTCATCGTCATTATTTTATCCCTATAACATCAATCAATATATATCTGAAATCAAATATTTATCTTTGCACTACAGGTCAAAGATATTCATCAGTTGGTGATGTTCACCTCAACACCTGTTCATCTTTGCACTACGGGCCAAAGATATTTATCATAATATCATTAATCTTTGCACTACGGGCCAAAGATATTCAGTTATATCATCATTTAAGACTGAAGATGATAAAAAATATTATAAAGAAAACGAATCCAGTGAAACAAAAGAACAATTATTAAGGATTCGTACTTTAAACAATCCATGTTCAAAAATACTTCGTAAATAATCATAGTGGAGTAAAATTCAAGAATGAAGACCAAAACATGGATATAATCAAAGCTAGTATCCATAATCGATATCTTGGGCAAAAACGAAGATTTAATTTTTTTTTCCCGGTGAATAGTGCCGTATTCGTAAATAATGTCGTATACGTGAATAGTAACCCTGACACAAAAAGTTTTAAATTTGATAAAAATTCAGATCAATATTTCGGCATAACGATATTGAAAGAAATAATATCATTTATATAAAAAAAATAGCATCCCTTACCATGTAAAGACAGTACTTCTAGTTGAAACACCGGATATAAGTTATGACTTGAACTTGCACCATTTAGCAACACTCAAAGTATTAAAATACTCACAAGAATACGCTCAATATATCGAGAGAGAAAGAGAGAGAAAACTTCAGTTTCTGGTGTGATTTTCAATTCTAACCTAAGCACCCTATTTATAGGAAATTGCTTAGAACACCAAAGCAGAAAATTTAATAAAATATAAATATATATATATATATATATATATATATATATTAATTTCCTACGCCCACTTTTTTTTAGTCAAAGATCAGCCATTCAAGTAGCTTAGATCACAAAAAACGTTTTTGTGAATTAAAATATTTTAAACTTAAAAAAATTAATTATTTCGGAACTTCGAAACTTCAATAATTCATAATAAATAGCCCTTTTATCAGAAAAATTCGAACCACATGTCTTTTCAATAGAAAATTCCATTATCTACAACTTTGCAGAAGAAAGTTTTTCTAAATTCCAAACAGAAATTGACCGAAATTCACAAACAGACGATTTTACAAGCTATAATCAAATTTCAGTCAAGAAATAGGCCCACAGGCATGTTTAACATGTTTTAAACAACTTTTACAACAAAAATACTCTTTCTCCTCATATACTCATATATCCCACATTCATTATAAAAATATCATCATTATTATATTATAATAATATAATAAAATATTATTTTATCAGAAAAGATAAAATATCGATTTTCAGCAATTGTCACTTTAAAAATTTTCTCCATCTATATCCACATAAAATAAATATTTTTCTCATCATATAAATTAATAATTAATTATTCACAAATAATATTACAGAATCACAATACTGACAACCAGGCAGTTCCCAAGAAAGAGGGTGTGATGCCCCCAAAATAGGTCCAATCCATCCAACTCATTCTGAGTCGCCAAATACATGGTACAGAAAATAACTACAACTTTATTATTACAATTGTCGTGCAAAATACGACAACACATATACTGTGAGTTTAAATACAAATATTGTCATCTAGACAGTATTCATACTCAAATAAATCCTCATTACAATTATTCAAACACTATTTTACAGAAATAGTGAGGACTGCTAAAACATCTTTCTAGAACCATCACTCCATACCCCGACTAGATCCTGCTATGTTCTCACCTCCTGAGAAGAAAAATGGAACAAAAAAGAAAAGGGTGAGCTCAACTAGCCCAGTAAAGAATATTATGACTACGATAATATACAACAAATTATCGTTAGTCTTCAACAGGGAAAAATCTGATAGAATATAATCGACAACAAGTTTTAGATCAACAACTGCAGCGGAAACAGCAAACCATTAGAAGAGTCAAGTAGAGAAAGAATTCTACTATCTTTTAAGATTTAAAAGTCCATCATCAATATTTTATTCCTGTAACATCAATTAATAATCATCTTTATCCAAATATTCATCTTTGCACTACAGGCCAAAGATATTCATTTGTATCACCTGTCAGTTATGTTCATCTGAACACCTGTTCATCTTTGCACTACAGGCCAAAGATATTCATCAAGTAATCATACATCTTTGCACTACAGGCCAAAGATATTCAGTAATATCATCATTTAGGACTGAGGATGATGAAAAAGATCTTAAAGAAAACGAATCCAGTGAGACAGAAGGATAAATACTAGGGATTCGTATAACAGTTTATCCAAGATCAATAATACTTCATAATAATCAATTGTGAAGCAGAATTTAAAAATAAAGATCAAAACATGGATACAATCAAAGATAGTAACCATAATAGACATCTTGGACAAAAAGGAAAAATTTTAGTTTTCGGTGAATAGTGCCGTATTCGTGAATAGTACCGTATACGTGAATAGTGCCGTATACGTGAATAGTAACCCCGACACAAAAAGTTTCAAATTTGATAAAAACTCATATCAATATTTCAGCATAATGATATTGAAGAAAATAATATCATTAAGAAGAAAATAATATCCCTTACCTAAAGATATCAGTACTTCTGGTCGGAATACCGGTATAAGGCTGAAAGAAACTTGCTCTGATGAATAGAAACTCTCAAAGTATCTAAATACTCACAAAATACACTCAATAATCTAGAGAGAGAAAGAGAGAAAACTTGTTTCTGGTGTGATTTTCAATTCTAACTTAGCCCTCTATTTATAGGAAAATTTTAGTAGGCTTGACCTGCAACCTGATGGCTTTACCTGCTACTATTCCCACCCACCACATTTGAAATATAATTCAGCACATTTCTTCACCAACCACAAGTGGGGCCCACCAATTCTAGAATTTTCCACCAAAATGATAAACTCCAAAAATTCAACAATTTCTGAACAAGTGATCTCGTAAAATTCATAATAAATCATACGTTCATTTTTAACGGTTCAAAATTTGTGGGTATATACTCAACTTATATATGTATAACATATCCAAAAATTACCACGATCCAACGGTCAGATTAATAATTATAACCCCCGCAAAATATCTCAAAAACCCTGATTTTTAATACCTCCATTTCGACAAAAATACGGATAAAAACCTCAACAATAACTCCTTCATTTTTAACCACAAAAATATATCCCTCATTTATATCCATATAAAATAAATATTTCCTTATCATATGAATCAATAATTAATTATTCACAAATAATATTACAAAATCACATTTATGACAACCAGGCCGTTCTCAGGAAAGAGGGGGCTTTCCAATAAGGATTTTTCCTTACGGGCGCGCTATTAGATGACCAAACCTCTCCTTAGACAGAACTTTCTAGATATTGCCAATAATTTTATCTAATAATATTATTCAAATAATATGAATTATTGATCTGATAATAGAAAATACTGTGCAGCAACAATTATTGAAACAACAATAATATAAAATATCAATGCAACAATTATTGCATTAATAAAATAAAATATTGAACAGTAACTACTGTAACAATTATTGAGTAGTGCCTTCTTACGTAAGAATCAATAATTGGTGCAATACCGTGTGCTACTGTATTTTAACCACCGGGTATTCCAACAGTATTAACGGTAACAACTACGCCGTTATTTATAAACAACTTAAACTTGTCGTTTTCTTCATCCAATCGCTTTCCGTTATGGGGCCCACACAAGGTTGCACCGTCGTACGAATATTTCCCGACAGCAAGAATATTCCACGACCAAACGAATATTCCCCGACAAAATGAATAGTTTATAACCACTTGCTTATTTTGTAAAATTTGCACATTTCACCCATAACCAAAGTATTATATCAAATTAACCCCTTATTATTCACAATAATATTTAGAGAAAATTTGATTTTATTCATTAATAAGTTGGGGTCTTACAACCTCCCCTCCTTATGAAATTTCGTCCTCGAAATTGACGTACGTACCTGATGTTTCAAAAAGGTGAGGATACCTCGCTTTCATTT
This sequence comes from Panax notoginseng, assembly GCA_016801055.1. Taxonomy (NCBI): domain Eukaryota; kingdom Viridiplantae; phylum Streptophyta; class Magnoliopsida; order Apiales; family Araliaceae; genus Panax; species Panax notoginseng. The sequence continues at coordinate 250,607,433 of CM029012.1, forward strand.
CTGATTCCAACTCCCAGGTCATTTCTTCAATAGCATGGTTTCTCCACAAAACCTTAACTTGTGGTATAACCTTCGTGCGTAGGACATGCTCTTTCCTATCCAAGATCTTAACAGGTACCTCCTCGTACGTTAAATCTTCAGCTATCTCGTCTGGTTCTAACTCAATAATGTGGTTCGGGTCTTTAACATATTTACGAAGCATAGATATTTGAAAAATATTATGAACACGAGACATGCTTGGAGGTAATGCGAGTCTATATGCCACATTTCCTATTCGCTCAAGAATCTCAAATGGACCAACAAATCTTGGATTGAACTTTCCTCTCTTCCCAAATCTTGTAACTCCCTTCCATGGTGCAACACGTAACAATACATGATCCCCAATATTAAATTCCACGTCCTTCCGATGAAGATCCGCATAACTCTTTTGTCGATCATGTGCCGTTTGTATACGTTGTCGAATCGTTTGGATCTTCTCTGTAGTAATGCGTACCAACTCTGGTCCCAACAATGTTGCTTCACCCACCTCGTTCCAGCATACTGGAGAACGACATTTTCTTCCATACAACGCCTCGAATGGAGCCACACATATGCTCACCTGATAACTATTGTTGTAGGAGAATTCCACCAATGGTAGGTACTTATCCCAACTCCCTTTGAGATCTAGGACACAAAGTCTTAATAGATCTTCAAGAGTTTGAATAGTCCTCTCTGATTGTCTGTCCATTTGAGGATGGTATGCCGAACTGAATCGTAAATCCGTGCCCATAGCTTTCTGCAAGTTAACCCAAAATCGTGAAGTGAATCTTGGGTCACGATTTGAAACTATGGATACTGGCATGCCATGCAATCTCACAATCTCGTTCACGTACATACTAGCAAGACGTTCAAGGAAATAAGTCTCACGTATCGGCAAGAAATGAGCGGACTTGGTTAATCTATCAACAATAACCTAAATCGCATCTATGCCTTGAGAAACCTTGGGAAGACCCGTAACAAAATCCATAGTAATGTGTTCCCACTTCCATTTTGGAATCTCAAGTGGTTGCAATGGACCCTTTGGTACTTGATGCTCCGCTTTTACACGTTGACAAGTTAAACATCTCGAGATAAACTCCGCGATCTCTCTTTTCATATTGCTCCACCAAAATATATGTCGAAGATCGTGATACATTTTGGTACTCTCAGGATGGATTGCAAACGGTGTGTTGTGTGCCTCCATCATTATTCTATGCTTCAAGTCAAAATCGTTAGGAACACAAAGTCTGGAGTTGACTCGAAGTATTCCTTCTTCATCGATTCTTGCTTCTGGAATAGCACCTTCTTGCACTTTCTTCTTCATACGCATCAGCTCCATGTCCGTAGCTTGAGCAGCTTTAACTTTATCGATTAAAGTCGGTTCTACTCGTATATTTGATATCATCATGTGGGTACTTGGAGCCTTCATCTCTATCTCCATCCTTTGTAAGTCATACAAAATGGGCCTTTGTGTTAACAACATTGCACTCGTACCCGCATATGATCTTCTACTCAATGCGTCAGCTACTACGTTGGCTTTTCCAAGATGATATTGGATGGTATGATCGTAATATTTCAACAGCTCAAGCCAATGTCGCTGCCGCATGTTGAGTTCCTTTTGGGTGAAGAAATATTTGAGGCTTTTATGATCTGTATAGATCTCCACTTTCTCCCCATACAGGTAGTGTCTCCAGATCTTCAATGCAAAAATGAATGCTGCCAACTCCAAATCATGAGTAGGATAATTCCTCTCATATTCTTTGAGTTGTCGCGAGGCATAGGCTATGACTTTCCCATGTTGCATGAGAACACATCCTAACCCTTTGCCTGAAGCATCGCTGTAGATAACAAATCCATCCGAACCAGATGGTATTGTCAGAACAGGTGCCGAAATGAGTCTCCTCTTGAGTTCTTGAAAACTCTTCTCGCATTCCTCACTCCATACGAATTTTGTATCTTTCCGAGTCAGCTGAGTTAACGGAGTAGCGATTCGAGAAAATCCTTCCACAAATCTCAGATAATAACCAGCTAAGCCCAGAAAGCTACGTACTTTGGTCACCGACTTCGGTTGCTTTCAACTGTGACTCATATTCCAATCTTGGATAGCACGTCACAATGACACCTATCAGTTTACTACCACACGAATATGGTGTCCCCTACGGAGAGTCTGGCTTTAGTGCATTTCACAAAGGAAGTCACTAGATAGAGGCTCGGGTACCAACTTCTATAGTTGGGTTTTTAACTCCTGAAGTTCAATAGGAGCTATTCAATATGAGATTTTAGAAATGGGTTTTGTATCGGTTGAAAATTAATACAAAAATTTAATATCACGCTCTGGGTTAAGCCAGGAAATTCTTCAGGAAATACGTCAGGAATTTCACTAACAACAAAAATATCATTCAAATCTGATGTATTTTTGTTCAAGTCCATGACATGGGCTAAGAAAGCTTGACATCCGTTTTTCAATAAACGATTGACTTTACGGCTTGATATGAAAGAGTTTGACTTCAATGGTTTGGTTGCTTGAATTTGAATAACAGGTTGCTTATGAATATGAAAACTAACAACCTTACGAAAGCAATTAATTTTGGCATGATGAGCAGTTAACCAATCAATTCCAAAAATCACATCAAAAATAAGTATCTTTAAAGAGATAAGGTCAACAGGTAATGTGATGGTGCCAACTTGGATCAAACAAGATTTATAAACTGTAGATGTAACGAAGTTTTCACCCAACGGAGTTTCAACAGACAAGTCAAAGTCCAATTTCTCCGGAGTCAAGTTTAAACGTTGAGCAGAAGCAGGAGAGATAAAAGAATGGGTAGAACCGGTATCTAGTAAAGTATAAACTTCGCAAGAATTCAAGATTAGCTTACCCGTGATCACCTCGTTCGGGTTTCTCGTGTTTTGGCCAGTCACGACAAACGCTCTTCCAGGAACCGCTGATTTTGACTTATCCGGGACAGCTTTTGGAGTCACCATCCCCGCTGAACTTGGTTTTGCTACAGAACACTCTCGAGCTATATGACCCTCCTTTCCACAGTTATAACATACCTTGGATTGTTGTGGGCAGTTTGGGCTGATATATCCCTCTTTCCCACATTTGTAACATACGACCGATGGTCGTTCTTCTTCCCTAGAAACAGTTGATGTTTGTGCTGACGTCTTCACGTTATCATTGTTGTGCCTTCTCTTCTTGAAATCTCCTCCCGACTCGCTCCTTCTATTATCACGACCACGATTACCACCAGAGTGGTTACCGCTTTTGTCTGTATTTTTCCCTCCTCGCTGGTTCTCATCGCTCCGATGACTGCTGTCACCGGTATGACCCTGGTTGTGGTCCCTCGGTTGCACATACTCATTATCTCGCTCTAATAATTGAGCCCTGTTTACAACATCTGAATATAAAGAAAATTTATGAGAGATAAGATATTGTCGAATCTCGGGTTTTAGACCTCTCAGAAACATCCTTGTCATTCGTTCCTCATTTTCGACCAAATGAGGTGCAAACCTGGATAACTCTGTAAACTTCGCCTCGTACTGGGACACCGTCATGTTGTTTTGTTCCAGTCTAATAAACTCTACCTCCTTCATATGACGAATACTTTCAGGAAAGTACTTGTCATTGAACAGTTTCTGAAACGTTTCCCAGGACATGTTGAGTGCGTCAGGCTGGGTACGCTTCATAGACTCCCACCAGTAGTCTGCCTCACCGCGGAATATAAAGGTAGCGAATGGAACCTTCTGTTCCTCCGTGCATCCCAAGACATCGAATATCTTGGTAAGTTGCTTGACCCACGTTTCCGCCATGATCGGATCCGGCTTTCCCTTAAATTCTGGTGGTCCCAATTCTTTGAACTGCTTAGCTGTGACAAACCGCACGTTGTTATCATTTCCACCCGTATTCTGCACAAGAGTCTCCCTCGTCTGATTTTGCATGAACTGCAAAAAGCTCCTAAACATTCCATCATTCATCGTTTGCTCGGTGACGTTGTTTACAGGAGGAATATTGCCTTCCTGTTGCACGTTCCCCTGGGTGATGATCAAAAGTGTCTACACGGTCTGATTTACTCCATTATTAACGTTCTCAGCTGCCATTCTTAAATACTGCCATAAAACAAGGGTTAATAGTCATGTCATATATTATCCCTATACTCTGACCGACCAAATAAACACCAAATAAACTTAGTCAGGTCATACTAGCGAAGGAATTCCCCGTCTCTCCCCTCCTAGTTCTTGTCTCACATCTCAGCCAGGGATCATATCCCTAAGCTCTGATACCAACTGTGACGCCCCCAAAATAGGTATACAACACCCATTCTGAGTCGCCAAATACATGGTACAGAAAATAACTACAACTTTATTATTACAATTGTCGTGCAAAATACGACAACACATATACTGTGAGTTTAAATACAAATATTGTCATCTAGACAGTATTCATACTCAAATAAATCCTCATTACAATTATTCAAACACTATTTTACAGAAATAGTGAGGACTGCTAAAACATCTTTCTAGAACCATCACTCCATACCCCGACTAGATCCTGCTATGTTCTCACCTCCTGAGAAGAAAAATGGAACAAAAAGGAAAAGGGTGAGCTCAACTAGCCCAGTAAAGAATATTATGACTAAGATAATATACAACAAATTATCGTTAGTCTACAACAGTGAAAAATCTGATAGAATATAATCGACAATAAGTTTTAGATCAACAACTGCAGCGGAAACAACAAACCATTAGAAGAGTCAAGTAGAGAAAGAATTCTACTATCTTCTAAGATTTAAAAGTCCATCATCAATATTTTATCCCTGTAACATCGATTAATAATCATCTTTAACCAAATATTCATCTTTGCACTACAGGCCAAAGATATTCATTTGTATCACCAGTCGGTCATGTTCATCTCAACACCTGTTCATCTTTGCACTACAGGCCAAAGATATTCATCAAGTAATCATACATCTTTGTACTACAGGCCAAAGATATTCAGTAATATCATCATTTAGGACTGAGGATGATGAAAAAGATCTTAAAGAAAACGAATCCTGTGAGACAGAAGGACAAATAGTAGGGATTCGTATAACAGTTTATCCAAGATCAATAATACTTCATAATAATCAATTGTGAAGCAGAATTCAAAAATAAAGATCAAAATATGGATACAATCAAAGATAGTAACCATAATAGACATCTTGGACAAAAAGGGAAAATTTTATTTTTTGGTGAATAGTGCCGTATTCGTGAATAGTACCGTATACGTGAATAGTGCCGTATACGTGAATAGTAACTCCGACACAAAAAGCTCCAAATTTGATAAAAGCTCATATCAATATTTCAGCATAATGATATTGAAGAAAATAATATCATTAAGAAGAAAATAATATTCCTTACCTCAAAATATCAGTACTTCTGGTCGGAATACCAGTATAAGGCTGAAAGAAACTTGCTCTGATGAATAGAAACTCTCAAAGTATCTAAATACTCACAAAATACACTCAATAATCTAGAGAGAGAAAGAAAGAAAATTTATTTCTGGTGTGCTTTTCAATTCTAACTTAGCCCTCTATTTATAGGAAAATTTTAGTAGGCTTGACCTGCAACCTGATGGCTTTACCTGCTACTATTCCCACCCACCACATTTGAAATATAATTCAGCACATTTCTTCACCAACCACAAGTGGGGCCCACCAATTCTAGAATTTTCCACCAAAATGATAAACTCCAAAAATTCAACAATTTCTGAACCAGTGATCTCGTAAAATTCATAATAAATCATACGTTCATTTTTAACGGTTCAAAATTTGTGGGCATATACTCAACTTATATATGTATAGCATATCCAAAAATTACCACGATCCAACGGTCGGATTAAAAATTATAACCCCCCGCAAAATATCTCAAAAACCCTGATTTTTAATACTTCCATTCCGACAAAAATACTGATTAAAAACCTCAACATTAACTCCTTTATTTTTAACCACAAAAATATATCCCTCATTTATATCCACATAAAATAAATATTTCCTTATCATATGAATCAATAATTAATTATTCACAAATAATATTACAGAATCACATTTATGACAACCAGGCCGTTCCCAGGAAAGAGGGGGCTTTCCAATAAGGATTTCTCCTTACTGGCGCGCAATTAGATGACCAAACCTCTCCTTAGACAGAACTTTCTAGACATTGCCAATAATGTTATCTAATAATATTATTCAAATAATATGAATTATTGATCTGATAATAGAAAATACTGTGCAGCAACAATTATTGAAACAACAATAATATAAAATATCAACGCAACAATTATTGCATCAATAAAATAAAATATTGAACAGTAACTACTGTAACAATTATTGAGTAGTGCCTTCTTACGTAAGAATCAATAATTGGTGCAATACCGTGTGCTACTGTATTTTAACCACCGGGTATTCTAACAGTATTAACGGTAACAACTACGTCGTTATTTATAAACAACTTATACTTGTCGTTTTCTTCATCCAATCGCTTTCCGTTATGGGGCCCACACAAGGCTGCGCCGTCGTACGAATATTCCCCGACAGCAAGAATATTCCACGACCAAACGAATATTTCCCGACAAAATGAATATTTTTTAACCACTTGCTTATTTTGTAAAATTTGTACATTTCACCCATAACCAAAGTATTATATCAAATTAACCCCTTATTATTCACAATAATATTTAGAAAAAATTTGATTTTATTCATTAATAAGTTGGGGTCTTACAGAGGGGGCTTTTCAATAAGGATTTCTCCTTACTGGCGCGCAATTAAGTGACCAACCCTCTCCTTAGACAGAACTTTCTAGACATTGCCAATAATGTTATCTAATAATATTATTCAGATAATATGAATTATTATTTCGATAATAGAAAATACTGTGTAGTGACAATTATTGAAACAACAGTAATATAAAATATCAACGCAATAATTATTGAATCAATAAAATAAAATACTGAACAGTAATTACTGTAACAATTATTGAGTAGTGCCTTCTTACGTAATAATCAATAATTAGTGCAATACCGTGTGCTACTGTGCAATAACGCGTATTACTGTATTTTAACCACCGGGTATTCTAACAGTATAACGGTAACAACTACGCCATTATTTATAAACAACTTATACTTGTCGTTTTCTTCATCCAATCGCTTTCTGTTATGGGGCCCACACAAGGCTGCGCCGTCGTACGAATATTTCCCGACAGTAAGAATATTCTACGACCAAACGAATATTTCCCGACAACAATGAATATTTTATAACTACTTGCTTATTTAAAATATTTGTGCATTTTACCCATAACTAACCTCATTAATCAATTCAATCCTTACTATTTCAAAATAATAAATAGAGGAATTTAAATTTTATTTATTAATAATTTGGGGTCTTATAACCTCCCCTTCTTATGAAATTTCGTCCTCGAAATTGACGTACGTACCTGGTGTTTCAAAAAGATAGGATACCTCGCTTTCATTTCCGTTTCTAACTCCCAGGTCATTTCCTCAATAGTATGGTTCCTCCACAAAACTTTAACTTGTGGTATGACCTTTGTGCGAAGGACATGCTCTTTCCTATCCAAGATCTTGACAGGTACCTCTTCGTACGTTAAGTCTTCGACTATCTCATTCGGTTCTAACTCAATAACGTGGTTTGGGTCTTTCACATATTTACGTAGCACAGATATATGAAAAACATTATGAACACGAGACATACTTAGAGGTAACGCGAGTCTATAGGCCACATTTCCTACTCGATCAAGAATCTGAAATGGACCAATAAATCGTGGATTGAGCTTTCCTCTCTTCCCAAATCTTGTAACTCCCTTCCATGGAGCAACACGCAACAATACATGATCCCCAATACTAAATTCCACGTTCTTTCGATGAAGATCCGCATAACTCTTTTGTAGATCATGTGCTGTTTATATACGTTGTCGAATCATTTGGATCTTTTCCATAGTCATACGTACCAACTCGGGTCCCAACAATGTTGCTTCTCCCACCTCATCCCAACATACTGGAGAGCGACACTTCGTCCATACAATGCTTCAAATGGAGCCACACCTATACTTGCCTGATAATTGTTGTTGTAGGAGAATTCCACCAATGGTAGGTACTTATCCCAACTCCCTTTGAAATCTAAGACACAAAGTCTTAATAGATCTTCAAGAGTTTGAATAGTCCTCTCTGATTGCCCGTCCGTTTGAGGATGGTATGCCGAACTGAATCATAAATCTGTGCCCACAGCTTTTTTGCAAGCTAACCCAAAATCTTGAAGTGAATCTTGGGTCACGATCCGAAACTATGGATACTGGCATGCCATACAATCTCATAATCTCATCTACGTACATACGAGCAAGATGTTTAAGGGAATAAGTCTCCCGTATCGGTAAGAAATGAGCAGACTTGGTTAATCTATCAACAATAACCCAGATAGCATTTATGCCTTGAGAAACCGTGGGAAGACCCGTAACAAAATCCATGGTAATGTGTTCCCACTTCCATTTCGGAATTTCAAGTGGTTGCAACTTGCAAGGGACCCTTTGGCACCTGATGCTCCGCCTTTACACGTTGACAAGTTAAACACCTCGAGATAAATTTTGCAATCTCTCTCTTCATATTGTTCCACTAAAATGTATGTCGAAGATCACGATACATTTTGGTACTTCCAAGATAGATTGCAAATGGTGTATTGTGTGCCTCCATCATGATCTTGTACTTCAAATCAGAATCATTAGGAACACAAAGTCTGGAGTGGACTCGAAGTATTCCTTCTTCATCGATTCTTGCTTCTGGAATAGCACCTTCTTGCACTTTCTTTTTCATACGCATCAGCTCCGGGTCTGTGACTTGAGCAACTTTAACTTTTTTGATTAAAGTTGGTTCTATACGTATACTTGACATCATTGCATGGGTCCCCGGAGTCTTGACTTCTATCTTCATCTTTTCTAAATCACACCAAATGAGCCTTTGTGTTGACAACATCGCACTCGTTCCCACGTATGATCTTCTACTCAATGCGTCGGCTACCATGTTCGCTTTTTCAGGATGGTATTGAATGGTATAGTTGTAGTCTTTCAACAACTCAAGCCAGCATCGTTGCCGCATGTTGAGTTCTTTTTGGGTGAAAAAATATTTGAGGCTTTTATGGTCTGAATATATCTCCACTTTCTCCCCATATAGATAGTGCCTCCAGATCTTTAGCGTGAAAATGACCGCTGCCAACTCTAGATCATGAGTAGGAAAATTCCTTTCATATCCTTTAAGTTATCGCGAGGCATAGGCTATGACTTTCCCAAGTTGTATAAGAACACATCCTAACCCTTTGCCGGAATCATCGTTGTAGATAACAAATCCATCCGAACCAGATAGTATTGTCAGAACAGGTGACGAAATGAGTCTCCTCTTGAGATCTTGGAAACTCTTCTCGCATTCCTCTCTCCATACGGATTTTATATCTTACCGAGTCAGCTGAGTTAATGGAGTAGCAATTCGAGAAAATCCTTCCACGAATCTTCAATAATAACCAGCTAAGCCCAGAAAGCTACGTACTTCGGTCACCGACTTTGGTTGTTCCTAACTTTGTATTGCTTCAATCTCCGTCGGGTCAACAGATACTCCATGTTTTGACACCACATGCCCAAGGAATGTTACTTCCTCCAGCCAGAACTCGCATTTCTTCAACTTGACATAAAGCTTGTTTTCACGAAGCCTTTGGAGTACCAGCTTCAAATGGTGCTCGTGATCTTCACGACTTTTGGAATATATGAGGATGTCATCAATAAAGACAACAACGAACTGATCCAAATATTTCTTGAATACTCGGTTCATTATATCCATGAAAGCCGCATGAGCATTAGTCAATCCAAAAGACATGACTAAGAATTCATAATGCCCATACCGAGTTCTAAAGGCAGTCTTTAGAATATCCTCAGTTCTAATGTAAGACCCCGAATTTTATGAAATAAAAGTATTCAATTTTTCTTATAATTACTATTCAGTAAATGATTAAATTGATAAAAGTTTAAAGTTATGGGTGAAATATGAATTTTTTTTCAAAATAAGCAAGTGGTTATAAAATAATCATTGTTGTCGGGGAATATTCGTTTGGTCGTGGAATATTCTTTCTGTCGAGGAATATTCGTACGACGGCGCAGCTATTTGTGGGCCCCATAACGAATAACTGTCGGGTGAAGAAAACGATGAATTTGAGTTTTTACAAATAACGGCGTAGTTGTTACCGTTAACACTGTTAGAATACCCGGTGGTTAAAATACAGTAATACGCGTTATTGCACAGTAGCACACGGTATTGCACAGTATTTTTGAAATTATTAATTCTTACGTAAGAAGGCACTACTAAATAATTGTTACAGTAATTACTGTTCAATATTTTATTTTATTGATTCAATAATTGCTACGTTGAAATTTTATATTAGTGTTGTTCAATAATTGTCACTGCATAGTATTTTCCATTATCAGATCAATAATTCATATTATTTGAATAATATTATTAGATAACATTATTGGCAATGTCTAGAAAGTTCTGTCTAAGGAGAGGTTTGGTCATCTAATTGAGCGCTAGTAAGGAGAAATCCTTATTGGAAAGCCCCCTCTTTCCTGGGAACGACCTAGTTGTCATAAATGTGATTCTGTAATATTATTTGTGAATAATTAATTATTGATTCATATGATAAGAAAATATTTATTTGATGTGGATATAAATTATAGATTTATTTATGTGGTTATAAATGAAGGAATTAATGTTGAGGTATTTTATCTGTATTTTTGTCGGAACGGAGGTATTGAAAATCAAATTAGGATTTTTGAGATATTTTGCGAGGGTTATAATTTTTAATCCGACCGTTGGATCGTGGTAATTTTTGGATATGTTATACATATATAAGTTGAGTATATGTCCACAAATTTTGAACCGTTAAAAATAAACGTATGATTTGTTATGAATTTTACGAGATGACTGGTTCAGAAATTGTTGAATTTTCGGAGTTAATCATTTTGGTAGAAAATTCTAGAATAGGTGGGCCCCACTTGTGGTTGGTGAAGAAATGTACTGAGATTTTTATTCAAATGTGGTGGGTGGGAATAGTAGCAGGTAAAGCTATCAGGTTGCAGGTCAAGCCTACTAAAATTTTCCTATAAATAGAAAGCTAAGTTAGAATTGAAAATCACACCAGAAACATAAGTTTTCTCTCTTTCTCTCTCTATATTATGAAGCATATTTTGTGAGTAGTTAGATACTTTGAGAGTTGCTATTCAGTGCAAGTTTTCTTCGACTTTGCATACCGATCAGAAGTACTGCTATTTTGAGGTAAGGGATAGTAAGGGATAGTAAGGGATTTTAAGGGTTGTTATATTTTTCAGTTTCGTAATTTTTCTGACCTTCAAAAATTCTGGAAAAATTTGAAATGATATTTTGATGAGTTTTATTGATTGTGTCTAAAAATGATGATTTTTGGATGTATAGATTAAGAGTTATAAATTTTATGGGAAAAGACTATTTTAAAAGTATCCGCTTATAACTCCTTGTGGTTAAGTCCAAAATTGATGAAATTTTTATTGGAAGTATATCTATATAATATCAGTGTACTCTATAAATTTCAGAATTTTTGGATAAAAGTACAATTTATGATAAATGTCTAAATATTCGGCGGTTTTGGCCATATGAAAAATAGTAAATGAGTTTTAAAAATTTCGAGAAAAATATATGTTCAATATGGGACTATATTCTGCTAAATCCCAGAAAAGAAATATTTTTGGAACTGATTTGATATTTTTCATAAAAATGGACTAGTTATGAGTAAATGAATTAAATATGTTATGTGAAGTAAGAAAATTAGAAAATAGGATTTTATGGCTTGAGAATCCTATATGAGGTATATGCAGATTTTTGATGAGGGTTTTGAATATTGGTGATAAAATCTTATGAGTTTGGTATTTTAGAATGATTAAATGCATTATTTAGTAAACTGTAAACAATTTAATATTATTCTTTCAATATCATTATACCGAAATACTGGTATGGATTTTATTGTAGAATTTCTACCTTTTTGTGTCGGGTTTACTATTCACGAGTTACTATTTATGAGTTACTATTATATATGACATTTTTTATAACCCTGATGTTGAATTTCTCTTTCATTTGAGTGTAAAGATGGGTAAATTATTGGTATGATCGTGGCTGATGAATATCTTTGACCAATAGTGCAAAGATAAATTGTTGACTGGTATGATCATGACCATTAAATTTATAATTGAATATCTTTAGCTTAAGTGCAAAGGTGAATTGATCAACATGGTTATAATTATTGTTTATATAATTCTGAATTGATTATATATTTCTTTGAGATATTAATATATTTGGCCTGTTGTGCAAATATGAACTGTTGAGGAATATCTTTGGCCTGTAGTGCAAAGATGAATTGTTGATGAATATCTTTGGCCCGTAGTGCAAAGATGACCTGTTGATGAATATCTTTGGCCTGTAGTGCAAAGATGGTCTATTGACGAATATCTTTAGCCCGTAGTGCAAAGATAAATTTATCAGTATGATTATGAACAGGAACTGTGATTTGGTATAACCATGATCTTTGATGTTTCAGGTAAAGACAGGTGATGAAAATATTTTTCGTCCTGGGTGCGAAGAAAAATTTAGAATCACAATTATGATCATGAATTATTCATATGATTGTGGACCAGAATTGTTGATTGATGTTACAGGGATAAAACATTGTTGGTGGATTATTAACTTGGAGAAGATAATAGACTTTATAGTCTATTTGACTCTTCTAATGGATTACTCGTTCCGCTGCAACTATGGTTGAAAAATTTTATCATCTACCATATATTCTAAATCTCTGATTTATTACTGATGAAGGCTATTGATAATTTAATTATCTTTAGTTATGATATTCTTTACTGGGCTAGTTGTGCTCACCCTTCTGTTTCACAATTCTTTTCAAGTAATAAGAGTGTAGCTGGGTCGAGCGGGGGTAACAAGGAAATAGAAAGGTGGTCATCATTTAGTAGTTATATTTGGTGAAGAAAATAGGGTGAGGCGAACCCAACGTTGGAAGGGTGTTTTATCACTATCATACAAGATATCTAATGACATACAACCTCGTGTCATCATAAGACAGGGTTATGCTCATCCACTTGCTGAGTATATCTATGAGCACTACCTATATAATCTTGGTGTTTGTTTGAAGTATAATTCACGATTAAAGACAGTGGAGATAATGATAAGTTAAGAGAAGACTCACCATTGGGAAGAATATGATAGTAATCTTCTCGTTTTTGTTTGGGGTCTATTGGGTCAACCAAGGATAATTCTGTGGCCGTATGATATCTATCATAACCTAGACGCATGGCCTCCCATGTACGAAGGTTTCCTTGAGTACTTCTCAAAGATTCTAATTTCTAAAATAGTTTTTGACTATACCTTTATGTAAGGTGTCATTGTGAGGTGCTGTCCACGGTTGGGACATGAGTCACATTTGGTATATATTTGTATCCAAACTCACAGGATATGTGTTGTTGTATTTTGCACGACAATTGTTGTAATAAAGTTGTAGTTATTTTATGTACCATGTATTTAGCGACTCAGAATAGGTTGGATGGAATGGACCTATTTTGGGGTCGTTACAGTTGGTATCAGAGCTTAGGGATATGATCTCTGGCGGAGATCGGGGAATACAACTAGGAGGGGAGAGATGAGTAAATCCTTCGCTAGTGTGTCCTACTTAAGCTTATTTGTTGGTCAGTCATAATATTGGGATATTATGTGATATGTTAATTTGTTTAATTAACCCTTATTTTATGGCAGTATTTGAGAATGGCAGCTGAGAATGCTAACAATAGAGTGAATGAGACTGTGGGGATACCTCTAATCACTAACCGTGATAATGTGATGTCAGACGAAGAAGGAATTAGAGATATCCATATGGTGAGTGAAGAATTGATAGTTACACCCGAGATAGTCGCAGAGGTAACAGGTGAGACCGAGGAAGAAAAGGAAGAAGAAGTACCTGAGGAGAGTTTATTAGAGGTATTATATGATCAAAATGTAGAATTTCAAAATCGTATTCATGAGTTAGAAGAGCAGGCAGAAGAACGACAGGCGGTCGTGGAATAAAAGGATGCAACAATTCAAGCTTGTGTTACCCGATATGTGATGCTTGAACAGAAGCATTCTTTGGCAGAGTATAAGATGATAAAAATAGAATCTGAGCTGAAAGATGAAAAAACTGAACGAGTGAGAATAAGTGATGCATGGGCAAAAGCCGCACGACACATGGATATTGTGGAAAGAGATGTTCGATCTAAGAAGGCTAAAATAGATGATATGAATTTCTCTTTTTGGAAAGCAATTGGGAGAACCCAACATCGAGTTTTGAATTACCCTGTACATAACGGTCAACCTGAATCCGATATGGATCGAAGATTGATGATTCAGATCATGAATGAGGAGTACGAAGAGGCAGTTGAGGGAGGAATATGTCCTATAGAAAGGTATATTCCAAAGGTAATGATGACGCCAAATGCTGCTCCAGACAAGTTAAAGCCGAGTAGTTCGAGGGATGGCGGTTGTCATGACTTCCCAACAAATAAGGAACCCAAATGAAGTTATCATGGGAGATGAGCAATGGAGAAATCATGATGATCTGAGAGATAGAATCTGAAATGGAAGCAAGGTATTCTCAACTCTTCGAAATACCAGGTATGTAAATTTCGGGGACGAAATTTCATAAGGAGGGGAGATTGTAAGACCCCGAATTTTATGAAATAAAAATATTCAATTTTTCTTATAATTACTATTCAGTAAATGGTTAAATTGATAAAAAGTTAAAGTTAAGGATGATATATGAATTTTTTTCAAAATACACAAGTGGCTATAAAATAATCATTGTTGCGGGGAATAATCGTTGGTCGTGGAATATTCTTTCTGTCGGGGAATATTCGTACGACGGCGCAGCTATTTGTGGGCCCCATAACGGAAAACGGTCGGATGAAGAAAACGACAAAAATTGAGTTTTTATAATTAACGGCGTAGTTGTTACCGTTAACACTGTTGGAATACCCGGTGGTTAAAATACAGTAATACGCGTTATTGCACAGTAGCACACGGTATTGCACAGTATTTTTGAAATTATTGATTCTTACGTAAGAAGGCACTACTCAATAATTACTACAGTAATTACTGTTCAATATTTTATTTTATTGATTCAATAATTGCTACGTTGAAATTTTATATTAGTGTTGTTCAATAATTGTCACTGCATAGTATTTCCCATTATCAGATCAATAATTCATATTATTTGAATAATATTATTAGATAGCATTATTGGCAATGTCTAGAAAGTTCTATCTAAGGAGAGGTTTGGTCATCTAATTGCGCGCTAGTAAGGAGAAATCCTTATTGGAAAGCCCCCTCTTTCCTGGGAACGACCTAGTTGTCATAAATGTGATTCTGTAATATTATTTGTGAATAATTAATTATTGATTCATATGATAAGGAAATATTTATTTGATGTGGATATAAATTATAGATTTATTTATGTGGTTATAAATGAAGGAATTAATGTTGAGGTATTTTATCTATATTTTTGTCGGAACGGAGGTATTGAAAATCAAATTAGGGTTTTTGAGATATTTTGCGAGAGTTATAATTTTTAATCCGACCGTTGGATCGTAGTAATTTTTGGATATGTTATACATATATAAGTTGAGTATATGTCCACAAATTTTGAACCGTTAAAAATAAACGTATGATTTGTTATGAATTTTACGAGATGATTGGTTCAGAAATTGTTGAATTTTCGGAGTTAATCATTTTGGTGGAAAATTCTAGAATAGGTGGGCCCCACTTGTGGTTGGTGAAGAAATGTGCTGAGATTTTTATTTAAATATAGTGGGTGAGAATAGTAGCAGGTAAAGCCATCAGGTTGCAGGTCAAGCCTACTAAAATTTTCCTATAAATAGAAAGCTAAGTTAGAATTGAAAATCACACCAGAAACATAAGCTTTCTCTCTTTCTCTCTCTATATTATGAAGCATATTTTGTGAGTAGTTAGATACTTTGAGAGTTGCTATTCAGTGCAAGTTTCCTTCGGCTTTGCATACCGATCAGAAGTACTGCTCTTTTGAGGTAAGGGATAGTAAGGGATAGTAAGGGATTTTAAGGGTTGTTATATTTTTCAGTTTCGTAATTTTTCTGACCTTCAAAAATTCTGGAAAAATTTGAAATGATATTTTGATGAGTTTTATTGATTGTGTCCAAAAATGGTGATTTTTGGATGTATAGATTAAGAGTTATAAATTTTATGGGAAAAGACTATTTTAAAAGTATCCGCTTATAACTCCTTGTGGTTAAGTCCAAAATTGATGAAATTTTTATTGGAAGTATATCTATATAATATTAGTGTACTCTATAAATTTCAGAATTTTTGGATAAAAGTACAATTTATGATAAATGTCTAAATATTCGACGGTTTTGGCCATATGAAAAATAGTAAATGAGTTTTAAAAATTTCGAGAAAAATATATATTCAATATGGGACAATATTCTGCTAAATCCCAGAAAAGAAATATTTTTGGAACTGATTTGGTATTTTTCATAAAAATAGACTAGTTATGAGTAAATGAATTAAATATGTTATGTGAAGTAAGAAAATTAGAAAATAGGATTTTATGGCTTGAGAATCCTATATGAGGTATATGCAGATTTTTGATGAGGGTTTTGATTATTGGTGATAAAATCTTATGAGTTTGGTATTTTAGAATGATTAAATGCATTATTTAGTAAACTGTAAACAATTTAAATAAATTGTTTATATGCTTAAGAAATATTATTCTTTCAATATCATTATACCGAAATACTGGTATAAATTTTATTGTGGAATTTCTACCTTTTTGTGTCGGGTTTACTATTCACGAGTTACTATTTATGAGTTACTATTATATATGACATTTTTTATAACCCTGCTGTTGAATTTCTCTTTCACTTGAGTGTAAAGATGGGTAAATTATTGGTATGATCGTGACTGAGGAATATCTTTGGCCAGTAGTACAAAGATAAATTGTTGACTGGTATGATCATGACCATTGAATTTATAATTGAATATCTTTAGCTTAAGTGCAAAGGTGAATTGATCAACATGGTTATAATTATTGTTTATATAATTCTTAATTGATTATATATTTCTTTGAGATATTAATATATTTGGCCTGTTGTGCAAATATGAACTGTTGAGGAATATCTTTGGCCTGTAGTGCAAAGATGAATTGTTGATGAATATCTTTGGCCCGTAGTGCAAAGATGACCTGTTGATGAATATCTTTGGCCTGTAGTGCAAAGATGGTCTATTGACGAATATCTTTGGCCCGTAGTGCAAAGATGAATTTATCAGTATGATTATGAACAGGAACTGTGATTTGGTATAACCATGATCTTTGATGTTTCAGGTAAAGACAGGTGATGAAAATATTTTTCGTCCTGGGTGCGAAGAAAAATTTAGAATCACAATTATGATCATGAATTATTCATATGATTGTGGACCAGAATTGTTGATTGATGTTATAGGGATAAAACATTGTTGGTGGATTATTAACTTGGAGAAGATAATAGACTTTATAGTCTATTTGACTCTTCTAATGGATTACCCGTTCCGCTGCAACTATGGTTGAAAAATTTTATCATCTACCATATGTTCTAAATCTCTGATTTATTACTGATGAAGGCTATTGATAATTTAATTATCTTTAGTTATGATATTCTTTACTGGGCTAGTTGTGCTCACCCTTCTGTTACACAATTCTTTTCAGGTAATAAGAGTGTAGCTGGGTCGAGCGGGGGTAACAAGAGAATAGAAAGGTGGTCATCATTTAGTAGTTATATTTGGTGAAGAAAATAGGGTGAGGCGAACCCAACGTTGGAAGGGTGTTTTGTCACTATCATACAAGATGTCTAATAACATACAACCTCGTGTCATCATAAGACAGGGTTGTGCTCATCCACTTGCTGAGTATATCTATGAGCACTACCTATATAATCTTGGTGTTTGTTTGAAGTATAATTCACGATTAAAGACAGTGGAGATAATGATAAGTTAAGAGAAGACTCACCATTGGGAAGAATATGATAGTAATCTTCTCGTTTTTGTTTGGGGTCTATTGGGTCAACCAAGGATAATTCTGTGGCCGTATGATATCTATCATAACCTAGACGCATGGCCTCCCATGTACGAAGGTTTTCTTGAGCACTTCCCAAAGATTCTAATTTCTAAAATAGTTTTTGACTATACCTTTATGTAAGGTGTCATTGTGAGGTGCTGTCCACGGTTGGGACATGAGTCACATTTGGTATATATTTGTATCCAAACTCACAGCATATGTGTTGTTGTATTTTGCACGACAATTGTTGTAATAAAGTTGTAGTTATTTTCTGTACCATGTATTTAGCGACTCAGAATAGGTTAGATGGAATGGACCTATTTTGGGGTCGTTACATCTAATCTTCAGCTGATGATATCCAGAACAAAGATCGATTTTTGAAAAGAATTGTGCTCCTTGTAACTGGTCAAACAGGTCGTCAATACGAGGTAGCGGATACCTATTCTTGATAGTGACATGGTTTAATTCTCGGTAGTCGATACAAAGTCGCATACTCCCGTCTTTCTTCTTTACGAAAAAAACAGGAGCACCCCAAGGAGATGTATTAGGACGAATGAAACCGATGTCCAATAACTCCTGTAGTTGGACCTTTAACTCCTGAAGTTCAATAGGAGCCATTCGATACGGGGTTTTAGAAATGGGCTTTGTACCAGGTTCAACATCAATAAAGAATTCAACTTCACGTTCTGGGGGTAGACCGGGAAGTTCTTCAGGAAATACGTCAGGAAAGTCAATAACAACAGGAATATTATTCAAATATGACGTGTCTTTATTCAAATTCATAACATGGGCTAAGAAAGCTTGACATCCGTGTTTTAATAAACGAATAGCTTTATGACTTGATATAACAGTGATTGATTTTAATGGCTTAGTTGCTTGAATTCGCACAACAGGTTGGTTAGGAATATGAAAACTAACAACCTTACGAAAATAATCAATTTTGGCATGATGAGTAGTTAACCAATCAATCCCTAAAATCACGTCAAATGCAAGTATCTTTAAAGAGATAAGGTCAACAGGTAAGGTGATGGTGCCAACTTGGATCAAACAAGATTTATAAACAGTGGATGTGATGAAAGTTTCTCCTAACGGAGTTTCAACAGATAAGTCAAAGTTCAATTTCTTAGGTGTCAAGTTTAAACGTTGAGCACAAGCAGGAGAGATAAATGAATGGGTAGTACCGGTATCTAGTAAGGTATAAACTTCACAAGAATTTATGATTAGCTTACCCGTGATCACCTCGTTTGGGTTCCTCGCATGTTGACCAGTCACAACAAACGCTCTTTCAGGAACCGTCGACTTTGACTTTTCTGGGACAACCTTTTGAGTCACCATCCCCGCTGGACTTGGTTTCGCTACAGTGCAATCTCGAGCGATATATCCTTCCTTTCCACAGTTATAACATACCTTAAACTGTTGTGAGCAAATTGGGCTGATATGTCCTTCTTTTTCGCACTTATAGCATATGACCGGTGGTCGTTCTCCTCCCTTGGAACCAGTTGTTGCTGGTGCTGACGTCTTCGTATTGTCATTGTTGAATCTCCTCTTTTTAAAATCTCCTCCCGACTCGCTTCTTCTATTCTCATGGCCATGATTACCACCAGAGTGGTTGCCGCTCTTGTCCGTATTTTTCTTTCTCCGCTGGTTATCTTTGTTCTGATGACTGCTGTAACCGGTATGATCCTGGTTGTGGTCCCTCGGTTGAACGTACTCGTTATCTCGCTCTAATAATTGAGCCCTGTTGACAACATCTGAATTGAGAGAAAATTTATGTGAAATGAGATATTGACGTATGTCGGGTTTCAAACCTCTCAGAAACATCCGCGTCATACGTTCCTCATTCTCCACCAAATTAGGTGCAAACCTGGACAACTCTGCAAACTTCGCCTCGTACTGGGACACCGTCATGTTATTCTGCTCCAGTCTAATAAACTCTACCTCCTTCATATGACGAATACTTTCAGGAAAGTACTTGTCATTGAACAGTTTCTGAAACGTTTTCCAAGACATGCTAAGTGCAGCTGGATGGGTACGCTTCACAGATTCTCACCAGTAATTTGCCTCATTACGGAATATAATGGTGGCGAATGTAACATTCTGTTCCTCCGTGCATCCCAAGACATCGAATATCTTGGTAATTTGCTTGACCCACGTCTCTGCCTTAATCGGATCCGAGTTTCCCCAGAATTCTGGTGGTCCCAACTCTTTGAACTGCTTGGCTGTGACCAGCTGTGCGTTGCCATTGTTTCTTCCTATATTTTGAATAGGAATCTCCTTCGTCTGGTTTTGCATGAATCGCAAAAAGCTTCTGAACATCTCATCGTTCATCGTCTGCTCAGTGGTGTTGTTTACAGGAGGAACATTGCCAGCCTATTGCACGTTCTCCTCATTGGTGAGCAAAGGTGCCTCCACGGTCTCATTTACTCCACTGTTAACATTCTCAGTCGACATTCTTAAATACTGCCATAAAACAAGGGTTAATTTAACAAATTAACATATCACATAATAACCCTATATTATGACCGACCAACAAATAAGCTTAGGTAGGACACACTAGCAAAGGATTTACTCGTCTCTCCCCTCCTAGTTCTATTCTCCGATCTCTGCCAGAGATCATATCCCTAAGCTCTGATACCAACTATGACACCCCCAAAATAGGTATACAACACTCATTCTGAGTTGTCAAAATACATGGTACAGAAACAACTACAACTTTATTAATACAACATAAAAACTGTGAGTTTAAGATACAAATATTATCATCTAGACAATATCCATACTCAAATAAGTCCTCATTACAATTATTGATACACTATTTTACAAAATAGTGAGGACTACTAAAACAACTTCTAGAACCATCATTCCACACCCCAACTAGTACTCGCAACATTCTCGCCTCCTGAGAAGAAAAATGGAACAAAAAGGAAAAGGGTGAGCTCAACTAGCCCAGTAAAGAACATTATGACTAAGATAATATAGAACAAATTATCGTTAGTCCTCAACAGAGAAAAATTTAATAGAATACAATAGACAACAAATTTTAAATCAATATTCGCAGCGAAAATAATAATTCATTAGAAGAGTAAAGTAGAGAATAAAATCTACTATCTTCTATATATGAATTTAAAAGTTTATCGTCATTATTTTATCCCTGTAACATCAATTAATATATATCTGGAATCAAATATTCATCTTTGCACTACAGGCCAAAGATATTCATCAGTTGGTCATGTTCACCTCAACACCTGTTCACCTTTGCACTACGGGCCAAAGATATTTATCATAATATCATTAATCTTTGCACCACAGGCCAAAGATATTCAGTTATATCATCATTTAGAACTGAAGATGATGAAAAATATTTTAAAGAAAACGAATCCAGTGAAACAAAAGAACAATTATTAAGGATTCGTACTTTAAACAATCCAAGTTCAAAACTACTTCGTAAATAATCATAGTGAAGAAAAATTCAAGAATAAAGACCAAAACATGGATACAATCAAAGCTAGTATCCATAATGGATATCTTGGACAAAAATGAAGATTTAATTTTTTTTCGGTGAATAGTGCCGTATTCGTGAATAGTAACCCCGACACAAAAAGTTCCAAATTTGATAAAAAATTCATATCAATATTTCGGCATAATGATATTGAAAGAAATAATATCATTTATATAAAAAAATAATATCCCTTACCTTGTAATGACAGTACTTCTAGTTAAAATACTGAATATAGGCTATGACTTGAACTTGCACCGTACAGCAACACTCAAAGTATTAAAATACTCACAAGAATACGCTCAATATATCGAGAGAGAAAGAGAGAGAAAACTTCAGTTTCTGGTGTGATTTTCAATTCTAACCTAAGCACCCTATTTATAGAAAATTGCTTAGAACACCAAAGCAGAAAATATAATAAAATATAAATATATATATATATATATATATATATATATATATATTAATTTCATACGCCCACTTTTTTTTAGTCAAAGATCAACCATTCAAGTAGCTTACATCACAAAAAACGTTTTTGTGAATTAAAATATTTTAAACTTAAAAAAATTAATTATTCCGGAACTTCGGAACTTTAATAATTCATAATAAATAGCCCTTTTATCAGAAAAATTCGAACCACATGTTTTTTCAATAGAAAATTCCATTATCTACAACTTTACAGAAGAAAATTTTTCCAAATTCCAAACAGAAATTGACCGAAATCCACAAACGGGCGATTTTAAAAGCTATAATCAAATTTCAGTCAAGAAATGGGCCCACAGACATGTTTAACATGATTTAAACAACTTTTACAACAAAAATACTATTTCTCCTCATATACTCATATATCCCACATTCATTGTAAAAATATCATCATTATTATATTATAATAATATAATAAAATATTATTTTATCAGAAAAGATAAAATATCGATTTTCAACAATTGTCACTTTAAAAAATTTCTCCATCTATATCCCCATAAAATAAATATTTTTCTCATCATATAAATTAATAATTAATTATTCACAAATAATATTAGAGAATCACAATACTGTCAACCAGTCAGGTCCCAGGAAAGAGGGGGCTTTCCAATAAGGATTTCTCCTTACTGGCGCGCAATTAGGTGACCAACCCTCTCCTTAGACAGAACTTTCTAGACATTGTCAATAATTTTATCTAATAATATTATTCAGATAATATGAATTATTGTTTCGATAATGGAAAATACTGTGTAGTGATAATTATTGAAACAACAGTAATATAAAATATTAACGCAACAATTATTGAATCAATAAAATAAAATACTGAACAGTAATTACTGTAACAATTATTGAGTAGTGCCTTCTTACGTAAGAATCAATAATTGGTGCAATACCGTGTGCTACTGTGCAACAACGCGTATTACTGTGTTTTAGCCACCGGGTATTCCAACAGTATTAACGGTAACAACTACGCCGTTATTTATAAATAACTTATACTTGTCGTTTTCTTCATCCAATCGTTTTACGTTATGGGACCCACACAAGGATGCCCCGTCGTACGAATATTCCCCGACAGTAAGAATATTCCACGACCAAACGAATATTCCCCGACAACAATGAATATTTTATAACCACTTGCTTATTTAAAATATTTGCGTATTTTACCCATAACTAACCTCATTAATCAATTCAGCCCTTACTATTTCAAAATGATAAATAGAGAAATTTAAATTTTATTTATTAATAATTTGGGGTCTTACACTAAGTCTTGTTGGATTAGGAATCTTCTTCTTGAACTTCATTGTCCTATCCAAAAGGCAACTTTGGTCTACTGTGATAATGTTAGTGCGATATATTTATCCGGGAATCCAGTTCAACATCAGCACACTAAACATATTGAAATGGACATCCACTTTGTTCGTGAAAAGGTACAAAAAGGAGAGGTGCGCGTCCTTCATGTTCCGTCTCGTTCTCAACTCGAAGATATTTTTACAAAAGGGCTTTCGCGCGTATTATTTGATGATTTTCGGAACAATCTCAGCGTCCGACAACCTCCCGCTCAGATTGCGGGAGTGTGATAGAATATAAATTTATTTAAGTTAATTTCCATAATTATATTTTAGATTGATTGACCATATCTTTTGTATAGTTGGCTCTCCTACTTTGTAGCGATTGATATCTTGTAATTATCATTATCCTAGCCTAGAATTATGTTAATCATTGTTGTATATTAGGGACACTTGTTCAAGGCAATGGAACACACACAGAGAATTCCTTTAACTTTCAACAACACTAATTACTATGAAAATATCAGTTTTTCTGTGGCAATGAAGAAGATAAAAATGTAAAAAATAAATAATAATAATAATAAATAATAAAAAAAAAAAAGAAAAACCACGACAACCATATAAAGATCTTGATGATTCGTTAATAACAAAAAATAAACCACGGCAACCATGCAGAACATAATTACATATATAGATCTTGATGTTTCCTTAATATTAAAGTGAAACCAATCAGTGTACCCAAATAAAGTCCTAGTTATCAATTCTCTAGGAGAAGCATGTGACCAATCTTATAAGAAGCGTATGCATCAATGCATGCATATTCAACATGATTCTCATTAAGCACCCTTGCCTCCCAATTAGTCATGTTAACATGTTTAGGCTTCTTCATATTCAGTCCAGCCACTTCCAACGCAAGATCCTTTAATCCAGGCCGTCGAAACCTGCCAGGCCACTTGAGCTTCGCCAACTCACGAATATCCTCACTCTTTGCGCAATCAAGCCCATACTCATCCCTAAGCTTCGCAATATCATCCAAAACCTCAATTACCACAAAAGTGAAGTTGGAATCCCCAACAAAATCTTTGAGGGATTGAGGAATTGCATCCATGTAGAAGAGTTGAATGATTAGGCATTTGTCGTCGATGCAAAGTTGAAGTGTTGCGGATTTATTGCTTGTCCTCTGGTAAAACGGCCATAACTTTTGATCCAGGAGGAGTTATGGAGGCTGACACCTATCAAATCAAAGATATCGACGAGTTCTACAACTTTCATTCTTTGTGAATTGAGAAATAATGGACGGGTGAAGGTCAAAATTGGCTTGGAAGTGACTGTTGTGCAAATAGCCACCCAAAACATTGAAGTTCAATGTCCGTTGGTACAAATGTCATAACTCTTGCATCCGAACTCCGATTGGAATGATTCAAGATGTTCCGGAAAGCTAAGAAGAAGCTCTACAATTTGATCCAAGTTCCATGCCAAGAACATGAAATGAACATAAAGCCCAAACGATGTCCAAATTACTTTTCCTTGCTTTTTCATACCAATAGTCGCTCACACCATGCATAAGATAAACAAAATGAACACAAAATGCATGAAAAGTAACTAAATTTTGGTTTTTGATTTTAATGATGACAATATTATTGAATTTACATTCAGTTTAATGAATTTGATTTAAATTATTTGGGTTAATTTAATTTATAAGTTAAATTCTTTGTTGACCCAAAATTGATTAACAATCCATTAATTGATAAAAAGATATTATTATTGCTGAATATTCCCTTAATATATATATATATATATATATATATATATATATATATATCCTATTTTGTATGAAATTTAAATATGCTTCTATATGTTTATTGTTGTGAGATGTAAAAATGGACTTAATTGGTTTTGTTTGGGCTGATTTAAATTTATTATATGTATTTTTTCTGTTGGCCCAAGATTGGAATTATGGTCCATAAATACCTTCCTTCTATATTTAAGTTTGCATGTTGCATGTTGTTGAAAAGATCTTTAATATAATTTAGTAATGATATGCAATCCAATTTGAAAAGGAAACTAAATAAGGTAACTGTTATTCAGTGATTGGCTAGTAACAAACTTTATCAAGTATTTCCTTGTTCCTTTATTTAAGGTGTTTTGGTTTGACCTGAAAACATATCCGTTGAAACCAAATCTTTGTTAGCTGATCATATATCTGTTGGTCTCTTTAATTGTTAATATCATAGGATATACCAACTGTGATATGAGTTTCCAATTCTATCTTATGTTTATATCCGTTGGTCAATATTAGTAGCTTTAATTATGGGATTTAAATCATCTGATTTCTTGCTATGAGATTTAAATCATCTAGTTTGTTGCTAACTAAATTTATAGCCGTTGGGTATCTTTTTATATATAGTTTTATTTTCACGACTAAGGGGAGAGGATATACAAGAAGCTAATTCACGTTGCTATATAGAGAAGAATCCTATTGAGAGTTATTGATTGTTTATTTCCAGCTATTCATTGTACTGTCTTTAATTCTTTGTGGCTGGAAAATAAGAAGTCTATTGTAATTTCTTCTATTATATTCAAAGTTCAAGTCTTGTTTGGCTTGGTCTATCTAGCAGTAGATAGGATCTGTTCAAAGAGAGTTTTTTAAGGTTGCAAAGGTCTCAGTGGTGAGAAAGGTTGCAGAGATGAAAAGGGGCAGTGGTGTCCATCAGTGTGAAGCTACTTTGAACAGGGAGTTCTTTTTATTATATTTAATTGAATATTAAGTTTAATAAAAAGAGTCTCCAATCCTAGTTGGGATTGGACGTGGATTAGGTCACTAGATTAGAGGATAGGGGCTGAACCATGTAAAAATCTTGGTGTGATTTTTACTTCTGTTTATCTTTTTAATTGTCATTCCCGTTCTGCACATTTTTGTTCATCACATTGATTAAAGTTATACTATTCAGACACTAAAGCAGACATGTCTAGCTGTTTGATAATAAGAAACGAAGAACATAAGCTAAAGCAGACACTCAAGCAGACAGGCGTAGCTGTCTGATTTAAACCTGTTGCAGAAAATTAAAAAAGATTTCACCGTTTATCACTTTTAGCTTGATCACCTATTCACCCCCCCCCCCTCTAGGTGTGCGTATTTATTGAATTACATTTGGTATCAAAGCTTGGCTCTACTAATATTGATCGTTGCAGGTCGTAGGGGAAGATCCTATGGCACACCTAAACTTTCAAGAAGGTCAGTCCACAAGTAGGCCACCGATGTTGCTTGGAAGTGAAAACTTCAACTTTTGGAAGTTCAGAATGAAGATCTATCTGAACCGTGACCCATGTGAATGGTGGGTAGTCGAAAATGGACCAGTTATTCCGCGACATAATGATGGCAAGCCAAAGAATCTCATGGAAATAGACTCAAACGAATCATATATGGTATCTTATGATTCCAAGGCCATGAATACACTTTTAAGTGGCATGGTTCAGTCGGAGATAGATAAGTTCTCTTCTTGTACTACGGCTAAGAAAATTTGGGACACAGTCATCATGAGCCACGAAGGTACTACTAAAGTGAAGGAGGTCAAGCTAAACATGCTAATGCACGAGTACGAACTATTCAAATTGGAGAAAAATGAATCAATTAGAGATGCCCAAGCAAGATTCTTCACTCTAATGAATTCTCTAAGTATGCTTGGACGAAAGATTGATCAAAAGAAAATCAACCGAAAGCTTCTTAGAGTCATGCCAAAGCGATTCGCACCAAAGGTTACTACACTTCAAGACTCAATCACAATCAATACGATGGAAACTCTTACTTTATTTGGAGAGCTTAAAGAGTTTGAAAACCAACTAAAATTGTATAATGAAGATGATGAAGCACCTAAGAAGAAGACCTTAGCTCTACAAGCTGAAAACTACATAGAAGGCAATGATGAAGATTTTGATGAAGAAATTGAAATGCTCTCAAGAAAACTAGAGAGACTACTTCAAAGAAAGAAACAAAGGAAGAATCAAAAAGGTAGCTTAACTCCAATGAGCAAGTCCAAAACAGAACAAGATGAAGAAATTGGCCAATTATGTTTCATGGGACTAGAAGACGATGATCAACTTGAGGTAGCGAATTTTCATGAAAATTTTGAAATATCTACATTTGATTATCTTGCTTTGCTAAATGAAAATCAAAAGCTTAAAAAGAAAACTGCTTATTTTAAGAACTGCGTAAATGAGCTAATGAATGAAGTTGAATTACTTGTTGAAGAAAAGAAAGAAAATGAATATCTTACAAATGAAAATCAAATTTTAAAAGAAAAATTGAAAATGAGAGGTGTATGCATAGATGCTTTTAATGATGAAAAAATGATGAATATGCAACATGATGATAATGTAACAAATGCAGAAATAGCATCTTTAAAAAATGATCTTGCTAAATTTGTACAAGGAGAAGAGAACCTAAATGTTATGTTAGGGGCACAAAGGTCTAGTCTTGATAAATAAGGAATTGGGTATAATCCTATTAAAAATGTAGAAAATAAGATTAATACTAATATTAGAATGATTAATAGTAAATCAAGGCATAAACCACTTTATTGTTCACCATTTGTTACTTGTAAAAAATGTGGTTTTAAAGGTCATTTTGATTCTAATTGTAATAAATTTAGAATAAAACAAATTTGGGTAAAGAAAAGTGATTTATATGCTACTAACCCAAAAGGACCCAAGAAGATATGGGTACCAAAAAGATAGAGATTATTTATTTGTTTTGTAGGTGTCTCAAGATCAAAAAGGAGATGGATGATTCTTTACCTTGAGAGAGTAAGTTACCTATAAATTATTTGGCGAAATCTGTAAGTACCTCATGTTGTTTTTTAAATAGAGTTTTAATTAGATATATTATTATAAAAACTCTATGGATTTCGTGCTATAAGGGTTCATAACATCATGTCAAATGTTCCATATTTAATACACATGATAATCTTGATATAAGGTTAATGAATATGTTTATATTTTATTTGATAATTTTGACCTTGATTTGTCAAAAGAAAAGGATGGAGACTTTGCAGGAATACAGTTAAGAGATCTGGAATTTGGAAAGAAAATAGCTCAATCCAGACAGCCTAAGTCGTCTGCATCAGAAGGAAAAACAGATGAACCAGGAAAACATGCAAACACCTAAATCCAGACAGCTCGACCCATCTGTTTTAGAAGGCAAATCAAATGAATATTCTGATGCAAAATCTGATATTCCAGAAAGTGAATTTAATGAACAAATGACCAATAGAAGTCTTTCAAGAACAACCAGAATAGTGAAAAATTATCCTTCTAACCTGAGCTTTAAAGACCCTAACATTGGGATGACCAAAAGAAGTGCTATTGAATATATTTTTGATTCTGAATATACAAAATCCAAATCTACACTAAGGAGCACAACTATCAAGCTTTCCACTGGAAACAAAATGTTGCTATATAGGTAACAAATCACAAAGGTATGATTATATTGTTTACTTGTTATATGTGATTTTGTTATAACCTTGCTCCAATGTCATTCTTTATGCTTATAACCTTGCTATATGTGATCTGAATTATTTTTGTTGATGACAAAGGGGGAGAGATATAACTTAATGATTTATTTCTTTTTAATAATGACAAAAGGGGAGAGATATTTGGGTATATTTAAATTGGCTTGAATTGGTATTCATGGTGATATTGAGATGCTATATTAAGCTGGAATATGTAATGATGGTTATTTGGATAAAGTCATTTGCTTTTTCTCCTTGATATGCATCAATTTAGGGGGAGCCATATACTTAGGGGGAGCATGTTGGTGCATAAATTGTCATCATCAAAAAGGGGGAGAATGTTGATTTTTGATTTTAATGATAACAATATTATTGAGTTTATATTCAGTTTAATGAATTTGATTTAAATTGTTTGGGTTAATTTAATTTATAAGTTAAATTCTTTGTTGACCCAAAATTGATTAACAGTCCATTAATTGATAAAAAGATATTATTATTGCTGAATATTCCCTTAATATATATATATATATCCTGTTTTGTATGAAATTTAAATATGATTCTATAGGTTTATTGTTTTGAGATGTAAAAATGGACTTAATTGGTTTTGTTTGGGCTAATTTAAATTTATTATATGTATTTTTTATGTTGGCCCAAGATTGGAATTATGGTCCATAAGTACCTTCCTTCTATATTTAAGTTTGCATGTTGCATGTTGCTGAAAAGATCTTTAATATAATTTAGTTATGATATGCAATCCAATTTGAAAAGGAAACTAAATAAGGTAACTGTTATTCAGTGATTGGCTAGTAACAAACTTTATCAAGTATCTCCTTGTTCCTTTATTTAAGGTGTTTTGGTTTGACTTGAAAACATATCCGTTGAAACCAAATCTTTGTTAGTTGATCATATATCTGTTGGTCTCTTTAATTGCTAATATCATGGGATATACCAACTGTGATATGAGTTTCCTATTCTATCTTATGTTAATATCCGTTGGTCAATATTAGTAGCTTTAATTATGGGATTTAAATCATCTGATTTCTTGCTATGAGATTTAAATCATCTAGTTTGTTGCTAACTAATTTTATAGCCGTTGGGTATCTTTTTATATATAGTCTTATTTTCACGGCTAAGGGGAGGGGATATACAAGAAGCTAATTCATGTTGCTATATAGAAAAGAATCCTATTGAGAGCTATTCATTGTTTATTTCCAGCTATTCATTGTACTGTCTTTAATTCTTTGTGGCTGGAAAATAAAAAGTCTATTGTAATTTCTTCTATTATATTCAAAATTCAAGTCTTGTTTGGCTAGGTCTATCTAGCAGTAGATAGGATCTGTTCAAAGGGAGTTTTTCAAGGTTGTAGAGGTGCAAAGGTCTCAGTGGTGAGAAAGGTTGCAGAGGTGCAAGGGGGCAGTGGTGTCCATCAGTGTGAAGCTACTTTGAACAGGGAGTTCTTTTTATTGTATTTAATTGAATATTAAGTTTAATAAAAAGAGTCTCCAATCCTAGTTGGGATTGGACGTGTATTAGGCCACTAGATTAGAGGATAGGGGCTGAACTACGTAAAAATCTTGGTGTGATTTTTACTTCTGTTTATCTCTTTAATTGACATTCCCGTTCTGCACATTTTTGTTCATCACGTTGATTGAAGTTATACTATTCAGGCACTAAAGCAGACAGGTCTAGCTGTCTGATAATAAGAAACGAAGAACATAAGCTAAAGCAGATAGGCGTAGCTGTCTGATTTAAACATGTTGCAGAAAATTAAAAAAGATTTCACTGTTTATCACTTTTAGCTTGATCACCTATTCACCTCCCTCTAGGTGTGCATATTTACTGAATTACACTAAGAGACATGAGTTTAAGCAACTAATTCAAGTAATAGATATCGGATAAGTAAGTATAAAACCTAATTATCAAATATATTTTATTTATTGGGTTGTAAATAGTAGTATTGTTTTATAGTAGTTGCATAGACAATAGCATGATTTGTTTGCTTTTGAACATGATTTAATGTTTAGATTTGACATAATGATCAATTGAATTGTATCCCATCAACTATTTTTCATAACCAGTAATGATAACTTAGATATTTGTTTGTCACAATAAGCAATACAGTTATTTCTTTTTCTCGTGGTGTTTTATTTGAAAAATTATAGTTTATTGTAATTAAAGCATTAAAAGATTCATCTTTTACGAGTGCAGGGACTGGAAATAAACAAGTATACAAATGGATAAAAGCTTATCATTATCACATTTTTTTTCTCAGGCTCACTAGAGCTTCCAGTTAGTAAGAAATGGTATTCTGACATTTTGTGACGAAAGGTTATGGATAATGAAAGGGTTGTAATTATCGTGACAAAGTATAAAAAAGAACTAAGGAATTTCTATTTGCAATTTGTGTGACATCGGGAATGGGGTTCCATAGTGTTAATTTATTTATTACTATTATATGAATGGACTGTTGTGGCTCTGCTATTTTTCTTCAATTTTGGAGTAACAATGAAGGTCTCTTTTTTAATGCCACGAGTCATGAAGGATTGATAATTTCTTATGCTAGTTGCTAATTTGGGTTGTTGAGTCAAGGTCAACCTATGTTGACCACCAAGCTACATTTCTCACACATTTTATGAAAATTCCTGAACTTAGGACATATTTACATGATGCCTGAGGCCTTCTATATATAATGTGATCAATCACCCTATTAGCCGTTAATTTGTTTCTCGATAAAGAAGTAGAACATTTACTTGTATTATTTCATTACCTTTTCTAATTTTAATCCATATTACTTTCTGGGAAAAGTTCATAGATGAGCTAAAGTAGTACTGAGGGAGTTTCATGTACTGTGTTTTAATTCCTTGAATAGCAGCGTTGAAAAAATTGTAATTAATTGAATTTTTTTTACTCCTACAATAAATTCATTTTGGCTGCAAATTACACTGTCTTATGGTTGAATGATAATTATCTATTTAGGATTATCTCAGGTCAAATGGAGGATGTAAAGCCAAATTCACACTCGGGGACATGGGACAGTCACAGTAGTCCTGAAAATTCTAAATGGCTAGCAGAAAATCTTGAGGGTAAGCTGCTAAGTAATATTCATATAAATGTAATCTCCCGGTTAATTGTTTTCCGGCTGTTTCTTGTTTAGTTTTTATAGGAGTTGATAAATGCCCTTACCGTTTTGAATTAGTACATGGTCACACATTAATCATACATGATTTACTACTTGGATTATAGCATTGAATTGAATAAGAATCATCGGGAAGGAAAGAAAGCTTTAAATAAGGGTAAAGTAGGGAAAAAGTAGCTAATGTGTATTGATAAACTCAAAACGACAATCTTTTAAAAACGGAGGGAGTAGTATATAATATTTTTTTACCCATTGAGACCTTTTGTAGTTTACACGCTCTCGTCCCTTCCACCTGTTAAATCAAGCACATGGGCCCGAACCTATATCACTACAAGAAAATGGTCCAACACTTGACCAAGACTTTTAGCGACCGCAGTTTTCGGTCACTAATTGTAGTAATAGCGACCGATCGTTAAGCTAGTCGCTAGTTAAAATTAGCGACCATTGATCGATCGCTGATTTAATTTTGTCACCATAAATTTGGTGCAAATGTTGGCGGGGAGGTTATCTGCGACCAACAATTTTCGTGGTCGCCGATCCTTTTTAAATTAACCAGAATCAGGTAGTCGATCAGATCAGGAACGGAGGAAAGAAAAAAGAAGAGGGAGATTGTCGGTTGAGGAGAGGGAGAAGAGGGAAGCCACCACCGCCGCGCAAGTGTCATGCCTTCTGATCAGGTATTAATTCCTTGGTTGCTTGTAATTTTTTTGTCTCTTATGAAATGGTAAGTTAATATTTAGGTTATTCTTTTCTCTGATTTCGGAAGAATGTCATTATATGTGATCTTGTGAAATACGGATGCACATGTATGGTTACTAGAATTATTGAGAATTCCTAATCTTGGATAATATATTTATTAATTGCAATATAAGATGCATCATAATATAAGTCGTTTAATTGATTATATTATGGTTCATGTCAGTTCTCTCACTATATAATACCACTTTGTAAGAGAGAAAAAATGAAAATTGAAAAGTATCTATAACATCTCCTGCTGAAATGTTGTTAGGCATTCATTTTGTATGCCTACTGGTGCAACTAGCAAGTGGTATACATCTTGAACAACTCTACCATCTACTCCCACATCTTCGACCCACGTAACCTAGAAAGGTATAAAAGCACCATATCATTCAACATGCAAACAAAGAATTGTGTATACTATTAAAGTCTAAACTATATATTGAGCCATAAGTTGTACTTGGAAGTAAAGATTAGAAACATTACAGACCTAATTGAGATGTATGTACTTTGCGGGACAATTTACGTTAGGTAGGGGTGTAAGTCGAACCAAGTAGTTCGGTACTCGATTTGAGATCGGCTCGAAAATATGATCCAAAGCTCGAATTCGAAGTTGATCCGAGTCGAATCTGATCCATACTCGTTTTCTGTTTAATGATACACGAGTCGAATTCGAGCATACTAGTGTTCGCTCAGATTAGGGTTCGAGTATTTCATTTTTTCTTGAACCAGACTCGATACCTGCTCGATGGATCATATTCGAGTATTGGTTTGATCCATTCTATTAAGCTAAATATATGATATTTGTATCAATCTTTATAATTTATAAAGTGCAGTATAAAATTATGTAAACTTGTACTTGAATAAATCAATGAATTGAATGTCAATTTTTATTACATTCTTTATAATTTCAATACATAAATAAAAGTGAAATAGTTTTATATATAAATATTAGTTAAGTAACCAATTTAGTATGCAGTGGTTCAGTTTTAAGTGAAATGGCTCATATTCGAAATTCGATTTGAAGGCTCATGAGTAACTCGCTTTGTAAACGAGTCGAGTACTTACGAGCCGAGTAGGTCGGAGTAATGATCCGAGTCGAATCTGGAGTAAAAATATAAATCTCTTATCGAATCCGAGTCGAATTCGAGCTCAATTTTTTCGAGTCGAGCCGAATCTGAGCATGAAGGTGGTCGCTGAGATTCGACTCGTTTACACCCCTAACGTTAGGTTATATATAGCTTATAGTATAAAATTGCAATATTAAACAGAATTATTGCATTGGCTACCTAAACGACTATTAGTTCTTTTGTTGCCTGAATTTTATAGTGCTTGGATAATACTCTCTCCGTTCCTAAAATATTGAAGAAAAATTATTTATTTTCGTATATTACCCTACCTTCTCTCATTGTCCCAAGAAATTCTCTCTCTTGTATTAATAATTTTCAACTTCCCATAAAGGGGTAGTAATAAAATTTCAAATAAATTTTATTTAGTAAATGATACTTTCTTAATTTATGTGTCAAAACCTTAAACGACAATCTTTTAGGAACGGAGGTAATACTTGTAAGCGCTTGAAAATAGTGTAATATATTTAAGGAAATTAATGGAAGTTTGATGCAGTTTTTTTTATTAAGAAAAAGTGTTATTTGGAAAATTCTGAAGATTGCATTGGGAGTTCTTTTGATGAATTCTATTTCTTGTTATGGGCTGGGGGGTTGGGTTGTCGCGGGATTATTGTCTTAGCTTAATGTGTAGCGAAAATTTCTTCTATTACTCTCGAATTTACTTATTTCTCCAGGTATTTTTGTCCAAAATTCAATATAGACCCTTCCCCTTATCCAATTAGATAATTAAAAAGAGAATTTATGATAAATTTAGGTAATCAATAGTTTAAGTCAGGAAAGTTTAAAGAAATTATCATGTGTTCTTAATATCTCAGCAGGTAAAGTAAAACATATTTTTAATCATATACTAGCAGAAATAATAAAGCGAACCATATATGTTTAAGAAATCAAGAGACGTAAAAAAAACGACCATTCAAAATTGCTCCTACGAAAAGAAAGGGTCACCGGCCCACCCAGACCAATAATAATGGTGTCAATCCCTTTTTATTTTACTCCATTTGTTATTGGAAAAGAAAAAATAGTAGCTCAATAGTCTTTAACGATAAGAGATTGCTGAGTTTTTATTAAATATTAATTGAGGGTGTGTGCAAGCTGGATTGTGATAGGACTGTTGACTCTGCTGAGGGGCTGAGTAGGGGTTCATTATAGAGGTCAAGTAGGGGCCAAGAACTGACCTGTTGGGGGGAGAGTTCATCCATATAGAACTAGTTATTCCACCCCCAAAGCTGCTGGTGCATTGTAATTGAACTAAGAAAGTAACAGTCCAATAGATAGAGAGGAAGAGAGGGTCATGACTGGGACTTGGAAGGGAGTCGAGCAGGCCACCATTCTTCTTGCCTATCGAGATTAGAATTTGACAACCTATACCTTATATTGAGCTGTTCATTCTTTTCTCAACTTGGTTTGAACATGTATTCTTAAATGTTAATTATATGTGTTAACGCCAAGATATTTGATGACGTCTCAATCACGTAAGGCGTCCTAATCCTGCACAGAAAACACGATCAACACCAAAAGCTTGACGGCTGGACCGTCGGGGGATAGCTCCGGCGTGAGAGTCAATACAGGTGTTCAAGGTTTAACAATGGAGGATGTAAAAATATCTAGTGTGTTGAGCTAGATAGAAAGTGTATGCGTACCTTTTGTTAGGAGACCCCCTTGCTAGGTTATACTCCCATACTCGGTTTTTGTGCCACCAACCACGATCTGACACAGCCCCCTGCCTCTCTATTGTCTCAGCCGTGTGCATGCAGGTTGTCACCTCTTTTCTACTGTTTCTGCCGCCGGCCGGATAAAATCTCATCCACATTAATGATCTGCAGACTTTTGGTCAACTGCTCTCCCCTTTTATCATTACCAGTCAAAGTCTTAGATACTAAAAGATTTTATGGACCGGCCGTTTGATCCAGCCCATTATTAAGGAGATACAATAAAAGTAATATAAATGTTAAGCCCAATGACTATAAGACTTAATAGTAAATGTCCACTAGGCTAATTAAATGGATGGGCCCAATCGGTCTGGCCCAATGAAAGAAATATCATACCCCAACATTGCCCCCTAGTTTTTTGTTAAATAGAATATTTAATGAAGAACTACAAGCGGCCCTAGATGTCATGAGACCCAACAGGGTTGGCATAGGCCCAAAAGGAAAATCCAAAAGGCCAAATATTTGGAGCTTAACCCGGATGTAACCTTTCAAATTCGTAATGATGACTGTCAAATTAATGAGCCGCCCCGATTTTCGTGCAAAATTTGAAAAGACCGCTATAAAAGCCTATTTTCCCCAATTTGACGACTTTACCAGCTTAATCTAAATTTGATATACAGTGCTTTCTCATTCTCTCCGATTCCTTTCTCTCCTACAAGATCTCAGTAACAATGGCGGCCCAAGATTCAGATAGCTCCACCCCTATCCTTGCTGTTCCAATTTCCGTCGCTCCTCCTACCCACAACCCTGCTGGGTCGGTTCCAAACTCCAACCCTCTCGAGTTCTTCGAGAGTGAAGAGCAGTATCCTCACGCCAATACCCCATCCGTCGTTACCGAAACCGAGCTGCGGGTCATCAGGAGTCGGTATCAGATCCCGGACACCCATCTGGTGAGGGCTCCAGAATCGCATGAGCGGATGTATCAACGGTCGGACGGGTGGACTGCTGTGCCGGTAACTGTTTTAGATAAGGGAGTTAGATTCCCTCTCCACTCCTTCCTCGTTACCCTCCTGGGATTTGTCGGAGTAGGGTTCGCCCAACTGGTGCCGAATTCGTACATCCACGTCTTGGCTTTCATCGCGTTCTGCTATGAGTTGGGGATACCTCCAACAGTTGATTCTTTCTTCACTCTCTTCACGGCCGGGAAATCTCGGGAGCGAGGCTTCATGGTGCTGAGCAAGCAATACCCCAAGCCCAACGCCAAGTTTGAGAAGCTACCGTTGATGGATACTCCTTCGAGTAACAAAGGATGGCACATAGAATGGTTTTTCGTGAAGGGGCCTGAAACTCCGTCTGTCCCGGAATGGACCACTTCCGAGCAGATTTCTGCAGACTTCGGGGACATTCCAGAGGAGCGCGTGAGAGAAATGGCGAGCATTCTCGAGAGGATTCCCCTGAAGGAGTGGAGCTTCGGGCTCTTGAGCAAACAAGCCTGGTTATATGACCGTAAACTTTCTTTGATAAAACCGACATCGACCGAGCGAAGGGAATTGGATGAATTCCTTTCGGGTAAAACATCATTATCCCCCGCCGACATCCCACAGGAAGGACTTGCTGCGGAGCCCAGCCGGCCTCGCCAGAAGAAGAGGGCAGTTCGGAAAATCCGGGCAAACCCCCAAGGATTTCAGTCAGCTTCCGCAGCGAGTTTGATTGATATGCCTGCGAACGAGTGAATGCAAGCTCTTCGGATTAAGAAGAGGAAGACCATGGTGACTCCTCTGTCGGCCGATGAGCTTCGGGTTCCTCCTCCTGCAGCTGATCCACCTACCATCATCCCTACGGAGATCCACGTTTCAGAAGACGAGCTCGAAGACCCTACCGAGCCTCTTCTCCTGTCTCGTAAAAGGAAGCAGCCTTCCGAGGATCAACCGCCACCGCCTCCCGAACCATCAGTGCCTTCCCCGACAAGATCCTCCCCTTCCGCCTTCAGGCGAGAAGCTGCATCTTCTCCCACTGTATGGCCGGAGTTCAATGCCAACTTCCCCTTCCAGCTGTTCGAATCCTTCGTCCGGGAGACAGACGACCACCGGTTCGGGAACAGCTCGATCAGGGATCTAATCGAAGAGGGCATGAGCTACCAGGCTAAGGTGAGTTTGTTCAGTTTGAAATATTTGGAAATCATCTGTTTCATCTGTTCTTTCTACTAATTAACTGACTTTCTTTACCCGTCTGCAGGCAAATGCTGTCTTCGGGAGACTTCTTCCCCGGTACAGAGAGTTCGAAGCCGAAGAAGATGCGGCTAGGCGGGAGAAGGCCAGTCTGGCTTCGGCTCTGGAAAGGGAGAGAAGGGCCCATGGTGCTACTCTCCTTAATAATGAAGGCCTCCAGAAAGACGTGAATAATTTAAAAGAGAAGTTGGAGACAGCCGAGGCCACCCACCAACTGACCATTACTACGAACATAGATCTGGTTCGCCGAAACGAGGTCCTTGTTGGGAAGAATGATACGATGGTGAAGACCAATAAGAGCTTGGCTGTTCAAGTACACGACCTTGAGGCCAGGGATCTGAGACATCTGAAAGAGCGGGCGAAACTTGAAGAGGAGCTCCGTGAACTTCGGGCTCTTAGAGATTTGGGTCCTCCTTTAACCGGAGATCTTCGGAAGGAAATTCAACAAGAATACCGGGAATCTGCCGAGTTGAACGAGGAGATCATCCAGATGTTCTCGGATGGATACGACGAATGCCGAAGCAAAGATAAGGCAAGACTTGTCGCTGCCAAGGTTGAACCGACCATCCTGGACTCTTCGGAAGACGAAGCCGATCTCTGAAGATGGTTCTCCTTCCCTTAGCTGTAGGATTTTTGTAAAGCTTCTATCGCTTTGTAAACATCATTATGTAAATAAAATATCAGCATTATCCTTTATGACTTCGGTTTTTTCACTGTTTACCAACACTTCAATATGGATTTAATTTGAAAAATGTACAAGCTCCTCCGTGGACTTAACTTTAAACTGTTAATTAACAACTAAGCAAGTCGTATAACAGATAAGATGAAGCTAAATGACGTGGCATTCCGAACTCAA
Organism: Panax notoginseng; assembly: GCA_016801055.1. Classification (NCBI taxonomy): domain Eukaryota; kingdom Viridiplantae; phylum Streptophyta; class Magnoliopsida; order Apiales; family Araliaceae; genus Panax; species Panax notoginseng. The sequence goes on from CM029012.1 coordinate 250,646,172, forward strand.
CACTTAGAAAGATTTTGGCAATAATAACAAAGTAAAGGAATACTTATTCGTTACCGAAGTGTGAGGTAGGTGCCGTGAGGGATCGGACGAAGTCTGAATGACGATACTTGCCTACCCCGAAGGGCCTGACAAGGTCCTTAGGATCACCTGCCGATGAGGCTATCATCGAACGACCAGCGAGTCCGCCCGAACCTCCTTACACCGGTGACCATCGAATTTACCACCCTTGGTAAAAAATAATATAGGATCCAGGATTTGACTACCACGCGGGGTATCAAATAAATTGGCTGCCATCGAATGGCCAGCGAGTCCTACCATACCTCCTTGCTTCGGTGACCATTGCTTTTACCACCCTTGGTAAAAAATAATATAGGATCCAGGATTTGACTACCACGCGGGGTATCAAATAAATTGGCTGCCATCGAATGGCCAACGAGTCCTACCATACCTCCTTGCTTCGGTGACCATTGATTTTACCACCCTTGGTAAAAAACAATATAGGATCCAGGATTTGACTACCACGCGGGGTATCAAATAAATTGGCTGCCATCGAATGGCCAGCGAGTCCTACCATACCTCCTTACTTCGGTGACATTGGGACAAATGCGAAGATCAGTTGTGAAAAAAGTGACTTTTTATTGATGATGAACGGTTATGTACAGACTCCCAGTGGACTGACTTGGTCTCTATTGAAAGTACTTTCGGAGCCTGCCTGCGTGCCATGTGTTCTGAATTTCGGATCCATCCAAAGCCTTCAGTCGATACGTCCCGGGCTTTGGTACTTCGGCCACTTCATACGGTCCTTCCCAGTTCGGCATCAACTTCCCAGTGTTCTGCGGTGTAGACGCTCCGGCCTCTCTGAGAACGAGGTCTCCCACCTCAAATCTTCGGAGCTTTACCCCTTTGTTGTAATGCTTGGCGACTCTTCTCTGGTAGGCTGCTAACTTGATCATAGCCACTTCTCTGACTTCCTCTAACAGGTCCAAGTTGGCCTTTAGTCCCTCGTCATTGTAGATCTCACTGAACTGACTAACTCGAAGACTTGGAGATCCAATCTCAACTGGGACTAAGGCATCAGTGCCGTAGGCCAGTCTGAAAGGCGAGTCTCTTGTTGTTGTCCTTGGTGTAGTCCTATAAGCCCACAATATGCTGAGCAGCTCTTCCAGCCATCTTCCTTTGGCTTCGTCCAATCTGCGCTTGATCCCGTTTAGAAGTGTTCTGTTAGTCACCTCTACCTGCCCATTTGATTGCGGATGAGCCACTGAAGTCTTCCTGTGCTGGACTCCCAGTTCCTTCAGAAAGCCTTCAAATTTTGACCCCACAAACTGGCGTCCGTTGTCTGATATCACCACCTGAGGGATCCCGAAGCGAAACACTACGGATTCTTTCATAAATTTCAGACATTCCTGTTCCGTTATCAGCCGAAGTGGTTTCGCCTCGACCCATTTGGTCATATAATCAATGGCGACGATGACGAAGCTGACCTGCCCCTTAGCCTTCGGTAACGGACCCAGTATATCAACCCCCCAGACAGCGAAGGGTATAGGAGATAGAATCGAGTATAGCTCTTCCGGTGGCTGATGTGGGATTGGACTGTTGAGCTGACATTTATCACATTTTTTCACGTATTCCGTAGCTTCCTTGAAGATCGTTGGCCAGTAGTACCCCTGCCGAAGAACTTTGTATGCCAGCGACTTAGCCGCCATGTGATCACCGCAGATGCCCTCATGAACTTCCCGAAGGGCGTACTCTGCTTCGGACGGGACCAGACATTTCAACAATGGTGACGAAAATGCCCTCCGATAAAGATCCCCGTCAATAAGAACGAAGTTGGCACTTTTGTACTTGACCTTTTTTGCTAATATTTGGTCCGAAGGAAGGACGCCATCTGCCAAATAATTGATGTAGGGAGTCATCCAGCAGTCAGATTGCTCGATGCACATCACCGAGTCATGTCGAACACTCGGCTGCTGTAAGATCTCCAGATAGACTGACCCATTGAAAACGACAACATCTGTAGTGGCTAACTTTGATAAGGCATCGGCAATAGAATTATCGTTACGCTCTATGCCTTGAAATTCGTGAAAAGCAAAGTATCAGAGTCTGTCTTTCAACTCTGCCAAATACCTGATCATCCTCGTCCCCCGAGCTTCATATTCTCCCGATAACTGCTTGACGACCAACTGAGAGTCGCTATAAATAATCAACTTCTGGACTTCTAGGCTCTTCGCCAGCCGAACCCCAGCTAGAACGGCTTCATACTCGGCCTCGTTGTTAGTCGCCTTAAACCCGAATCTAATGGCTTGTTGTACCTTGAACCCCTCCGGACTGGTCAGAATAATTCCTGCTCCACTGACATTTACCGTGGAAGACCCATCCACATACAGTGTCCATGCATTCTGACCGTGCTGAAGAAGTGTAACAGTTCGATCAGATGTCCCCGCTTCCTGTAACTCGGCATCTGCTTCGTTGAAGGAACATTCTACCACAAAATCGGCCAAAGCTTGTCCCTTGATAGCGGTTCGGGGATGGTACTCAAGGAAAAACTGGGACAATTCCATGGTCCATGCTGCCAATCTCCCCGAAACCTCTGGCTTGCCCATTACCTTCTTCAGCGGTTGATCTGTGTAGACGATCAAGAGCCTACCCTGAAAGTATTGCCGAAGCTTTCGGCTAGCGATTACTAAAGCAAAGGCAATTTTTTCAATATTTGGATACCTGGTTTTAGCGTCTCGTAGGACGTGACTGACGTAATAGACCGGGTGCTGCTTTCCACTGATCTCCCGAATCAGCACCGCTCCAACGGCCAAGGAACTCGCTGCAAGATAGAGGTACAAGGTCTCTTTCGGGGTGGGTTTTACCAATAGGGGAGCAGAGGACAGATAGGTCTTTATGCCCTGGAAGGCTTCTTCACAGGGCGAAGTCCATTGGAAAGTCTTCGCATTCTTCGGCCCCTTCAGTGTGTCGAAGAATGGTAGACACCTTTCTGCGGATCTGGACATGAACCTCCTCAGAGCTGCAATCCTACCGGTCAGACGTTGGACGTCTTTAAACGATTGAGGAGTCTTCATGTCAAGGACGGCCTGAATTTTCTCTGGATTAGCTTCGATGCCCCTCTAACTGACCAGATACCCCAAGAACTTTCCCGCACCGAGGCCGAAGGTACATTTTGCGGGATTAAGCCTCAATTTGTGATGCCGGACAGTCTGAAAACATTCCTCCAGATCATCCAAATGTTTCTGAATCTGCATGCTTTTAACGATCATGTCGTCCACATAAACCTCCATATTCTTTCCCAGCTGCTTGTGGAAGATAAAATTCATCATTCTTTAGTAGGTTGCTCCAGTATTTATAAGGCCAAAGGTCATCTTCTTATAGACGTATACCGAACGGTGCGTAATGAATGCTGTCTTCGGGATATCTTCCCTGCACATGGATATTTGATGATAACCTGAAAAAGCATCCATAAAGCTTAGTAGAGCATATCCTGAAGTTGCATCAATAAGTTGATCAATATGGGGCAAAGGATAAAAGTCCTTCGGACAAGCTTTATTTAGGTCGGTGTAATCAATGCAAACTCGCCATTTCTGGTTCTGCTTCTGCACCAATACTACATTGGTCATCCACTGTGGGTAGTCGATCTCAAAAATAAAATCAGCGGCCAACAGCTTGGCGATCTCTTCGTCAATTATCTTCTGTCGCTCGGGTGCGAAGATCCGTCTCTTTTGCCGAACAGGCTTCTTCGAGGGATCTACCTCTAATCGGTGCTCAACGACCTTTCTGCTAATCCCAGGCATGTCCTTTGGTTCCCATGCAAAAATGTCCGCATAGCAGCGAAGGAGTTCCGTAAGATTTGTCCGAAGAGGTTCTGGTAGACCCAAACCGATTTTCACTGTTTTGTCTGCTTTCCCAAGGATCAACTCAATCTCCTCCGTTTCCCCTGCAGGTGTTACCAATGGCTCGGAACTGCCTTCCGTGAAGGGCTCAATCTCGATTGCCAGGGTTTGTTTCTGCTTGCTGACCCCCACCCCGGAAGAGATGCACACATTCCGATAACAGCGTCGGGCTAGATCCAAGTCTTCAGCCACTTCTCCGACCCCGTGCGCTGTAGGGAACTTGATTTTGAAATGGGGGATAGAAGTCACGGCTTGGAGAGCCGTCAGCGTAGGTCTTCCGAGTATGGCGTTGTAAGCCGAATCTACATGCACAACATAGAATTTACACATTATTTCTGTCTGTTGCGGGGCTGTGCCGAAGACCACCGGGAGCTCGATAGTGCCAGCAACTTTGACCGGATCGTTGCTGAAGCCATACAGAGGAGCCTCCTGCCCAACTTCCATTTTTCGCCCTTCAAGATGCATTCTTTGATATGCGTGGGCGTACAAAATATCCACTGAAGACCCGTTATCTATCATCATACGTTTCATGTCTACCGAGCCCACTTGCGCGGTGATCACTAACGCCCCTTCATGTGGATCAATGGGCTCCAAAGGATAGTCTGCATCTGTAAAGGATATAATAGTTCCGGGAAAAGGTCTATCCATCCTTGGAGAGGCACCTGATATGGACATAACCGAATCTAGATACCCCCTTCTCTTTCTTCCTACCAATTTCCCCGACGTTCCCCCTGTTATTACGTCAATGACATGCCTTGGTGGCGGGTTCGGGACGGGCTGCACAGGAGGATTCGTTTAAACTGTCTGAACGGTGCGGTCGACACTTTGTTGATTCTTTTCGGCCACATATTGGACTAGCAGACCGCTCTGGATCTTCCTTTCTACGAAATCCTTCAGATTACAACATTCGTTGGTGCCATGGCCTGCGGCTTGATGATAGTTACAATATTTTCGAGAGTTGCCCTGCCCTGTCCTATAGTTGTCCCTCGGTGGCTCAAAGAACGGCTGGTTCCGGATTTGGTCTAGAATCACCGACCTGTCTGTGTTCAGTTTGGTATAAACCTTATTCACCTTCGGGGCGGAAGTAGGTGGACGAGTATCTCCTTGTCGCCATGAGTTGTTGAACTTCTTGGAACGGCTCTCCGATCTATCATTATACCCCCCAGTCTTCTTCGGATCATCCCGGGTTTTAGGGGCATCTGCCTCTTTCACCTGTTCCGTAGAGGAACACTTCAAGCTACTCATAGCCTCTTCCACAACGATATAACCTTCTGCCTTATCGAATGCCTCTGCCAGGCTCTTCGGATGATTGAACATCAACTTCTTCACCAGCTTCTCCGACTTCACTAGGTCCAGACCGTTCTGAAACAACCCCACGGCTTGGAGATCGTTCAAATCTGACACCTGACCAACGGCCTCTCGGAACCTCTTCACATACTGACCCAAAGACTCGTTGGTGTACTGCCTGACCTGTGCCAAAGATCCCGTGGGCCTCCCTCTTCTTCGGTTACTCCCAAAACGAGCGTGGAACTTATCGCAGAGTTCGGACCATGATGAAATTGAATCTGCCGGTAAATTTCCCATCCACTGCCTCGCATCCTTTCTCAACGTTGTAACAAACATGTGACATTTGGCAGCTTCAGTGAAATCGTAGTAGTCCATTAACCGGTCAAATGCTTGGCTATGGTCGTAAGGATCTCCCGAACCATCGTAACTTTTCATGTGAGGCAACTTCTTAGAGGTGTCCTGTAAGACCCCGAATTTTATGAAATAAAAGTATTCAATTTTTCTTATAATTACGATTCAGTAAATGGTTAAATTGATAAAAAGTTAAAGTTAAAGGTGATATATGAATTGTTTTTCAAAATAAACAAGTGGTTATAAAATATTCATTGTTGTCGGGGAATATTCGTTTGGTCGTGGAATATTCTTTCTGTCGTGGAATATTCGTACGACGGCGCAGACATTTGTGGGCCCCATAACAGAATAACTGTCGGATGAAGATAACGACAAATTTGAGTTTTTACAAATAACGGCGTAGTTGTTACCGTTAACACTGTTGGAATACCCGGTGGTTAAAATACAGTAATACGCGTTATTGCACAGTAGCACACGGTATTGCACAGTATTTTTGAAATTATTGATTCTTACGTAAGAAGGCACTACTCAATAATTGTTACAGTAATTACTGTTCAATATTTTATTTTATTGATTCAATAATTGCTGCGTTGATATGTTATATTATTGTTGTTTCAATAATTGTTGCTGCACAGTATTTTCCTTTATCAGATCAATAATTCATATTATTTGAATAATATTATTAGATAACATTATTGTCAATGTCTAGAAAGTTCTGTCTAAGGAGAGGTTTGGTCATCTAATTGCGCGCCAGTAAGGAGAAATTCTTATTGGAAAGCCCCCTCTTTCCTGGGAACGGCCTGGTTGTCATAAATGTGATTCTGTAATATTATTTGTGAATAATTAATTATTGATTTATATGATAAGAAAATATTTATTTTATGTCGATATAAATGAGGGATATATTTTTGTGGTTAAAAATGAAGGAGTTAATGTTGAGGTTTTTATCAGTATTTTTGTCGGAATGGAGGTATTAAAAATCAGGGTTTTTGAGATATTTTGCAGGGGTTATAATTTTTAATCCGACCGTTGGATCGTGGTAATTTTTGGATATGTTATACATATATAAGTTGAGTATATGTCCACAAATTTTGAACCGTTAAAAATGAACGTATGATTTGTTATGAATTTTACGAGATGACTGGTTCAGAAATTGTTGAATTTTCGGAGTTTATCATTTTGGTGGAAAATTCTAGAATTGGTGGGCTCCACTTGTGGTTGGTGAAGAAATGTGCTGAATTATATTTCAAATGTGGTGGGTGGGAATAGTAGCAGGTAAAGCCATCAGGTTGCAGGTCAAACCTACCAAAATTTTCCTATAAATAGAGGGCTAAGTTAGAATTGAAAATCACACCAGAATTCATAAGTTTTCTCTCTTTCTCTCTCTAGATTATTGAGTGTAATTTGTGAGTATTTAGATACTCTGTGAGTTTCTATTCATCAGTGCAAGTTTTCCTTCAGCATCATATCCGATATCCAGTCAGAAGTACTGCTCTTTTGAGGTAAGGGATAGTAAGGGATTGTAAGGGATAGTAAGGGATTTTAAGGGTTGTTATGATTTTCAGTTTCGTAATTTTTCTGATCTTCAAAAATTCTGGAAAAATTTGAAATGATATTTTGATGAGTTTTCTTGATTGTGTCCAAAAATGGTGATTTTTGGATGTATAGATTGAGAGTTATGAATTTTATGAGAAAAGACTATTTTAAAAGTAATAGCTTATAATTCCTTGTGGTTAACTCCAAAATTGATGAAATTTTTATTGGGAGTACATGTATATGATAGAAGTATACTCTGTAAATTTCAGAATTTTTAGACAAAAGTATAATTTTTGATAAATGTCTAAATATTCGGCTATTTTGGCCATATGAAAAATAGTAAATGACTTTTAAAAATTCTGAGAAAAATATATGTTCACTATGGGACTATATTATGCTAAATCTCAGAAAAGAAATATTTTTGGAACTGATTTGGTATTTTTCATGAAAATGGTCTAGTTATGAGTAAATGAATTAAATATGTTTTGTGAAGAAAGAAAATTGGAAAATAGGATTTTATGGCTTGAGAATCCTATATGAGGTATATGCAAATTTTTGATGAGGGTTTTGGTTATTGATGATGAAATTGTAAGAGTTGGTATTTTATGATGATTAAATGCATTAATTAGTAAAGTGTAAACAATTAAAATAAATTGTTTATAAATTTAAGTAATGTTATTCTTTCAATATCATTATACCGAAATATTGGTATGAATTTTATTGTAGAATTTCTATCTTTTGTGTCGGGGTTACTATTCATGAGTTACGAATATTACTCTTGAGATTAAAACTATATGTTGACCATATTATTTTTATAATCATATATAACATTTTTATAACCTTGATGTTGAAATTCTCTTTCGCTTGAGTGTAAAGATGGGTAAATTATTGGTATGATCATGACTATGGGTTCTCTTTGGCCAGTAGTGCAAAGTTGAATTGTTGACTGGTATGATCATGACCATTGAATTTATAATTGAATATCTTTAGCTTAAGTGCAAATGTGAAATGATCAACATGGTTATAATTATTGTTTATATAAATTCTTAAATGATTATATATTCTTTGAGGTATTAATATATTTGGCATGTAGTGCAAATATGAATTGTTGAGGAATATCTTTGGCCTGTAGTGCAAAGATGAATTGTAGATGAATATCTTTGGCCCGTAGTGCAAAGATGACCTGTTGTTGAATATCTTTGGCCAGTAATGCAAAGATGAACGGTTGAGGAATATCTTTGGCCTGTAGTGTAAAGATGAATTGTAGATGAATATCTTTGGCCTGTAGTGCAAAGATGGTCTGTTGATGAATATCTTTGGCCCGTAGTGCAAAGATAAACTGTTGTTGAATATCTTTGGCCCGTAGTGCAAAGATGGATTTGTTAGTATGATTATAAACAGGAACTGTGATTTGGTATAACCATGATCTTTGATGTTTCAGGTAAAGACGGGTGATGAAAATATTCTTCGTCCTGGGTGCGAAGAAAAATTTATAGTCACAATTATGATTATGAGTTATTCATATAATTGTGGAAAGGAACTGTTGAGTGATGTTACATGGATAAAATATTGTTGGTGGATTTTTAATATGGAGAAGATAATAGGCTTTATAGCCTATTTGACTCTTCTAATAGATTGCTCGTTCCGCTGCAACTATGGTTGAAATTTTTATCATTTACCATATGTTCTAAATCTCTGATTTATTGTTGATGAAGGCTATTGATAATATAATTATCTTTAGTCATGTTATTCTTTACTGAGCTAGGTGTGCTCACCCTTTTGCTTCACAATTTCTTTCAGGTAATAAGAGTGTAGCTGGGTCGAGCGGGGATAACAAGGGAATAGAACGGTGGTCATCATTTAGTAGTTATATTTGGTGAAGAAAATAGGGTGAGGCGAACCCAACGTTGGAAGGGTGTTTTATCACTATCATACAAGATGTCTAATGACATACAACCTCGTGTCATCATAAGACAGGGTTGTGCTCATCCACTTGCTGAGTATATCTATGGGCACTACCTATATAATCTTGGTGTTTGTTTGAAGTATAATTCTCAATTAGAGACAGTGGAGATAATGATAAGTCAAGAGAAGACTCACCATTGGGAAGAATATGATAGTAATCTTCTCGTTTTTCTTTGGAGTCTATTGGGTCAACCAAGGATAATTCTGTGGCCATATGATATCTATCATAACCTAGACGCGTGGCCTCCCATGTACGAAGGTTTCCTTGAGCATTTCCCAAAGATTCTAATTTCTAAAACAGTTTTTGACTATACCTTTATGTAAGGTACCTTTGTGAAGTGCTGATACATGATGGTGTCCAACGTCACAGTTGGTATATATTTGTATCCAAACTCACAGCATATGTGTTGTTGTATTTTGCACGATAATTGTTGTAATAAAGTTGTAGTTGTTTTCTGTACCATGTATTTGACGACTCAGAATGGGTTGGATGGAATGGACCTATTTTGGGGTTGTCACATGTCCGCCTTCTCCTTAAGAATATCCGAGGAAAACGGGGATGCTTTCTTTCCCGGAGTATTCTTCACCTGCTGGACCTCGGCCAACTGCTTCTGGAGTGCCTTCAGTTCCTTTACGAGGTACTCTACTCCTTCCGGTTGTGACGACACTTCCTTCTCCGACGACTCTCTCCTTCTTTGAGTAGGTCGGTCGTTGACTATAATACCCCCAACCTTCGAAGGACTTTCACGACGACGGTCTTCTGGGCGAAGTACCCGACTTTCGGGTGTACGGCCCCTAGATATGCTTCGCCTCTGGGTCTGATGACTGTGGTGAGAGTGTGCGACAATGAGTGCCCTTTTCATGCTCTCTGGAGTTCGTTCTCTGGATCGGCCTTTCCTACCACTTCGGATCTGCCCCGTAGGGACGTCACGACGGAGTGCTTCCTTCGATCTTCGAGGAGTAGGGCTCCTCGATCTTTCTCTCTTTCGATGTTGGCTTTGAAACCCACGTTCTGAATGAACCGGCTCCTTCCCACTGCGATGCACACGCCTTTCGGACTGGACATAACTGGACGCTTCATCCCTCAACTCTTCCATCCGGGACATCTGCTCGGCTATATCCTGCCTCTGCTTCATGAGTGATTCCATGGCCCTATCTGCCTCCTCTGCCATCTTAGCTAATTGGGAGGTCTTCTCGTCGTGGTCTAGCTGTTTCCGGCCGCGACCGGACTCTTTATCCGTCGTGAAGATTAACTTTCTCTTAACTTTGCCCACGGCCCTTGGACGAGAATCTCCATGCGACCGCTTGGAGGCTGTGCTAGCATGAGCACTTAGTGTGGGCCCCAAACGATCTCTAACAGAAACTCGGGGTGGTGAATCACCAACAGTCATCGGCTGTCCCTCAGGCGTGTCTGCTCTGCTCTTCCCCATACTTGAGAGCGTGGAACAAATGAATATTTGTGATTGAAAGCTCTGGAACACTAGAACTCAGCCCTCCTTCTAGCGCCAATGTTAACGCCAAGATATTTGATGACGTCCCAATCACGTAAGGCGTCCTAATCCTGCACAGAAAACACGATCAACACCAAAAGCTTGACGGCTGGACCGTCGGGGGATAGCTCCGGCGTGAGAGTCAATACAGGTGTTCAAGGTTTAACAATGGAGGATGTAAAAATATCTAGTGTGTTGAGCTAGATAGAAAGTGTATGCGTACCTTTTGTTAGGAGACCCCCTTGCTAGGTTATACTCCCACACTCGGTTTTTGTGCCACCAACCACGATCTGACACAGCCCCCTGCCTCTCTATGGTCTCAGCCGTGTGCATGCAGGTTGTCACCTCTTTTCTACTGTTTCTGCCGCCGGCCGGATAAAATCCCATCCACATTAATGATCTGCAGACTTTTGGTCAACTGCTCTCCCCTTTCATCATTACCAGTCAAAGTCTTAGATACTAAAAGATTTTATGGACCGGCCGTTTGATCCAGCCCATTATTAAGGAGATACAATAAAAGTAATATAAATGTTAAGCCCAATGACTATAAGACTTAATAGTAAAGGTCCACTAGGCTAATTAAATGGATGGGCCCAATCGGTCTGGCCCAATGAAAGAAATATCATGCCCCAACAATATGTTTATAAATATGTTCAAGTCATATGCTTACAAGTATGTTCAGAGAGTCTGATGATGCTATATATTAATAAACTAATGTTGTCTGCAATAGATACCGTAGAATCATAAACCTCTATTCAAACTGTAGTTAGATTAAATGACGAAAGTCAAGTGCCCAAATAGGTGTTGGTGTTACAAATGAATTTAAAATTGATTATCAAATATTTATAGATTATGCGTACAATTACTCAAAATGTATGAATGGTTAGAACAAAATAAAATGCACTTATTTCAATTAACAAAAAATATTTTATTATCAACGGAAGATGATTGAGGAATAACATGATGAGTTTCATTTAGTTTGCTTCCCGCGTTAATACCTGTGATCATCGTCGTGTGGCTGTAAACCCATTCCCTCCTCTCAAGTTGCCAAAATATCCCCAACGTGAAGAAAACCCGCCCACATTTAAAATCTCCTGCGAAATTTTCACGCGCCACCTCAACCTATACATACAATTACACACACACACACACACACACATATATATATATATATATATATATATATATATATATATATATATATCCCCTTGGTATTAATTATTGGAGCGCCTCCTAAACGATGGAACAGCCGAACGGCGTTGAGGAGAACGTAGTGAAGAAACCGGAAGCAGATCATCAGAACTCTGTGAAGCCGGGACAGGATCCAAGTCCGCAACCGGATCCGAAATTGGAAGGTGGTGGTGCAAGTGGGGAGCAACAGGAGGATATAAATGATGGTAAATCAAACGCGACATGGAATAAATCGAGGAAATCTGTGCGTTGGAGTGAAGAATTGGTAACAGAATCTTCATCATATACCTCCAGAACAATGAACCCTTCTTCAATTGATGTTGGTGGATCCAATCCTTATGTCGCGTATGCTCCTGCCCAATCGAATCCTTCGTCCTTCAACTTCAATAGTTAGTCTCTTTTTGTCTCTATATTTTGAATATCTATTTGTACGTGTATTTGCATAGAATTATGAATGTATAAGCTATTAGGCGTAGTATTATGAATTTCACATCTCTAGAAATAATCGCATAGGAACAAAAAAAAATTGTAACTGTATATGCACAGATTTGTGATTGTTATAAGCTATTACAGTTATTATGGATTTTCTCTCAAACATGTTCGTGTTTGCTTGAATTTGAGATTAAAAATAGTCAAACTGGAGACCATGATTATCTCATTCTCCCTGTATCCCTGTATCCCTGTATCTGGTTATATATTCAAGTGCGAATTCACCTGTTTGGAGTATCTGATTTGACGGTGTCCCAGAGAGAAATAGAAATGTAGCTGTGTTTGTGAGTTTTGTTTCAGAGTGAAGGAAAGGGATTAGAAGGGAAAGTTCTTTCTTTCCAAATTTTGCAAAGAACTTTCCAAAATTAAAACTCATCCCTTCCCTTCTCCCAAATCTCACAAACTGACCATTAAATTTCCCCTTCTCCTTTGAATTTTAGGTTTTAAAGCCTTACACCTTAAACTCGTACAAAGTTACGATTCAAATAGACCTTTTGTTTTAATGTAGAAGATACTGAACTGTCACATGCATTAATCTGATGAACTTAATGGAGGTGTTTCTTAATGATAATACTTGGATTTCATATATTTTTTTCAATCAGATTCGATGGATAATGTTCGAGATGTGCTAGGAAGATGGGGAAAGAAGGTGGGAGAAGCCACAAAGAAAGCTGAGGATCTAGCTGGGAATACTTGGCAGCACTGTAAGTTCCACCTTATTAACTATATGTGTTTCTATATGCCTGCTGCATCGTTATTAGTCATTTTCCTCTTGGTGCTTCTAGATATCAAACATTTTAGTATGCAATTAAAGTTCAGTTCCTAATAGTATGTTAGCCTCTGACTTGAGTAGAATTGAGTTCATGATAGGCTGACATATTTGTATCTTGTTTATAGCTCTAGCTGTCGATCCCTTGCCCAGATAGAAGTTTATCTCTATGTTACTGCAATTCTCAATGGAATTATGGTGATTGAACTACTGGGATGTGTACAAGGTGCAATTCTGATAAATATTAAGAAAACAAGTTATATTAGTTGATTTAGATTGGTTCCGAGGTATGCTTCCAAATATCCTTTCTTCAGCTGTTGGCAGTTCTCAAGATGAGCAGTTGTTAAAAGTGCTGTTTGTGTGGAAGAAACCAAATTAGATATTATTAGCCTTTTTTATGGAAGTACAAGATGAAGGTTTGCATGTTGAAAGCTATTGGACACATCTTTTGCAGTTTTGACTAGCTGGACGGTTATCCGACATATGCTAGTGGCTTAAAAGATAGAGATTACAAGACAAAAATGAATATTGATCTAAGTCCCATTGGTGCTCCATTACTTGTATATGTTTATTAACATAATGAATAGACTTACAACTCAACTTGTTATGTGGAAAAGGAGAAAGTGGTACAAGGGGTTACTTAAAGAGAAAATAATGGCAAGGAGAGATAGTCATTAGTATTGAATAGAGAGGAAGAACTAATATATTTGATTTTTTTTTTACTTTTTTCCGGTTTTCCCTCTTCCATGTTGGTGTTGGTTTCATTTTTGTTTTGTGAAAGTTACCGTAACAGTATCTTGTTTCTATTAATTGTTTTATTCTCATTTAATATTTGCTTGTAAATCGTTCACTTTAAAAGTTAGTATTACTGAGTTGTTTTTATATTTATTTAAATTAGTGAAAACTGCCCCTAGTCTTGCTGATGCTGCATTGGGAAGGATTGCACAGGGAACAAAGGTTCTAGCAGAAGGTGGTTATGAGAAAATTTTCCAACAAACATTTGACATCGTCCCTGAGGAGCAACTTCAAAATTCTTTTGCTTGTTATCTATCCACATCAGCTGGTCCAGTTATGGGAGTTTTATATGCTTCTACTGCAAAGCTTGCATTTTGTAGTGATAATCCTCTTTCTTATAAAGTTGATGACAATACTGAATGGAGCTATTATAAGGTATGCATGGATCTCAACCTGTATTTATCTTTACATAAACATAATTTTTTCTGATCCATATTGAGAAATATTTGGTCAATGTTGCTTTAAAATTTTAATTCTTTTACGTAATGGCGATAATCTATCTATATATATATATATAGGTGTAATGGGATAAAATATAATGGGAATTAAACTTTTCCGTATTATTCAAGCCGTATGATTCTCTGAATTCTGAAGTCTCTCTTGATCTCTCACTCACTGCTGACTTCAAATATGTCTTTTTACATCCCTACTCAATATATTTGATCAAAGAAATATTATCCCTGGGCACCTAATAATTCACAGAACTACTAGAATTGTGAGACATTGCACATGTTATATTTTCTTTGAAGAAAACAAAGTCAGAGAGTAATATTGATAGTTAGTATTTTACTAAAATTTAGGGGAAAGGTAGGCTCACAAATTACATTTTTGAAACACTTAACAGAACGTAATTAGGATTTTATGCAATGGCTTAGTCAGAATACTGTCAAGTAACTGTATTTTTGTACCTTTGTAAATTTTTTGATCTTTCCCCCCAATTAACTGTATTTCTGTACTTCTGATAAAAGGGAAACAAGAAAATGAAAAGGAATATCTATAGTGGCCTTTGAATTCAGTTTTCTCACTTCTGAAAGTAATATTTGTAAGCATTATTTACTTTAAAAAAAATTAAGCATTATTAATTATCATAAATATATATATATATATATATATATATATATATATATTTGAAATTGCTCGCCCCACCCCACCAGTTTTTTGTTAATTCTACCAGTCCTCTCACATGAATAGGTGATAAGTCCCACACTCATGTAAAAAAGAAGACTTGGTGGAACCAGTAACCTAATTTGAGAAAGTAACTCCGGAACGTGCCAGCACTATGTACCATCTTGTGAGAGCAGGCTCTCAAAAGTTCAGTGCATGAAGTTAATTGTTCCTCTTTGGAGCCATTAGTTGGGGTTTTCTTTCCTAATAGAAGATGGCATGCTTCTTTTTGAGAGTGGAGGATGGTACTCATTATTCTTGCAGTTTCAATGCGGCAATGCCATTTTTATTTATATGTTTTTGATAAATGTGTAAATTGGTATTCACATAACGACATGTAGAATGACATATTACAAGCTCTTTTGTTGTGTCCTTCACTGATACTTTTTTTCAAAGTGCTAATGATATATCATTTGTTTGTAATTATGTTGGCCATGCTCAACCTTGTTCTTATTGTGTGGCTTTATGTGTATGTTTGTGTGTGTAATCCGATTTTGGTGAGGTGATCATTAACTTGTAAGCTGTTTCGTTCATGCATCACTTATGACTTGCAACTATCTGGTCCTTATGACGAACACAAAAAAAAGGGGGGGTGGAGAATGTTATTTGTTACTTATGTTCCTGCTTTTTTGATGTGAAACAATAATCCTATGCAGTGGCGAAGCCAGGAAGTTTTAGCAGTGGGGTCAAAATTATTAGTAAGTTATAAAAAATTTGGCGGGAGCCAATTTTTTTTAATAATTTATACTTTCGGGTTAGACAAATGCATCCAAATATTCAATTTAATAATACTAACAAAAGGGGAAAATTACAATTGATTTCTGAAAACAAAACTGAGGTTGGAGAAATTGAAGAGACAGTAATTTCTATTACCTGCAAGGGCACATGGTTGCAAGAGAGTCACAGTAGAATAGAGTCGCACTCCAGTCTCCACATTCGCGGCTCGCCAGTCACCAGTACCCACTCCGATCACTTGCGAAAGGCTTTGATGGTTCACGGTTTGGCTTTTGCCTTTTGTGATTTGACTTTGCCCCTTCTCTCTCTGTTTTGTGGCTGAAATGTTGAACAGATATTGATGTATGAGATTTAAGACTGAAGCTTGGCGGCTTGGGTATCTCTAATTAAAAAAAAAAATCTGAGTGGGGTCAAAAATTGAGTGGGGTAAAAAAATTTTTTTAAGTGATTTCAAAAATTGAGTGGAGTCAATTGACTCCACATTTTTACCATAGCTTCGCCACTGATCCTATGCATAATTGCATAAACAAGTTGCTAGTATTTGATGAGGCTTTGTTTTGATGGGAAACAATGTGATGACTGTCTTTCTACTATGGTCTATTTGTTAATTTCTATTAGCTGCAAGTAAGATATAGTATAACAGAGATTCTGTTTTGCTATGAATACAGAGCTCAAGGGACTTCCATAGTTTTACTCTTGGTACATGTATACTGTTGTAGATGCATAATCTTAGGATTAGTATTACTGCAATATTTACTAACTTAGTCGTCTGCTTCTCTGTAATAGGTCGTTATTACGTTACATCAGCTTAAAGCGATTAATTCTTCATCTAGCAGAACCAATTCTGCTGAAAAGTACATCCAGATTATATCTGTTGATAACCATGAATTTTGGTATATGGGTTTTTTGAACTATGATGGTGCAGTTAGGTGCCTAGAGGAAGCCCTACAGACCCGCAACTTACATTCTGTCTGAAATAAATATCTTGGGTCTCTAGCTTTATTTACATCGTATGAGTGGGTTCATGATATCGCATCATATGGTGTTACTCTCGTAGATTCTGAACAAGGATATAAAGACGGAGAAGTGCGAGAAGGATTTGAATGCCTTTCATCGTGACGAATAATCTCTTAGATTTGAATGCCTTTCATCATGACGAGCAATCTTGTGAAGATACTAAGATATTGTTCTCGCTTCCTTTAAAGATGCTAGTTATTGTTCTCCCTTTCTTTTCAAATTTTAGTCTCAAAAATCCTTAAATATTACTTCTTGATTGTTTTTTATTTTTATTTTTAGCAAGTACTTATTGAGCTTATCTATCTGGTATGTTTGTGTTTTAAGTGGCCAATCTTGCAGATGCACAGAAATATTATCCTTGAACAAATGAATTATTTCAGTATTTTAGTTTCGAGTAATGACAATGAAAATCATCTTAAATTATTGCAATTGCCAAGTATGGTGGTTGGAACATGCTTCTGTCAAATTGTCAAGGCCCCCTTTTGAATCTAGCTGTGAAGCTTTCCATAGAGAGGCACATCAATTGCTCAGTTTACTGACTGATTATGTGCTAAACTCTTCCGTCGAGAAGAATTGAAAACCCGGCCGTGAAAATGATGGGAACAGTTGTATATTTTATACTACCTCCATTCTATAATAATTGTCTTTTTAGTTTCGTGCATATGAATTAAGAAACTCATTTAATACTATCATTTAAAATTCCATCACTACCTCTTTATGAAAAATTGAAAACTATTAATACAAGAGAGATTTTTTTGGAACAATGAGAAAAGTTAAATGTGATATAGGAAAATAAATAGTAATTTATTTTTTAAAAAAGTTGTAAATGATAAATAAATTTTTTTCTTCTAAAAAGACAGTATTATAGAACGGAGGTAGGAGGTATTATCGTGTTAGAAGTTTTTTTTAATGCAAAAATGGAAAGTGAGTAAGGTTGTCTAAATTCCTGGCAATATGACATATTGCGCCGGTTGGTTTGCAATGCTCATTCGCGTCTAGAAAATAAAACCAATAGTACAATTTTGACATGTGTGAGCAGGGTCTTTCATCATCTTTATCATGTTTTACTCTCTTTTAAAAAATATATTTTGACACTCTTCACATGAATAATAATTTAGACCCATCTGAATGTGAGGGCGACTTTAAGGAAATATCATCTTTTTTGGAAATAATAATTCCCTTTTAATAATTTTAAATTTTAAAAAATTGAAAATCAATTAAAATTAATTTAGCTTCAAACGATTATAATAATCACTACTATTGTATACTATAATAGTAAGATAACTTAGTCGCAAGGTCACATCGCGGATATTTTATGACATAATTTAAGTTCACACACTACTTACCTTGTCATTGCAAAGTCTTGAATTCCCACTCTCTTGATACAAAATAGGTGAGGGCCAAGGCCCTAGTTTTCGCTACCTCCTACTTCTTCAATTGTTTGGTAATCTCACAACTATATATGGAAAATAATGTATAATATGTATTTGATATAAATACTTATATAGGACATGTGTCATCTATACCATTGAAAATAAGAAGGAACTGTTAACGCCAAGATCTTCTCCCACGTCCCAATCACGTAAGACGCTCTGATCCAGCACAGTTCAACAAGTCAACACCAAAAGCTTGACGGCCTGACCGTCGGGGGATAGCTCCGGCGTGAGAGTCAGTACAGGCGATCACAAGGTTAACAATGGAGGAAAAAATGATGAATAGTGTCTGAGTGTGTATCAAAATGATAATGTTGTGTGTAGTGTTATGTTACCTCTTTTCCTTTTGTTATCTTTTCCCCATACGTTCCCCAGACCCGGTTTACTGTGCCACCCACTACCTCCTGACACCTCCTCCCATCTCCGGTCCTCTCAGCCGAAAGTGTGTAGCTTATTTTCCTACCTGCTACCACTGTTATCTCCCGCCGGCAATCGGAGTCCCATCCTCATTAATGCCATGCAGACAGGTGGCAGACGTAACAGTCAACTACTGCT
Source organism: Panax notoginseng (assembly GCA_016801055.1). NCBI lineage: Eukaryota > Viridiplantae > Streptophyta > Magnoliopsida > Apiales > Araliaceae > Panax > Panax notoginseng. The sequence continues at coordinate 250,664,845 of CM029012.1, forward strand.
TTTGTGATGATTATCGGTCAAAGATAAGATAAGTAATACCTTACGTAATGGATCAACCCTGTGACTAAGCCCAATATTATAGTCAAGTAGCGAGGCCCAAGTTGTTTGACCCAATATGGTAAAGGTGATATAATTCAGAAGACAAGCCCATCCGGCCTGGCCTAGTAGGAAAAGTATTCTGGCCCAACATTGCCCCCCAGTCTTTTATTAAACAGGATGTTTAGTGGAAGACTGACTGTAAATAGCGCGAGTCCACAGGACGAAAGGGCCCATTAAGCGCCGGCCCACCTTGGATAACCCACCAAAGCCAAAATCAGACGTTACCCTTTCCTCTCCCACATCATTATCCCCAATTAATGCGCCGCCCTCGGCTCTCGTGAAAATTTTGAAAAAATCACTCGCTATAAAAGCCGCTGCCCATTCTCCTTGGAGGGTTCCCTGCTATTTCGAATTCATACGAGCCTATTGTCTTTTCCTCCTCAAATTTCTTCATTTTCTCTGCAAATTCTCAACAATGGCATCCCAGAACCCCGATACAAGCTCTCCCCTTCGCGTCACCCCCATCTCCACCGTGACCCCTCACTCAAATCCTGACAAAGAGGTTCCGGGTTCAAACCCCCAAATCGGTGCCGTGAGTAAGGAAGCTCCGCCCATGGAATCACTTCCCAACCCATCTGATTTTTTCCAAAACGAGGAAGACTTTCCTCATGCCAACACCCCTTCCACCGTCAATGAAGCTGAGCTCTGCAACATTAGAGCTCGCTATCAAATACCGGATACCCACAGGGTACGGATAGCGGCCCCTCACGAAAGGATGTACCAGCGCCCCGACGGCTGGATCGCCGTTCCGGCAACTTTTCTGGAGAAGGGGGTGAGGTTCCCCCTTCACGCCTTCCTGATCACCCTCCTAGGGTTTGTTGGGGTGGGGTTCGCCCAATTGGTGCCGAACTCGTACATCCATATACTGGCTTACATAGCCTTCTGCTACGAGATAGGAGTTCCTCCTGCTGTGGACTCCTTCTTTACCCTCTTCTCAGTGGGGAAATCTCGGGAGAAAGGCTTCAAGGTGCTAAGTAAGATAGCCCCTAAGCCCAATGCCAGAATCGAGAAGCGGTCTCTAATGGACACTCCCTCGAGCAACCGAGGATGGCATAATAAATGGTTCTTCGTCAACGGGCCCGAAGTCTCCTCTGTCCCTGACTGGACCACTTCTGATCGCGTCTCTGCAGACTTCGGAGATATATCCGAGGAGCGTATAAGAGAAATGACGCGCATCATAGAGAAGATACCCCAGAAGGAGTGGAGCTTCGGCCTCTTGGGCAAACAAGCCTGGTTGTATGACCACAAGTTGTCTCTCATTAAGCCGACTTCGATCGATCGGAAGGACTTGGATAGGTACCTTTCTGGCAAGCCTTCATCCCCTTCCACCGAAGTTCCTCAAGAAGAGTTTCCAGCCTCGGAGGCCCAGGATGCAGAAGTCTTCCGCAGATCAGAGCCTGCTGAGGAGCCTAGCCGACCTCGACAGAAGAAGAGGGCGGTTCGGAAAGTCCGGTCAAATCCTCAAGGAACTCAATCAACTTCTACAGCGAGTTTGATTGACTTGCCTGCGTCCGAGCGAATGCAAGCTCTCCGGATTAAGAAGAGGAAGACCAACGTAACTCCTCTGTCTGCCGATGAGCTTCGAGTTCCTCGTTCTGCTGCAGTTGAGCCTCCCCCCGTCATTCCCGTGGAGATCCACGTTTCAGAAGATGAGCTCGAAAACCTGAACGAGTCTCCTCTTCTGTCTCGTAAAAGGAAGCAGCCTTCCGAGGATCAACCAGCACCGCCCTCCGAACCATCAGTGTCTTCTCCGCCGAGACCCTCTTCCTCCGCCTCCCGGCGAGAAGCTGCATCTTCTCCTACTGTATGGCCGGATTTTAACGAGAACTTTCCCTTTCAGCTGTTCGACTCCTTTGTTCGGGAGACCGATGACCATCGGTTCGGAAACAGCTCGATCAGGGATTTGATCGAAGAGGGAATGAGTTACCAGGCTAAGGTGAGTTGGTTCAATTAAAATATTTAGGAATCATCTGTTTCTTCTACTAACTCATTTTAAATGTCTGCAGGCAAATGCTGTCTTCGGGAGACTTCTTCCCCGATATAGAGAGTCTGAAGCCGAAGAAGATGCGGCCAGGCGAGAGATGGCTACTATGACTTCTACTCTGGAGAGGGAGAGAAGGGCTCATGGTATCACTATCTTCAATAAAGAATGCCTTCAGAAGGACTTAAATAAGTTGAAAGAACAGCTGGAGACATCCGAGGCCACCCACCAGCTGACCGTTACTACGAACATAGACCTGGTTCGTCGGAACGAGGTTCTTGTTGGGAAGAACGAGATGATGGTGAAGACCAATAAGAGTTTGGCTATACAAGTACACGACCTTGAGGCCAGGGATCTGAGACATCTGAAGGAGCGGGCAAAACTCGAAGAGGAGCTCCGCGAACTTCGGGCTCTGAGAGACTTGGGTCCTCCTCTAACCGGAGATCTTCGGAGGGAAATTCAACAAGAATACCGGGAGTCTGCCGAGTTGAACGAGGAGGTCATCCAAATGTTCTCGGATGGGTATGACGAATGCCGAAGCAAAGACAAGGCAAGACTCGTCGCTGCCAAGGTTGACCCGACCATCCTGGACTCTTCGGAAGGCGAAGCCGACCCGTAAAGATGATTCTCTTTTCCCTTAGCTGTTAGGATTTCTGTAAAGCCTCTATTTTGTAAACAGCATTATGTAAATAAAATATCAGCATTATTCTTTATGACTTCGGTGTATTTACTGTTTACCAACACTTCAAGCTCCTTTGCGGATTTAACTTAAACTGTTAATTAACAACTAGGCAAGTCGTATAACAGATAAGACGAAATCAAAGAACGGGGTATTCCGAACTCAACACTTAGAAAAATTTATGCAATAATAACAAAGTAAAAGAATACTTATTCGTTACCAAAGTGTGAGGTATATGCCGTGATGGGCCGGACGAAGTCTGAATGACGACGCTTGCCTACCAAGAAGGGCCTGACAAGGTCTTTAGGACCGATGACGTTCGCCTACCATGAAGGGCCTGACAAAGTCATAAGGACCACCTGCCGATGAGGCTACCATCGAATGGTCAGCGAGTCCACCCAAACCTCCTTACACCGATGACGTTCGCCTACCACGAAGGGCCTGCCGAAGCCATAAGGACCACCTGCCGATGAGGCTACCATCGAATGGTCAGCGAGTCCACCCAAACCTCCTTACACCGATGACGTTCGCCTACCACGAAGGGCCTGACGAAGCCATAAGGACCACCTGCCGATGAGGCTACCATCGAATGGTCAGCGAGTCCACCCAAACCTCCTTACACCGATGACGCTCGCCTACCACGAAGGGCCTGACGAAGCCATAAGGACCACCTGCCGATGAGGCTACCATCGAATGGTCAGCGAGTCCATCCAAACCTCCTTACACCGATGACGTTCACCTACCACGAAGGGCCTGACGAAGCCATAAGGACCACCTGCCGGTGAGGCTACCATCGAATGGTCAGCGAGTCCACCCAAACCTCCTTACACCGATGACGTTTGATTTTACCACCCTTGGTAAAAAATAACATGGGATCCAGGATTTGACTACCACGCGGGGTATCAAATAAATTGGCTGCCATCGAATGGCCAGCGAGTCCTACCATACCCCCTTACTCCATTGTGACCTTAGGATAAATGCGAAGATCAGTTGTGAAAAAAGTGACTTTTTATTGATGATGAACGGTTATGTACAGACTCCCAGTGGACTGACTTAGTTTCTATTGAAAGTACTTTCGGAGCCTGCCTGCGTGCCACGTGTTCTTAACTTCGGATCCATCCAAAGCTTTCAGTCGATACGTCCCGGGCTTTGGTACTTCGGCCACTTCATACGGTCCTTCCCAGTTCGGCATCAACTTCCCGGTGTTCTGAGGTGTAGATGCTTCGGCCTCTCTGAGAACGAGGTCTCCCACCTCAAATCTTCGGAGCTTTACCCCTTTGTTGTAGTGCTTGGCAACTCTCCTTTGGTAGGCTGCAAGTTTAATCAAAGCCACTTCTCTGACTTCTTCCAACAGGTCCAAGTTGGCCTTTAGTCCTTCGTCATTGTAGATCTCCCTGAATTGACTAACTCGAAGACTTGGAGATCCGATCTCAACTGGGACCAGGGCATCAGTGCCGTAGGCCAGTCTGAAAGGCGAGTCTTCTGTTGTTGTCCTCGGTGTAGTCCTGTAAGCCCACAATACGCTGAACAGCTCCTCCGGCCATCTTCCTTTGGCTTCGTCCAGTCTGCGCTTGATCCCGTTTAGAAGTGTTCTGTTAGTCACCTCGACCTGCCCATTTGACTGTGGATGAGCCACTGAAGTCTTCCTGTGCTGGACTCCCAGTTCCTTCAAAAAGCCTTCAAATTTTGATCCCACAAACTGGCGTCCGTTGTCTGATATCACCACTTGAGGGATCCCGAAGCGAAACACTACGGATTCTTTCATAAATTTCAGACACTCCTGTTCCGTTATCAACCGAAGTGGTTTCGCCTCGACCCATTTGGTCATATAATCGATGGCGACGATGACGAAACTAACCTGCCCTTTAGCCTTCGGTAACGGACCCAATATATCTGTAGGGTTTCGGCACAGAAACGCACAGCGGAAATTAAAATTTTAAAGCAATTTCCGAAACCCTATAACAGGATCCATGCGAAAAATCAATTAATTAAGAGGTTTAGAGATTATACCGAATATGAAAACGAGAGTCTGAAATCGACTGCGCCTCGAATCTCCAACGCAATACAAACCTACTGCGTCTCTACGGTATCCACACGAACGCTCCGCGAATCGTCTTACGATCTGCAGAAGAAGGAATCGCGGTACTAGCCACCAAGGATGAGGATTTTCGGAACTGTTTTCTCTAGTCTCTCTCTAAGAGCGGCTAGGGTTTTGTTTTGACGTAAAAACCTAAAGTCTGATATACATCATATATATAGCAGTCAGGAGGAATTAATCAAAACCTAATATTATTAAAATCCGAATTTATATATATCTTAATTAAGTCTTACTTAATTAATATACCTATATATAAATTATCCTATTAATTTAAATTCGTAATTTAAAATTATATCAATCATATTGACATATTTAAATCTTTACAATTTAAATTAATTTCCTTTTAATTACGTTCTTTGTGTGTGACCCTATAGGTTATTATTACGTTGGCAATAACCTTAAAATCATATTATAAAGTTATAAACAGTGAGCGGCATCTAGTAATGCATCACTGCTACCCAAGTAATAATAAGATCGATGATTCGATGCAACCTTTTCGTGACCAATGTTTCAATGTAATTTAATCCTTTTAACCTTAATATCCTAGATTAAACTCGAGTCATGGAATGTGTCATACTCTTCATAATTTAATCTGAGTTTTCTTGATCAATGAGTAGACTATATGAAACAAATCACTATTTGAGCATGGCCATGCATTTCATAGTCCTACTCAATCAAGAGGCCTATGGATATCACCTATAAAATATAGGATGGTTAAATTCCATCTAGATCACTCATATTACTCACACGATTCATAATGAACCCAATAATCACCTTTATAGTCCACCCTATTAAAGGTGACATTTGATGATATCAAAGTACATATATTCTCGTGTAGTAATATAGCGGTTTCAGGTCGGAGGACCATTACATCATTGTCACTATGAGAATTACTAATGACACTTCGCATAATGCTCCATATAGAATTCTCATGGTGGGTCTGTCCAGTACATTGTTCTCTAACATGTACCTATGCATTGACTTAATATCTCATATATTTATGACCAATGAGATTTGGTCATCAGTCAATCCACATACTAGTCTCAATGCATCATTGTTGTCCCATCAACAATGATACTCGACTAGGGACATTTAAGAACAATGATACTAATTATAATTATATAATCTCATGTTCAAGTCACATACTTGAAACTATATAATTTGTATCACTATTCTAAGGAATTTTATTATGTTAACAATTATATTACGCAGTAATTAAAACCATAATAAAATCATTTATTTATTCAATCAACAATAATATCAAATGTTAAGCAATTACATCAAATAATTGGCCTCTAGGGCATAAACTCTAACAATATCAACCCCCCAGACAGCGAAGGGTATAGGAGATAGAATCGAATATAGCTCTTCCGGTGGCTGATGTGGGATCGGACTGTTAAGCTGACACTTCTCGCATTTCTTGACGTATTCAGTTGCTTCCTTGAAGATCGTTGGCCAGTAGTATCCTTGCCGGAGAACTTTGTATGCCAGTGACTTGGCAGCCATATGGTCGCCGCAGATGCCCTCGTGAACCTCCCGAAGAGCATAATCAGCTTCGGATGGAGTCAAACACTTTAGCAGCGGAGACGAGAAGGCCCTTCGGAATAGATCCCCATCTATCAGAACGAAATTAGCACTCTTGTACTTGATTTTCTTGGCTAGCATCTGATCTGAAGGTAGAACGCCGTCTGCTAAATATTCCAGGTATGGGGTCAGCCAACAGTTGGTTCGATCAACACACATTACCGATTCATGATGAACACTAGGATGTTGCAGAATTTCCAAATATACTGATCCATCAAAAACGTTAACATCCGTAGTGGCTAACTTGGAGAGTGCATCGGCGATGGAATTACCATCACGTTCGACCCCCTGGAATTCGTAGAACTGGAAATACTGAAGCCGTTCTTTCAATTCTGCCAAGTACTTGATCATTCGATGACCTCGGGCTTCATATTCCCCGGAGACTTGTTTAACGACTAACTGAGAGTCGCTAAAGATAACTATTCTTTGCACTTCAAGACTCTTAGCTAGTCGTAAACCCGCCAACACTGCTTCGTACTCTGCCTCGTTGTTCGTTGCTTTAAACTGAAATCTGATGGCCTGTTGCACCTTGAATCCCTCCGGACTAGTCAGAATAATCCCTGCTCCGCTGACGTCTACGGTAGAGGACCCATCTGCATACAGCGTCCACGAACCCTGTTTCTGCTGAAGAGCCGCCACTATGCTGTCAGATCCTCCAGCTTCTGCTACATCCTCATCAGCTTCAGAAAACGAACACTCGACCACAAAATCAGCCAAGGCCTGCCCCTTGATGGCAGTTCGAGGATGATATTCAACGAAGAACTGAGATAGCTCCATCGTCCACGCAGCTAATCTCCCCGATACCTCAGGTTTGCCCATAATTTTCTTCAACGGCTGATCTGTGTATATTATTACCAATCTACCCTGGAAGTATTGCCTAAGCTTTCTACTAGCAGTTATTAAAGCAAAGGCAAACTTTTCAATATTTGGGTACCTTGTTTCGGCATCCCGAAGGACATGGCTTACATAATAAACCGGGTGCTGCTTACCCCCAACCTCGCGCACCAAAACTGCTCCTACTGCCAACGAACTAGCTGCTAAGTACAAATACAAGGGCTCAGCAGGAGCGGGCTTCACCAACAGAGGCGCCGAAGATAAGTAGGACTTGATGCTCTGGAAGGCGTCTTCGCATTCCGAAGTCTATCGGAACGTCTTGGCATTCTTTGGCCCTTTCAACGTGTCAAAAAACGGCAAACACCTTTCTGCCGATTTGGACATAAACCTCCTCAAAGCTGCAATCCTTCCAGTCAGACGCTGAACGTCTTTAAACGACTGAGGAGTCTTCATGTCCAAAATCGCTTTAATCTTTTCTGGATTGGCTTCAATTCCCCTCTGACTGACCAGGTAACCCAGAAATTTGCCAGCCCCTAATCCGAAGGTGCACTTGGTAGGATTCAGTCGTAAATTGTGGTGACGGACTGTCTGAAAGCATTTCTCCAGGTCATCCAGATGTTTGTGCACCAATATGCTTTTAACGATCATGTCATCCACATATACCTCCATATTTTTGCCCAACTGACGCCTGAAAACAAAGTTCATCATCCTCTGGTAAGTGGCTCCGGTGTTGATGAGGCCGAAGGTCATTTTCTTGTAGGCGTATACCGACCGATGCGTAATAAATGCCGTCTTCGGTATATCCTCTTTACACATGGAGATTTGATGATAACCAGAGAATGCATCCATGAAGCTTAACAAGGCATACCCCGAAGTTGCATCGATGAGCTGGTCAATATGGGGTAATGGATAGAAGTCTTTCGGACAAGCCTTATTCAGATCCGTGTAGTCAATGCAGACCCGCCATTTCCCGTTCTGCTTCTGGACCAGTACCATGTTTGCCATCCATTACGGATAATCGATCTCGAAGATGAAGTCAGCAGCCAGCAGCTTCGTAATTTCTTCATCGATGATCCTCTGGCGCTCGGGCGCGAAGATCCTCCTCTTTTGCCGAACCGGCTTCTTCGACGGATCTACCTCTAGCCGATGCTCAGCAATATCCCTGCTCACTCCCGGCATGTCCTGAGGCTCCCAGGCGAAGATGTCAACATAGCACTGTAGGAGTTCAATGAGGTTCTTTCTGAGAGGTTCTGGTAGACCTGAACCTATTTTCACTGTCTTGTTAGCTTTGCCCGGGATGAGTTCAATCTCCTCTGTCTCTTCGGCTGGCACGACCAATGGTTCTGAGCTGCTTTCCGTGAAAGGCTCGATCTCTATCGCCATGGCCTGTTTTTGCTTCGATACTCCTACTCCCGAAGTGATCACGGCATTTCTATAACACCTTCTGGCCAGATCCAGATCTCCTTTTACCTCCCCAACACCATGAGCCGTAGGAAATTTGATTTTGAAATGAGGGATAGAGGTTATAGCTTGTAAAGCAATCAAAGTGGGTCTCCCCAAAATAGCATTATAGGCAGAATCTACATTCACTATGTAAAATTTGCAAGTGATTTCTACCTGTTGGGGGGCTGTTCCGAAGATAACTGGCAGCTCAATGGTTCCAGCCACTTTGACCGGGTCATTACTGAAGCCGTATAAAGGGGCCTCCTGCCCGATCTCCATCTTCTGCCCATCAAGATGCATCCTCTGATAAGCATGAGCATATAGGATATCCACGGAAGACCCGTTGTCGATCATCATGTGTTTCATGTCCACTGAACCCACTTGTGCTGTCACGACCAATGATCCCTCATGTGGTTCGATGGTTTTCGAAGGGTAATCCTCATCGGTAAAGGCAATTACATTACCCGGGAAGGGTCTGTCAGGCTTCGGGTGAGTACCCGCCACTGACATTACCGAATCCAGATAGCCTCGGCGCTTCTTCCCAACAAGCTTACCTGAAGTGCCCCCAGTGATGACATCAATTACTTGCCTGCAGGCTGTTCGGGAGCAGGGAACACTGGTTGAATTGGTTGGGCTGCCTGATCGGGTCCTTGATTCTGCTGTCGGCTCGCTCGGGCGGCCACATAATGAACTAACGTCCCGTCCTGCACCTTCCTCTCGATAAAATCTTTCAGGCTCGCACAGTCGTTCGTATCGTGACCCGAGGCTTGATGATAGTCACAATACTTGCGAGAATTCCCTTTCCCGGGCTTAAAGTTATCTCGAGGTGGCTCGAAAATAGGTTGATTCTTAATCTGCTCCAAGATAACAGCCCTGTCGGCGTTGAGCGCGGTATATGTCCTGTTTACTCTCTGAGAGGGGGCGGACAAGCGTTCTCCACCTTGCCTCCAATTATTACTGTATTTCTTTGATTTGCCGTCGCGACGGCCTCTATCTCCTTCATTTCTACCCTGGTCACCCTCTGGTCTGTCCTGATCTGTCTCTTTAAATCGCTCTGAAGAGGGACGTTTGAGGCTATTCATGGCCTCTTCTACCACAATATAGCCTTCTGCTTTGTCGAAGGCTTCGGCGAGACTCTTCGGGTGGTGAAACATCAACTTCTTCACCAACTTTTCCGATTTGACCAGATCTAATCCGTTCTGAAACAGTCCCACAGCCTGTAGATCGTTCAGCTCTGTTACTTGGCCGACTGCTTCACGGAATCGCTTCACATATTGGCCCAAAGACTCATTCGAGAACTGCCGAACTTGAGCCAATGATCCAGTTGGTTTCCCTCTTCTTCTGTTGCTTCCGAAGCGGGCGTGGAACTGACTGCACATATCCGCCCAGGATGAGATCGAATCTGAAGGCAAAGTCCCCATCCACTGTCTGGCATCCTTTCGGAGTGTCGTGACAAAAGTATGACACTTAGCAGCATCGCTAAAGTCATAATAATCCATCAGTCGGTCGAACGCCTGACTGTGGTCGTAAGGATCCCCCGATCCGTCATAGCTTTCAATGTGAGGCAACCTCTTGGTGGGGTCAGCCTTTTCTCTCAGAATCTCCGCGGAAAAAGGGGATGCCTTCTTTCCCGAAGTCTCCTTCACTTTCTGCACCTCGGCAAGCTGCCTCCGAAGCTCCTTCACTTCCTTCACTAGATAATCCACGCCCTCGGGTTGGGACGATGCTTCTTTTTCCGGTGACCCTTCCCTCTTCTGGGTGGACCGGTGCTTTACAATAGAATCCCCAACTTTCGAGGGGGTTTTCTGAGGATGACGGTCCCCAGAGCGTCGTGCCCTCGGTGGATTTTCGGGCGTATGGCCTCTCGATCTGCTTCGTCTCGGTGTCCAGCTGTTGCGGTGGGAGTGCGCAACAACGAGCGCCCCATTAGTATTCTCCGGAGTATGTTCTCTGGATCGACCTCTTCGTTCGCTTCGACTCAGCTCCTTATAACCGACAGGGAGATGTGTCCTCTTCGATCTTTGAGGAGTAGGGCTCCTGGATCTTCTTCTTTCCCGAGGTCGATCCTGATTTTCACGCTCGGAACGAGCAGGCTCCTTTCCGCTCCGATGCCCCCGTTCTTCAGACTGGACATAGCTGGAGGCTTTGTCTCTTAATTCTGCCATTCGGATCATCTGCTCAGCTATATCCCGCCGTTGCTTCACAAGCGCCTCCATTGCCCTATCAGCTTCATCTGCCATCTTAGCCAAGCGGGCAGCCTTTTCGTCCTGGTTGTCCCGGTATCGAGCGCTAGGCGAGGCGCCTTCTACTCGTTTCCGGCCATGACCGCCCCCTTTCTCTGCTGTAAAAATTAGATGCCGCTTGGCTTTGTTCACAGCTCTCGGACGAGAATCTCTATGCAATTGTTTGGACGCCGTGCTGGCATGAACACTTAATGCAGGCCCCAAACGGTCCTTCACAGATACTCGCGGTACCGATTCACTGGCAGCCCTCGGCTGCCCCTCAGGTGTAGGTGTTCTACTCTTCCCCATAAAATTCGACGTAGAACGACCACAATGTGTGATTGAAAAATACTCAGGACACTAGAAAAAGCCCTCCTTCTAGCGCCAATGTTAACGCCAAGATCTTCTCCCACGTCTCAATCACGTAAGACGCTCTGATCCTGCACAGTTCAACAAGTCAACACCAAAAGCTTGACGGCCTGACCGTCGGGGGATAGCTCCGGCGTGAGAGTCAGTACAGGCGATCACAAGGTTAACAATGGAGGAAAAAATGATGAATAGTGTCTGAGTGTGTATCAAAATGATAATGTTGTGTGTAGTGTTATGTTACCTCTTTTCCTTTTGTTATCTTTTCCCCATACGTTCCCCAGACCCGGTTTACTGTGCCACCCACTACCTCCTGACACCTCCTCCCATCTCCGGTCCTCTCAGCCGAAAGTGTGTAGCTTATTTTCCTACCTGCTACCACTGTTATCTCCCGCCGGCAATCGGAGTCCCATCCTCATTAATGCCATGCAGACAGGTGGCAGACGTAACAGTCAACTACTGCTTTTGTGATGATTATCGGTCAAAGATAAGATAAGTAATACCTTACGTAATGGATCAACCCTGTGACTAAGCCCAATATTATAGTCAAGTAGCGAGGCCCAAGTTGTTTGACCCAATATGGTAAAGGTGATATAATTCAGAAGACAAGTCCATCCGGCCTGGCCTAGTAGGAAAAGTATTCTGGCCCAACAGGAACGATCGAAATTATAAATTAAAAATCGACGTTCGCTACATAAATGTTTACCAATTAATGCTTATGACTTATTAACTAAGATTTAGAATTTATAAAGCAAAGTTTAAATCCATATTTATTGGTCAAGTTAAATCGATCCGCTACTATTAGTAACAGACGTTTGTTTTCAATAGTATAGATGGTGTATATCTTATAAGAATCTATAATAAATACATGATATGAATTACTATTATTTTATATAAACTAATAAAACATTTCATATTTGTTAATTATATTGTCTTATAGAACAAAATTTGCTTCATCTTTTAATCGTACGATTAGAATATTGTGAAGAAGGATGAAGTGTGTTTTTCATCTCAATTTTAACAACTTGAGTGAAAATTATTCATATCTAGGTCTAAATAACCCTACCAAGACAAGACAAACTCACAAAAAGGAAGGAAAATACTTTTCCTTTTGAGGAGGAGGAGGATGTAAAACATAATTTCAACATTGGAGAGGCAGATAACCCAATTAGGTTGGCCATCACGACTTAAATTGTCTTCCTCCCTTCAAAAGTAAAGAAATTTCTCTTTCCACCCAAAAGGAATAAAAATAAATTTCTTTCCCCTTTTCCTATATTATCATTTTTTTATTATATATCATTTTTTTAATACTACTTTATAATAGACATGGAAAAGGTCAACTTGGTAAATAAAGAAAGAAATGCCGCTTTAGAACAACGTTGAAATTGAGAAACACAAGGCCATATAAACAGAAACAAACAAACGAACCAAACTACCATTCTTTTTCCGTGCTTCTTCGTCACTTTTCCTCTCCTTCTCCGTCCTCATTCTGATCCCACCATATACTCTCTTCTATTCTACCATAAGCATTTTATTTAATGGCCTCAATCTCGACGGCAATCGGCTCCAAACTCATTCTTCCGGCGGCAAAGACTTATTATGATGGCTTCTCCGGTGTACAATTCCGCCCGTTTTTTCCGAATTGGAGACCGTATAATTTGAACCGAATTAGCGAAACAATTTGTGCTAATGCTGAAACAAAAAACACTGTTGCGATCGACTACAATGATCCTGATTGGGCATCGAAGTTTCAGACGGACTTCGAGAATCGATTTCGCATTCATCACGTCACTGACGTATTCGACGATGCCGTTTCCTATCCCTCAACTTTCTGTCTCAAGATGAGGTATTTAACTCAAAATTTCTTCTTAGTTCAGCTACTTTTCTACTTGCATTTCGTGTTTTAGAGTGCGCATTTTTGCATTATTAGAATATAATTTGATGATTGTTATGTGATTTTGGATGTTTCAATTTCTCGCGTTGCAGAATATTATCAATTTTGTGTCATGAGTTTGAATATAAAGTTTTTTTTAGCTCTGTTTCAACTTCATTTTTTCATTTGAAAGAGAGATATTTGTTTAAATTTAAGATTTTCATGTTAGGACTCCGATAACTGAAGATTTTGCAGATGGATATCCATCTGATGAAAAGTGGAATGGATACATAAATAATAACGACAGAGTACTTCTTAAGGTACAATTTACTTTTCCTTGTTAAATTTAATTATATAACCTGTTTAAAATTGTCTCATACTTGGTCAGGTAGGGGACTCCTCATTAAATTCTTGTGACCACATTTGTCAAAATGAGTACAATAGTCAGCAGACAAGGACGCAAAAATCTAATTTGTGTGGTGCAGATTTTACTTTTTGACTTTGTCCCAAAATTGGAGGAATAATGCTCCCTCTAGTTCAACTATAAATTGAGCGCTCAATTTACAAGATTGAGGCACGACGACAATGAGTTAGACAAGCTCAGTGAGAGCAAATAGAGAGTGCTAGGGTGTATTGAGAAAATAAATAGATAGTTTATTTTTAAGTCGAGAGTTTGTATTTTTTTATACTCCCTCCGTTCCTTAATATAGGTCGTTTTAGAGTTGTGCACAAATTTTAAGGAAATGATTGTAAAACATTAAATATACTAACAATTGTCTATATTGCCCTTGTATTGTAAAAAGAGAGTGTTATTTATTGAGCAAAAAATAGTGAGAGAACCAAAGTTATATTTATTACTTGAGGTAATATTGGAAAATAAGCAATTAATACTTACTTGAAATTCTCAAACGACTTATATTTAGGAACAATAACATTTATCTAAAACGACCTATATTAAGGAACGGAGGGAGTATTATTTTTATAGTGGATTTCAAAAATATCTTCCCGTGAATTTGTTTCAGTTGGGTTTTTATGTAAAATTATTGTGTAATTATTTTATATCTCATACAGTAGTGTGCATGTGTTTATTTAAATATATTTGTGTGAGCCTAATTTGTCAATAATTGGTATCAAAGCTTTTGGTTCACGCCGTTGGTGTCTAGGAAAGTGGTTCAAAAGGCAGTGCCTTTAAGAAATGTGGTTATTTAATTGGTCACCATTGCAAAAGTACGGAGAGACAACCCTGCTGTTTAAGGGAGAACTTGGCGGAGGTCTTGAGTTCGACTCCCACTGAAATCAAACATAGGGGTCACGGACCTCGGCATAAGCCTGTTATTGAAAGCCTTTTCGGGGAGGGGAGACATAGTCTGATGGCAAGGCTAAGAAACTCATCTTTATCAAAAAATAAATAAAATAACGGAGAGACTCCCACCCGATTTACACTTACCTGGCCAACTGGTACGATTCGTTTATTTAGAAATCTCGCAGGTCACAAATACAAAGTTGACAAACATAAATATGAGGTACGATGTTTAACCATTTGATGGAAAGTCAAATTTTAGTATTTGACAGAGTACGGTCAAAGATGTGTTGGTTCAATAGGGATTGACGAAGGCACTAGAATGGAATGGGAAGAAACCAGCGAATATGACAGAAGAAAAATGGGAAAAACTTGAAGCAAAAGCCGTGACAACAATCAGATTGAGTTTGACGCCACATATCAAATATCAGATTTTGACAAAAACCTCTCTGAAGGACTTGTAGGAGAAACTTGAGAAAGTTTACAAGTCGAAGTCTCTATCAAATCGATTATATTTGAAGAAGTAACTGTATCGACTTCGGATGGAAGAAGGTTCTGATTTGAACCAATCATATTAATGAGTTTAATAGATTGGTCACCCAGCTGACTAGTATAGATGTAAAGTTGGACGAAGAAGATAAAACCTTATTGATTCTTGTCTCTCTACCAGATTCATACTCAACTCTCCAGACTACTCTCCTTGCAAGGGAAGGAAAAGCTTGCAGTTGACGATGTAATGTTAGCAGTCCTGGACCAGGGGCACTACTTCAGGAGATCAAGGAAACAGTCTTCTTGTATTTTCAGATGGGCGTGTCAAGGGTCCTAATTAAAAGAAAAATTATGGCTAGGAATGGGAAAGGTCTTAGTCGAGATCAGGCAAGAAGGATAAATCTCAGGTTGAGTGTTATCATTGTCACGAGAAAGGCCACTACAAAAATCAGTATCCATTATTAAAGAAAGAGAACAAGAAAGGTAAGCAGATTGAAAATTTTGTTAATGTTGCTGAGCAAGAGGATGTCTGCAGCGACGGAGAGCTGTACACAGTGAAAGAAAATGAAACTTCACAGGGTGATCTCTTATCCGTTAGAGACAATAGTAACCTTATAGATTGGCACTTGGATTCGGGTTGTTTTTTCATATGCCCCCTCATAGGGATTGGTTTGATACTTTTACATCCTGTAATGGTGGTTCCATGATACTAGATAACAATGCAGTTTACAAAGTTACTAGGATGGACACCATTAAAGTTAAAATGTTTGACGTGATTGTCAGAACATTGGGTGATGTAAGGTATATTCTAGAATTGAAAATGATCTTACTATCGATTGGAGTACTTGACTTTATAGGCCGTAATATCTCAGTCAAAGATGGTATCATGAAAATTACCAAGGGTTCGATGTTAAATATGAAGGGCCAGAAAAAGGGCACTCGTTGATAGGGGACATAGTGGTTGGTGGAACAACAATTTCCCGTTGATAGGGGACAGTGGTTGGTGGAACAACAATTTCTATGCAGGATAATTCCAACAGTGATATAATACAGAATTATGGCACATGCGATTTGGTCATTTGAGTGAAGGTGGAATGAAAGAACTTCACAAATGGCAGTTGCTGAAAGGTGTTAAAACGTGCAATTTGGAATTTTGCAAGTTTTGCGTGTACGAAAAACAATAGAGGGGCTTCGAGGCAGGAGCACATACTAGTAAGAATGTACTTGATTATGTACATTCAGATGTTTGGGGCCCGATCAAACATACGTCAATGGGTGGAGCCCATTATTTTGTTAACTTCATATATGATTACTCTAGAAAGGTGTGGGTGTATTTTATGAAGCAGAAGTCTGAGGTTTCAGAATCTTTTAGTAGTGGAAAGTTAAAGTAGAAAATCAGACCGGAAAGAAGCTAAAGTATTTTAGATCAGATAATGGCATGAAATACAAGGACAGGTCATTCCTACAGTTCTGCCAGGATAAATGTATCACCAGACACTTCTCACTTAAAAGAACTCTAGAGCAAAATGGGGCTGCAGAGAGGATGAACAGAACTCTATTGGAACGAGCCAGATGTATAGGTTGAATGCAGGTTTGCCCAAGAGTTTCTGGACTGAGGCACTGAACACAACCTGTTATCTGATAAATCGATCTCCTTCTGCTAGAATTGATTACAAAATCCCTGAGGAGGTATGGACTGGGAACCAGTTGATTTTTCTGTGATGAAATTTTTTGATTGTTCAGCTTATGTTCATCTGCCGGTCGTGGAGCATTAGTCCAAACTTGATCGAAGGTCAACGGAGTGTATTTTCCTTGGATATGAAGATGGTGTCAAGGGATACAGGTTATGAGATTCAGTATCCAAGAAGAAGGTTGTCAGTAAAGATGTGGTGTTCAATGAGAAACACATCTTGAACAAGTTTAAGAGTAAAGAATCTGCAACAAGAGAGTTGCAGAAACACCTAGTTGAGGTGGAGCTTCCAGATCTCCAGGAGAGGTCCTATAGTCTTGTTAGAGATCGGGAAAGGCGAGTCAACAAACCAGTGCAGAGATATGGGTTTGAAGACATGGTGGCCTTTGCCTTGATTGCTGGTAGTGGAGATCCAACTAGCTATTAGGATGTTATTCAGTCTGAAGATAATGAAAAATGGGCGATATCGATGGTAAAAGAGATGGAGTCTTTACAGAAGAACTAGACTTGGGAGTTAGTTCAACTTCCAAAAGGATCGAAGGCTATAGGATGCAAGTGGATGTTCAGGAAAAAGGAAGCTCAGTCTGATAAAGAAGGTGAAAGATTCAAGGCTATATTAGTGACAAAGGATTCTCTTAGAGAGAGGGAATCGACTACAATGAGATCTTCTCACCAATTGTGAAATACATGTCGATTCGGTTAATCTTATCTATCGTAGCATCACAGGATATGGAGTAAGAGCAGCTTAATGTGAAAACAACTTTTCTCCATAGTGATTTAGAAGAAAAGATCTACATGAAGCAACCGAATGAACCAAGGAAAGAGGCCTTAGTTTGGAGTTTAGAAAAAGTCTCTTTATGGTTTGAAGCAGTCCTCGAGACAGTAGTACATTTGGTTTGACAACTTCATGCTGGCTCATGGTTACTCTCGTTCTGAGTATGATCCATGTGTATATTTCAGATCGCTTGATGATGGTTCTCTAGTATTGTTGACGTTATATGTCGATGAGATGTTGATAGAAACAAAGAGAAAGTCATACATTTTTGAGTTGAAGAATTTGTTGAGAAGTGAATTTGACATGAATGATCTGGATCGGCTAAGAAGATCCTAGGTATGGAAATTCATAGGGATTGTCAGGCAGGAAAACTGTGGCTAACTTAAAAAGGATATGTGCACAAGGTCTTAGAGAGGTTTAACATGCACAATGCTAAACCAGTTAGCATTCCGTTGGCAGCACTTATCTTCACAGTTGGGCCCACAGACAGAGGATGAGGTGGAATATATGTCCAGGGTACCATATGCAAATGCAATGGGTTGTCTCATGTACGCCATGGTATGCATAAGGTCAGATCTCACATGCAATCAGTGTGGTTACCAGGTATATGACAAATCCAGGGAAAGAACATTGGAATGCTGTCAAATGGATGGTACAACCAATTACGGTCTTATGTTTGATCGTGATACCGCAAGAAGTGAAGTTACAGGGTTTGTTGATTCGGATTATGCTGGAGACCTAGATTCAAGGAGATCTACGATAGTGTTTGTATACACCTTTTGTGGAGGATATATGTGTTGGAGGTCAGTGTTATAGTCTACGGTAGCATTATCAGCAACAAAGGCTAAATATATGGCGTTGACAAAGGTAGGTAAGGAGGCTTTGTGGCTAAAGGGACTAGTTGAAGAACTAGGTTTCAAGTAGGGCAGTATAGTGTGATAGTCAAAGTGCTATTCATTTAGCGAAGAACCAGGTGTTCCATGCCAGGACTAAACATATAGATTCCATGCCAGTACTAAACATATAGATGTTCGGTATCACAAGATTCGTGAGTGACTGAACAGTGGTGACATTGTAGTTCGCAAAGTTCACACAAAGAAGAATGCCGCAAATATGCTCACAAAATCAGTTACAGCAGAAAAGTTCAAGCATTGCTTGGACTTAATTCATTTCATTAAATGTTGAGTTCGTGGTATCCAGGGAGAGGGATACATTCACAGACACGAAGAAGATCACAATACATAGTATTTGTATTTGGAGAAAATGAGCTAAGGTGGAGATTGTTGAAAATTGTTTCATATTTGGTCAGATGGTGGCCACCTCATTAAATGCTTTTGATCACATTTGTCAAAATGAGTACAATAGTCAGCAGACAAGGAAATGAAATTGTATGCTGTATGCATGCGAAAAAATATAATTTGTGTGCTGCAGATTTTTCTTCTTGACTTTGTCCCAAAGGAATAATGCTCCCTCTAGTTCAAGTATAAATAGAGCACTCAGTTTACAAGAATGACACACCACCACAACGAGTTAGAGAAGCTCAATGAGAGCAAATAGAGAGTGTGAGGGTGTAGAGAGAAAATAAATAGTTACTTTATTTCTCAGTTGAGAGTTTGTATTCTCTATATTATTTTTATAGTGGATTTCTGATCTTTCCTCGTGATTTTTTCTCAGTTGGGTTTCCACGTAAATTTTTTTTGTCATTATTTTATATCTCATACAATAATGTGCATGTGTTTATCTTAGTGTATTTGTGTGAGCTTGATTTCTCAACAGAACCTGCATAGACTATGATTAAACTGAGGAGCAAACGTTGCAAATGCAGACCAACCTCTCAACCAGCCCCATATAGTTGGGGATCTTATTGTTCATTCGCAATTTGCTCTTTGTTTTTATAATCAAATTTTGAAATATTGTGCACAGTGATTGAGCAGTTGTTGGACACGTTAGAAATTGTTTGTTTGAGTTGATTGGAAACTTACAAAATCATTTACGTGTCTGCTTATTGGAAACAGAATGGCATTGGTGAAAAATGATTCTTTTTTAAGAAATCTAAAATTTATTGATCAGAACATAAATGTCCAACTATGTATAAGGTCAGAAAATGCTATATCCAAAATTTTGCTCAGTATTATAACATAAATAATACATATTGAAATGTTCCGTGGTGAAGCACACAATAGCTGGAATATGTATGTCTGCCTTCAAACACCTTGGTTTGAAATATGAAAATTTTGAACTTTTCATGTGTATTTGCAACAGAGAAGAAACTCCAGAGACTTTTACAGCATATTTGAAATTGTTATTTTCATAACATTACATCTAATATTAAATTGAAAAATAAAATATTTTTAATTATGTCTCCACGAATGAGTACATCATGTATTTTGCTACTGGTATTGTGCTTGTATTGTCAAAAAATAAATTATGATTTTGATGTAATCTCCCAAGGCATATGCGTGTGTGTAAAAATATATAAGATTAGTTTCCAAAAGGTATATAACCTACCAGCTGAAAGTTACTTTACAGAAATCTTACTGTTTTCTCATTTGATCTTCTGCAATTTATGGTAAATTAAATGGAATGGTTTAAGCTTTTGTTAGAGTGAGGTTCTGCCTGTACCTTAGAGGTATGTATGTAGAAATATATCTAAACATGATTAATGAGTTGATTTTGTTTCCATAGTAAGCTAATATCTGCAGGTGGTTACTTGTAAAAATATGTAATAATAGATGGCACTGTCTTGGTTTTACATATTGTGTTGTCAAGAAGGGTAAAGCTAGCTAGAGGAATTCAACGACTGAAGTTTAAGAAGACAGTTGATATGAGACCTTTATTGGAGTATTGGAAACTTAGTAGTTTCCTTTACATGCCCTTTGTCTTTAATACCTATCCATATGAGCATATCAAATTTCTTTAAAAAGAGATTCATGTTAATTTTCCCACATTATTCACAGACTCATTCCTCCCATCAATCATCATAACCGCCCTGGTTATATTATTTTAGCCTTCACTAAGTTAATTAAGACTGTAATATTTCAAGTCAAATATACTAATAAAAAAATATTTCAGGTCATTCGCTTCTCCTCCCCTACATCTGCTGGTGCTGAGTGCATTGATCCTAATTGTACATGGGTGGAGCAATGGTATGTAACACCTGAGCTTCCCTTTTCTAGATGTAACTTTCTAACATTATTATGTTATTTCAAGAAGAACTCTCAAGACCAAAAAAGTATATAATATTATTTTCACTAAATTCTTGTATATATCCGATATGAGGACTGTACCTCAAATGACAGGGAGCTTGAGAGATAGTGAGATGCCAAGAGAAGTAAATGATGAGAGGGACAAGTTCTTAAACTGAGATCTAATGCTTTAGAATGGGCTGAAATTAAGTTTATCTTACTGCTACAACTGTTTCAAAGAAACAATACTTTCACATCTGTGGGTCCATTGTGTGAATTAGCTACTGAAATATCACGAATAAACTTTCTGACTTAGAATGTGTTGACCATTTGGAATCAAGTCTACTAGTAATAACTAGTAACTTCTTTACAGTTTTTATCTCCAACTAATTTAAGTATTCAATCTAGGGATAAACCTCTTAAACTGCTAAAGTTGCATTTTTGACAACGTTAATTGGGTATTATGTGTGGTCAGCATTATGACAAGGACACAACACTTAATTTAGCAGTACTTCGTAAATTTCATTAAGCCATCTGTCTTTGTTGAATGATAACGCCCATTCAACCCACAAATTCAAACCACAATTGAAGTTGGAGTAAAACATGTATATCAAATCATTAAAATGCCCATGGAGAAAACACACCAGGCATAATTTTCTTCACAAGAGATGACATGGGAAAATGGAGTTCGTGAGACTTCAAAATTGGACGAATGCTGTGGCTGGAAACAGAATGTTATATCACACTCCAATGGTGTTTCTTCTTCTATGCAGTTGATTTACCACTTGTAAGAAGGATTGTGAGTGCAGTTTGTGCCTCAGGAGAATTCTATTACTTTCTATTTCATCGCAAAACAAAATTAACAATAAGTGTGGAGAGATGACATGAGAAAATGGAGTTTGTTCCCATTTAAAGTGTCCTCATAAGTTGGACGAAGGGACTTCTGGATTTTATTTGATAAAATGGCATTTGCAATGTTATCTAACCTATATGAAACTGCATTGTTTCCAGGGTCCATCGTGCTGGTCCACGGGAGAAAATATACCACAAACCAGAAAACGTAAAAGCAGCAATTGTAACTTGCGGAGGACTTTGCCCTGGTCTTAATGATGTCATCCGTCAGGTGCGTATGATGTGTAAATGACATTGTAATTAAATAAGGTTATCAATCTACCAACATCAATAAGAAGTCACTTTTGATGGAGTGGACATATAGTGTATGACTGTAAATCCTATTTTTCCTCTTTCTCTGGAACTGCTGCAGATAGTGATCACCCTTGAAATATATGGAGTAAAAAATATCGTGGGAATTCCTTTTGGGTATCGTGGTTTTGGCAAGGAATTAGATGAAATGCCAGTGAGTTTCTTCTTTCACTCCACATTGCTTGTCTGCTAGTAACAGAAACATAATAACATCGTTTGCTAATAGGAATGGCTTATGTATCTGATATGTAAAATTATGTTTTCCAATTAGATTCATAATTTATTCATTAATGATCTAGTACTATGCTAACCAACTTGATGTTCATTTATTTGGTTGTGTTCAATACTACCATTCCTTAGTTTTTAGCTACTTAAATACAGGATTTGACTATCCTTCAACTAGCATGACTGATGTGTATATGTTTAAGACTACCTTTACACCATATTTGTAAGTTTTTTTTAGGGGAAAGGAAGGGGAGGGAAGGGGAGGGAAAATAATTAAAATCCCTCTAAATCCCATATTTGTGAGTTTTTTTAGGGAGGAAGGGAAGGGATTTGGAGGTAAAGTTGATTTCATTTTTGGTTCAAAACTTTCCTCCCAAAAGTGGGAGGATTTGGAGGGATAAAAAAGGATGGGAAAATTAGATATTCTATATATCCAAAAATAACTTTTTAAAATAAATAATATGACAATCTTATCACTACCTAGTATAACTCCAAATTTTTGAAAATACAAATTTTCTCTTTCCTTTCTTCTATAGTCTCCAACCCCCCACCCCTAACCTCCCCCTTCCCCCTCGCACCCCCCCTTTCAATGGACTCCCCCCTTTCCTTTCCCTTTTGTTGCTTACTTATTACGTACCAAAATGGTGATGTCCCCATTCTTAATTCGGGTTGCTTTTCTATTTTATTCAGTTCTTTGAATGGCGATGTCAACTTTGTAAATAAGATCCAACTTAATTGATTGTCTTTTTTTTTGTGCTTCTTTGATTGTCTTGTTCTGCTATATACCTTCTTCTTATCCCAGCTAGTCGGCGTGCATAAGCAAAATAAGATTTTTTTAAAATTTTAAATTTATTTATATTTTTTTCACAAAAAATTGTTAAATCATTTCATTTATTATATTTATACGTAAGGGTAATATAGTGAAGTATAGTTTAAAAATAAAAAAATTTCCCTTCCCTTCCCTACTTCTAAATTCACAAACAAGAGAAAATATAATTAAAATCCCCTCCCCTCCCCTCCCCTCCCCTCCCCTCCTTTCTTAAACTTACAAACAAGACAAAGTAAAATTATAATCTCTTCCCATCCCATCCCTTCCCCTTTCATACTTTCCCTTCCCATCCCATCTCTCCAAACTCACAAACACAGTATCAGCTACCACTATCCCCTGCACTATTATATTTTATTAACTTGGTGAGGATATGAATTATCATGTTGCATCAATTGATGGTTTCCTCAATAATGTTCTTTTGGCCCTTAATTTACCAGAAAGTTAATTGTCTTGCAATAAGATCATTTGTGTCCCTTGAACTTCATAACTGAAGTAGATTTTCCCACGTGTCAACTGGTCATCATAAAAGGTCATGGTAAACCCTTAGTCTGCCATCCCAACAGCTCTTGAGCACATATCACTCCTTCACAAAACTGATGATACTTGGTCGATAAAATAAATTAAAACCTTGATGATCAACTATTTATGTCGATTACAGATAGCTCTTACAAGGCTAGTTGGTTCTGATTCTGATATATGCTTTAGGTTGTGTGTATTTTCTTCTTTCCAGGAAAATATGTTTTAAACGTTATTTATTTGTTTACTTTTCTTTTCTGTAACCAGTTATCTAGGAAAGTGGTTCAAAATGTTCATCTTTCGGGTGGAAGCTTATTAGGAGTTTCTCGCGGAGGACCCATTGTTAGCGACATTGTGGACAGCATGGAGGTGCTCAATTGTCTTTGCTAGTTTTCTTTAGGCTTGCCATACAAAATGCATATTAGGAATGATATGCTCTTGTATGTGCCTTTGCGGACTGATTATAGGAAAGAGGAATCAACATGCTTTTCGTGCTGGGTGGAAATGGTACACATGCTGGTGCCAACGCGATACACACTGAGGTTGGTAAGCATGTGGCCTTATACTTAACTGGTGCACTATATTTATGTTAAGATATACTTTAATGTAAGTCTCACTTAAATCCTATTGTTGAGGGCAAGGTAACTTCTTCGGATACTCAACGTATTGGTCTATAAAAAAACTTTCACTCATTTTCCACTGAAGAACTGTGTTATTGTTTTTGGTATCAAATGTAATTTGGCCAAAATACTCAAAGAACTGTATTATAAGACCGTTATTGAGGTAGAAATGCTTACACCAGTCACTCCTCACAATTCATGTAGTATCTTACCCAATCCATTTCTTTCTGTTTTTGGTGTTTAGTGCCTTAAAAGACGATTGAAGGTGGCTGTAGTTGGTGTGCCAAAGACTATAGATAATGACATCCTGCTAATGGATAAAACTTTTGGCTTTGATACTGCTGTTGAAGAAGCACAACGAGCTATTAATTCTGCATACATTGAGGTAAAGCTGGTTCTAGTTATGTTTATTTATAGCTCTTGTTGTAGTTGTTTAATATGCATTCATCATTATTTTTGTTGCTTTCGCAGTAAGAATTACACAAAATATTTTTCCTTAATTCATTCCTAGTATAGTTCAATTTTAACAATTTATTTATGACAGGCGCATAGTGCTTATCGTGGTATAGGAGTTGTCAAATTGATGGGTCGTAGTAGTGGATTTATAGCTATGCAAGCAACCCTTGCTAGTGGACAAATTGATATTTGCTTGATCCCAGAGGTATTATTACTGGATATTAATGTATAATATATTCATTTGAGCCCAGCTGCTAGAACTGAATAAGATTTTCTTCACAGGTACCTTTCAACTTACATGGATCCCATGGTGTCTTGGGGCATCTAAAGTATTTACTTGAGACAAAGAAATCGGCTGTTGTCTGTGTAGCAGAGGGATCTGGGCAGGTGATTTGCATGATGTTTTCATTTGTTAAGGGTTCTTATTAATGCCTTCTTGAATTAAGTGGACCATTTGGTACTGAAGTCTGTGTGTTCTACTGAGAATATCATACATCTATCCAATGTGATTCTTTGTCCAATATTTGTAGTCTTCTATTAAAAAAGCTTTATCGAATGCAAAATACAAAGGGAATAGAATATTTGATTTCTAGTTCAAGAAGCCCATGCTAGGATTTATCGATGCTTCCGTTGCAAAACCCATAAACAATGCTTTGGCCTCTGCAATCCAGTTTGGTGGACTGATTATTTATGTAAGTTTGGAAGTTTATGCTCTTGCTTGTTTTGATGCAGAATTTCCTTGAAAAAACTAATGCCAAGGATGCATCGGGAAACACTGTATTAGGAGATATTGGTGTACACATACAACAAGAGGTTAGTTGACTTGATATTCGATGAACAGTTATTTAGATTTAGTTTAATTACATTTGAAAAAGTCAAACAGTTCAATATTTTTTTTGTCCTTTACTCTCATTTCCTTTTTTCTGATAGTGGAGCCACTCCTATGGTTTTTACATTCATCATTATGCTAGATTAAGTATCCTTCTGTGCTTATATGCGGTGTTAATGTCTATGACTCGATGCACGTTAAGTTCAATACCAAATCAAGTGGCTAAATATTTTGGTAGCACAATCTCTACTCTCATTTCAACTATCTGGTAATTTGGTATATTATAGGTGTTGAATAAATTATACAGGAACATGTTATTGCATAGAATAAATAGAATCAATTAATCATAATATTAAGTACTTACATGAATTGAGAGAAATCATCTTGTATGTATCACGCTTCCGCTGCGTTTAAGGGTGAAGGTCTTCAATTGCCTTTCTCAATCTTAGGATGGATGTATAGGTGTGTATAAAGTTCTTGAGACGACAATTGGGACCAAACCCTAACTGTTTTATTTATAGAATAACTAAGGGTCAAAATCGTCCATCAAGATTATGAAACCCTAGGGCCTATTATGTTAAATACTATTAGGAATATTATTTATAGGCCACATAATTAATTACCAAACCCATAAATAAAGTTATTAAATTAATACAATATGTAAGCCCAATAATTATATAAATAGTAGAGACCACATAAGGAATAAAATATTCTAACATTCTCCCACTTGACCGAAATACTATTTATATACAAAATATAACGCTTACTATCATTAATTTGGCCAAGTATTAATTTAATATCTACATCTTGTTCAAATAAAAACACCAATGCGAATTAATACAATCTTTGTGTCACTATTAACACAAGATCCCCATTAGTTACACAATTAGTACTTTTATTAAAACAAAGATTAACATTAAGCACAACAAGTATGAATAGAGTTTACATAAGTGGTAATAGATTAAACTCATTCATATGGTCCAAAACATAACCGTACCGTTTGCTCACAAGATCTCAAGTGTGCACAATAAAGAGAATAGCAAACCATAAACATAAAGTGAAGTTCAAAACAACGAGATCAAAATTGTTGTCTTACATAAAATAACTCACTAATTAAGACTACCAGTTAAACCCATGCCGGCAACATGCTCTAAAAAGAGCTTGGGTGGTAAGCCTTTCGTAAGTGGATCCGCTAACATATCATGCGTACTAATATACTTAATGACAACGCTTTGATCTTCAACTCTTTCCCTGACAAATAAGTACTTAGTGTCGAGGTATAGTCCAGCACCACTCGAACTAGTGCTATTGGAAAAAATAATAGCAGAATCATTATCACAAAATACTTTCAATAGCCTTGAAATGGAATCTACAACTTTAAGTCCTGAAATAAGATTCCTCAGCAATACGGCGTGACAAGTAGCATGATAACAAGCCACATATTCTGCCATCATCGTGGAAGTGGTAGTTAACTCCTGCTTATGACTTCTCCACGAAATAGGGTCTCCTGAAAGCATAAAAATGTACCCTGCTGTAGATTTCTTTTCATCTTTACACTTAGCAAAATCAGAATCAGAATAACCAACAACTTCAAGGTTATCTGTTTTTCTAAATGTAAGCATAAAATCCTTAGTACCCTGTAAGTAGCGTAAAATCTTTTTGGCTGCTTTCCAGTGATCCAAACCTGGATTGAACTGCTAACGTCCAAGCATGCCAGTTACATACGCTATATCTGGACGTGTACAAACTTGAGCGTACATAAGACTCCCAACCACAGAAGCATAGGGAATAAGATTCATTTGATCACGCTCAAGTTGATTCTTAGGGCATTGATATAAGCCAAATTTGTCACCCTTAACAATAGGTGCGACAGTAAGGGAGCAATTTTGCATGTTGTATTTGTTAAGAACTTTGTCAATATAAGCTCTTTGGGACAATCCTAATATCCCACGAGACCTTTCTCGATGAATTTCAATACCTATAACATAAGAGGCTTCACCGAGATCCTTCATATCAAAATTTCCAGAAAGAAAACGTTTGGTCTCATGCAACATGTCTAAGTTATTACTTGCAAGTAGTATATCATCAACATACAAAACAAAAATAACAAATTAACTCCCACTGACCTTCAAGTATATGCATTGATCCACTATATTTTTCTTAAAATCAAAATTATTCATCACCTCATGAAACTTAAGATACCATTGTCGAGAAGCTTGTTTTAACCCATATATGGACTTCTTAAGTCTACATACCATATGTTCCTTGCCTTTAACCAAAAAACCTTATGGTTGTGCCATATAGACATTCTCATGCAAGTTACCATTAAGGAATGCAGTTTTAACATCCATCTGATGTAACTCTAAATCATAATGAGCTACTAAAGCCATGACTATTCTAAATGAATCTTTCCTGGATACTGGAGAGAAAGTTTCATTATAATCCACACCTTCCTTTTGAGTGAAACCTTTAGCAACCAATCTAGCTTTATACCTTTCAACGTTCCCTTTAGGATCTAATTTGGTCTTATAGACCCACTTACAACCAACAGGTTTAAAACCTTTTGGTAACTCCTCAAGATCCCAAACGTTATTAAGCTCCATTGATTTCAACTCATCATTCATGGCTTTAAGCCATTGAGTTGATTGAGCACTCATAATGGCTTCTTTATAGGAGATAGGATCATTTATCTTACTTGAATCATAGTCAATCTCATTAAGATAGGTTATAAAATCATCAAAATTAATAGGCTTTCTAGGTCTTTCGGACCTTCGTAAAGGCTGCACAATTTCAAGAATATGATTTTCAATAATGTGAGGTTCAACATTAGGTGGTGGCTCAGCTATCTCAGGGGTATCATTCGCCTCAATGGGAGGTTGTGCCTCACCTTCTTGAATTACAGGATTAGAAACATAAAACATGTTTTCTTCAAGATCAATTTTTCTAGGCTCACCACTCCCACTTAAATCACCATTCTCTAAAAACTCTGCATGCCTAGTCTCAACAATTCTAGTGGTATGAGAGGGACAGTAAAATCGAAAACCCTTAGATCTCTCAGGATATCCAATGAAATGACAACTAATGGTTTTAGAGTCAAGTTTCTTTATTTGTGGATTAAAAATCTTAGCCTCGGCTGGACAACCCCACACCCGTAAGTATTTTAAACTAGGTTTCCTACCTGTCCAAATTACATAAGGAGTGTTAGGGACAGATTTGCTAGGAACCCAGTTTAAAATATGAACAGCTGTCTTTAATGCCTCAGTCCACAAAAATATAGGTAAGCTAGTATTGCATAACATACTACGGACCATATCAATATGGGTACGATTTCGCCTCTCAGCTACACCATTCTGCTGCGGTGTACCAGGCATTGTATACTGAGTGACGATTCCATTTTCTTAACAAAATAAGACAAATGGGCCAGGACTATGACCTGTATCGGAGTGTTTACCATAATACTCCCCGCCTCTATCTGATCTCACTACTTTAATTTTTCGCTCAAGTTGATTTTCAACTTCAGCCTTGAAAACTATAAACATATTTAGTGATTTAGATTTTTCATTAATCAGGTACACATAAGTATAACGAGAATAGTCATCAATGAACGTAATGAAAGATTTGTGTCCACCAATTCCTGGAGAAAATGGTCCACATATATCAGTGTGAATCACCTCAAGAAGTGCACTACTTCTAGTTGCTCCTTTCTTATTACCTTTCACAAATTTTCCTTTTATACATTCAATACAATGGTCAAGATCAGAAAAATCTAGTGAATGAAGAATTCCATCCTTTACAAGACGTTGCATTCTGTCTTTTGAAATATGGCCTAAGCGTTTATGCCACAATTTTGAAGAATTCTCATTATCTAGTTTTCTCTTAGTTCCACTTTTAGAGGTATTTTCTGTCACATTCATTGTTAATAAGGATTCAGCAAAGACATTATCCAAATTTATCTTATAGAGGTTTCCCTCTAAAGAGCCAGAACCAATAACATGAGAGTAATGATAAATAATTATTTTATTATTCCCAAACTTAAACGAAAATCCATCAACGTCAAGTTTAGATACAGAAATTAAATTCCGTGTCATACTGGGAACATAAAGAGTATCATATAAATACAAGGTGAAACCACTCTCCAAAACTAAAGGAAGAGTTCCTACAGCTTCAACTTGTATAGACTCTCCATTGCCAACTTTAATGGTTCTTTCCCCCTTTTGGAGCGTCTTCTTTGAAAGGAATCCCTGCAATGAATTAGTAATGTGAACCATAGCACCAGTGTCAAGCCACCATGCATTAGAAGGAACATCAATTAGAAAGGATTCATAAGTTACATAATTGAAGGACGATATACCTTTCTTTTCAAGTCATTCTCTGAATTTAGGACATTCTTTCTGAATATGTCCTTGCTTCTTACAGAAGTGACATTTAGGACCTGCCTCAGAGTTGTTACCTGAATGATTTGTCTTATTTGTTTTGGTAGAAATTTGCTTATCTTTATTCTTAAAACCTTTGCCATTTTTATGAGCCTTCTTCTTATGAGATCTAGTGGTAGTTAGATGAGCAACATTAGGTTTTTCAATCTTAAGCCTTTCTTCTTCTTGGACGCACATGGCAATTAACTCACTCATCTTCCATTTTTCTTTCTGCGTGTTATAATTGATCTTAAATGGATCAAACTGTGCAGGAAGAAAAGTCATAGTGAAGTGAACAAGTAAACCCTCAGAAATCGCCATGTCCATACCCTTTAATTTAAAGGCCATGTCGTTCATCTCGCGCACTCCACTAACCCCATCATACCTGCTAGTGAGCATTTTCAAAATAAGGGTACTTGCATGAGTTTTAGAAGAACCCTTAAATTGTTCCTCGACTGAAGTTAAGTACTCTTTAGCATTCTCAGAGTCAGGAATGGCTCCTCGAATAGCTGTCGTGATAGAGTTTTTCATAATCATAAGGGACATGCAGTTGGATCGCTCCCATTTTTCATAAATAGATTTTTGCTCAATTGAGCTTGTATCTGTAAGTGGAGCAGGATGATCAACTCGTAATGCATAGTCCAAATCCATAACGCCGAGAACAATTTTCACTTGCTCT
Organism: Panax notoginseng; assembly: GCA_016801055.1. Taxonomy (NCBI): domain Eukaryota; kingdom Viridiplantae; phylum Streptophyta; class Magnoliopsida; order Apiales; family Araliaceae; genus Panax; species Panax notoginseng. Next base: position 250,695,232 of record CM029012.1, read on the forward strand.
TTCCAAACAGTAAAATTAGTTCCATTCAAGACTTCAATTCCAGAGAGATACCCAGAAATACTAGTTGGAGTCAATGCTGAAATACAATCAAGCTCATAAGCATGCTTACAAAAAGCTAAAAGAAATCCACAATGTACAACAATAATTAATCATAATAAAAACCAACTGTAGGGCAAGCAGTTAGTTATATAAAATCTATTTACAACACCTAAAAATAGATTTTAATGAGATGTTGGTGCATAATTATTAATTTTTCGTTGGTCCAATTAATAATATACTAATAACATCTCCATAAAATAATGCACAACACATTTATCCACGCATCACCGTTGGGCAGAAAACGAAATAAACATGTTACTTATGCAATAAAATTCCATTTAATAAATTCTAATTCTAATTTTCCGTTGGGTAAATTTAAAATCTTTATTTATTAAATGTAACATTATGTGACTTTTCTTAATCTTTAATTGTTTCAATTAATAATCTTCCGTTGGGCTGATTATTAATTTTAACAATAAAAGAGTCACGCATACATGTAAATTATTATGATCAAACTCAATTTTCTTTAAACATATTAATCAAGTTTGAAAATTAACATTATTTAAAATTTACATGTAACAACTTAAAAGCCCTAATATTTATCACACCATGTTCAAAATTTTAAATTTAAAATTAAAATATATAATTATGAACATGAATTAATTATAAAATAATCACGTTAATTTTAACATGAATACATAAGGGCATAAGAATATCATAAAATTATCTAAACATAATAAATAATAAATTGAACATATATAATTTTAATGTTTATGTTTATGTTCACGCATAACATTATGAACAATAAAACTTTATGCATAATACATATATATATGTTAAACGTTATATATATTTATATGCAGTACAGTACTATATATATATATATATATATATATATATATATATATATACAATTTTCAATGCCTCGAATTACCCTAGCTAGAGTCATTTAAAGGCCGCTTACATGTACTACATGGGAAGTTTTTTATTAACATGATGTACTCTGCTGCATATATATATATTGAATTTATTGTTCTGATATGTTCTTGGGACATGTTTTTGTTCATAGTTCACAAGCTTTCGTATTGAAAAATTCAAGCAGTACTTAATGTTTATAATTATATATGCATCAAATTTCTAGAATTCAAGATGCTTCTATCTCTAAATAATATTGTACCCATAAAGAGGTTATGCAAAATTAAAATTCTAGCATAATTAATACGTAATTAATTTATTCTATAAAATAATGTAACCAAGCTTTGATACCAGATGTTGAATAAATTATACAGGAACATGTTATTGCATAGAATAAATGGAATCAATTAATCATAATATTAAGTACTTACATGAATTGAGAGAAATCATCTCGTATGTATCACGCTTCCGCTGCGCTTAAGGGTGAAGGTCTTCAATTGCTTTTCTCAATCTTAGGATGGATGTATAGGTGTGTATAAAGTTCTTGAGACGACAATTGGGACCAAACCCTAACTGTTTTATTTATAGAATAACTAAGGGTCAAAATCGTCCATCAAGATTATGAAACCCTAGGGCCCATTATGCTAAATACTATTAGGAATATTATTTATAGGCCACATAATTAATTACCAAACCCATAAATAAAGTTATTAAATTAATACAATATGTAAGCCCAATAATTATATAAATAGTAGAGACCACATAAGGAATAAAATATTCTAACAATAGGTACCTCTTCAAGATAATTGCAGTTGAAATTTGATTACACATTTTTCAGTCCAGTGACAATATTCTGAGTTCTCTCCTTCTATGTTCTTCCAGAAGAAAAAGAATAATATTAATGCTGCTAGTAAATGAGTATATACAGGTTAAAAGCTTGATCAACCTAACACAGGATGTTATAGATCATTTCACATGTTCATCACATAATTAATAAAGTTTTCATCTATTTCTGTTACGTGTTCTCTCACATAATATATATATATATATATATATATATATGTATATATATACATGTATATATATTATAAAAGAATACTAATATTAAGAACAATGATTAGTGAAAAGAGAGCATTCTCATATCGTATAAGTTGTAGTATATTTGCATATATTTCATTCTCTTTACAATGCTTCTATTTATAGGTACATGAACATCAATACTTGGAGGTTTCAAAACTCAAAGGTCACGAGTTTCAAAACTTAAAAGACATGGGAGTTTCAAAAGCTCAAAGGACATTACAATAAAGATGGGAGGAATGAATTTAGACATCCATATATTATAATTTTATAACACTCCCCCTTGGATGTCTATGGTGCAGCTATACGCATTTAAAGCTGCCTCATTAAAAACCTTACCAGGAAAAATCCAATGGGAAAAAACCTTGGTTAAGGAAAAAAGAGTGCAGCGCGTATAAGCTCTCCCTCATGAATGTATCCTTAAGTCCTTCAGTCGTCGCATTCCAATATTGTGCCTCAATACTTCAAATGTTATAGTTGGTAATGCTTTGGTGAACAAATCTGCTAAATTATCTTTTGAGCGAATTTGCTGAACATCAATGTCACCACACTAATCAAGGTCATGTGTGAAAAAGAATTTCGGTGAGATGTGCTTTGTTCTATCATCTTTGATGTATCCTCCTTTTAATTGAGCTATACATGCAACATTGTCTTCATACATAATGGAGTTCATTTGTTGGAGGATAAACCGCATGTTCAACGAATATGTTGAGTCATTGATCTCAGCCACACACATTCTCGATTTGCTTCATGGATTGCAAGTATTTCAGCATGATTAGATGAAGTGGCAACTAATGTTTGCTTTGTAAATCTCCATGATATAGCAATATCACCACACAAAGAGATAACTTGTTTGAGATCGACCTTTATGTTTATCAGATAAATATCCTGCATCAGCATATCCAATTAATTCATGATTATCATTATTTGAATTAAATAAGCCCATATCCATAGTTTCTCGCAGGTAATGAAAAATATGTTTAACTCCATTCCAATGTCTCCGGGTAGGAGAAGAACTATATCTTGCTAGCAAATTCACAGAGAATGTTATATCAGGTCGTGTATTATTAGCAAGATACATTAGCACACCAATTGCACTTAGGTATGGTACTTCAAGACCAAGTAATTCTTCATTATTCTCATGAGATCTAAAAGGGTCCTTTTTCACATCAAGTGATCGAACAACCATTGGGGTACTCAATGGATGTGATTTATCCATATAAAATCTTTTAAGGACCTTCTCGTATAAGTTGACTCATGAATAAGAATTCCATATGCTAAATGCTCGATCTGCAGGTCGAGACAAAATTTTATTTTTTCCAAATCTTTCATCTCAAATTCTTTCTTTAAATAATTTATTGTCTTTGGCATCTCTCCATGAGTTCCAATAATATTTAAATCATCAACATATACAACAATAATAACAAAACCAGATTCTAACTTCTTTATAAAAACACATGGGCATATAGGGTTATTATTATACCCTTCCTTCAATAAATATTCACTAAGATGATTATACCACATGTGTCATAATTGTTTTAACCTATTTAAAGATTTTTGCAATTTGATTGAGTAAACTTTCCGGGGATTTGAATTATATGTTTCAGGCATTTTAAATCCTTCAGGAATTTTCATATAAATATCATTATCAATTGACCCATATAAATAGGCTGTAACAATATCCATTAAACACATCTAGTTTTTCATGAGTTGTCAGGCTAATAAGATACCGCAATGTAATTGCATCTACCACAGGAGAATATGTTTCATAATAATCAATGTCAGGTCTTTGTGAAAACCCTTGTGCCACAAGTCGTGCCTTATATCATACGATTTCATTTTTCTCATTTCTTTTTCGCACAAAGACCCATTTGTATCCAACTGGCTTTATTTCTTCAGGTGTTTGGACTACAGGTCCAAAAACTTCACGTTTTGCAAATGAATTTAATTCTGCCTGGATTGCTTCTTTCCATTTTGACCAATCATTTCTGTGTCTACATTCTTCGACAGATTTAGGTTCAAGATCCTCGCTTTCATTAATGATATCAAGCGATATATTATATGAAAAAATGTTGTCAACAATTATCTCATTTCGGTTCCATCTTTTCTTTGTAGAGACATAACTTATCGAGATCTCCTCATTTTTACTGTTTTCAGGTACCTAAACCTCAGCTGGAGTTTTATGATTAGTTATGTCTATATCCTCATGAATATTTTCCTCCTCAATAATGTCAATTTGTTTATTTACTTCTTTTCTTTTCTTTTCTGAGAATTTTTTTCTTTTGAACCAGTTGGTCTACCACGCTTCTGGCGTGCCTTAGACTCGTTTACTACAATTTTTGTGGATTGTCCTACTAGGACTTCAATCCGAGTTGGAGCATTTACAGCTGGTATATGAGATTTGGTTAGTCCTTTTGAGTCAGTGAATGCATTCGGTAGCTGATTTGTTATATCTTGTAAACGAAGTATCTTTTGAACTTCTTGTTCACATTATTTTGTACGAGAATCAAAATTCAATAATTACAATGCATTCTAAGTAATATCTTTATCCAGCTGTTTAATTTCTCCCCCTAATGCTGGGAACATAGTCTCATCAAAATGACAGTCGTCAAATCGTGCCGTAAATGAATCACCTGTTAAGGGTTCAAGATATTTAATTATCGATGGGGACTCAAACCCAATATATATTTTCAGCCTCCTTTGATGACCCATCTTTGTACGCTGTGACAGATAAATTTGAACATATACCGCACAACCAACTATTCTTAGATGGGAAATATTAGGCTTATGACCAAAAATCAATTGTAATGGAGAGAAATTGTGATATGATGTTGGCCTAATGCGAGTAAGTGTTGCTGCATGTAAAATAGCATGCCCCCAAACAGAGACGGGAAGTTTTGTTCTCATGAGCAATGGTCTTACAATTAACTGGAGGCGTTTAATAAATGATTCAACAAGACCATTCTGAGTATGAACATGGGCAACATGATGCTCATTGTTTATCCCAAGTGACATGCAATAATCATTAAATGTTTGGGATGTGAATTCACCAGCATTGTCAGGACGAATAGTCTTAATTGTATGATCTGAAAATTGTATTCGTAATCTAATAATTTGAGCAAGTAATCTCGCAAACGCCAGGTTGCGATTTGATAATAAATACACATCTAACCATATTGTAGATCCAGCTATTAAAACCGTAAAATTTCTAAATGGTCCACTTGGTGGGTGAATAAGCCCACAAATATCTCCTTGAAGACGTTTTAGAAATCTTGGAGATTCAATGCTAATTTTAGCTGATGATGGTCTAATGACCAATTTACCTTGAGAACAAGCAGCACACGAGAATTCCTTAAATTGAAGAATCTTCTGGTTATTTAATGGATGACCATGTGAATTCTCAATAATTTTTTGCATCATTATTGATCCAGGATGGCCCAACCGGTCATGCCAAATAATAAAATTATTTGGTTCATTGAACTTTTGGTTCATTATTGCATTGACTTCAATTATACTAATACTTGTATAGTACAAACCTGAAGATACAACGGGTAATTTTTCCAATATTTGTTTTTCAGTATAGACATTTGATACGATGTAAAGATATTCTATACCATTGTCATTGGTTGTCTCAATATGGTACCCGTTAAGTCGTATATCTTTGAAACTTAGCAGATTCCTCCTTGATTTAGTGGAAAACAAAGTATTATCAATAATAAATTTTGTTCCACTAGGAAGCATTATATTGGCTCTTCCAGAGCCTTCAATCAAGTATGTTGAACCTGATATTGCATTCACTTTTGCTTTCATCATTCTTAGATTTGAAAAATATTGCTTATATCTAAGAATGGTATGTGTCGTTACACTATCTGCTAAGTATATATCTTCACCACTGATATTAAGCTCATTTATAGCATAACGTAAATCCATATTTTCTTCATGAAAAGTAATAAATATATAATAAGCTTATAATAGGGCATAATATTATATATATTAAATAACACAATCCTTTACATTAAATAAGCCAACATGAAAGGAAGCAAACAAAATACATTGGAATATATTTAGCATAAAATAAACACACTTAAAAGGATTAACATAATTTTAAACTAATTATTTTCATTACAAGAAATATCAACTTGCTTATTATTTTGTTCAAAAAAATTTGTAACATCAAGATGCGTCATATCCAAAGGACCAAAATAAATATCATCATTATCTTGATGTGGATGAAAAAAATTTATTTCTATGTTCTTCTCCTTTTCTTTCAATGGGGACTGATATAAATCAACAAGATGTTTGGTCGTACAACAGGTACGAGATCAATGTCCTTTCATTCCACACCGATAACATATATTTTCTTCCTTCTTAGTATCTCTGTTATTTATATTCTTCCCTCCTTTCTTGTTTCTCCTTATTCTTTGAAGGTTTGTTAGAATTTAACAAATTACGACCATCATAGTTGTGGTAATTAAACCGTCCTCGCCCACGTCCACGTCCACGACCACGACCTCTTTTACGACCACGACCACGACCATAATTATTATTATATCTCGTAGCATTCACTTTAGGGAAAGGGAATGGATCTGGACCAGTTGGTCGTGATTCATGATTTTTCATTAAAAACTCATTATTTTGTTCAACCACAAGGAGATATGAAATTAGTTCATAATATTTCTTAAAACCTCTTTCTCTATATTGCTGCTGCAGGAGCACATTCGAGGCATGAAAAATAGAGAATGTTTTTTCTAACATATCTTCTTCAGTGATATTATCTCCACATAATTTTAATTTAGAACTGATTTTAAATATTGCAGAATTATATTCACTTACTGATTTAAAATACTGCAATCGTAAATGTATCCAATCATAATGAGCTTTTGGAACAATAATTGTCTTTTGATGGTCATATATTTCTTTCAAATTTTTCCAAAGAATAAGAGGATCTTTTATTATGAGATACTATAACTTCAACTCTTCATAGAGATGATGGAGTAAGAAAAAATCATGGCTTTTGCCTTGTTTTGGCTAGATGTTTCATTACCATCTTTAATGGTGTTTCCAAGACCCATGGCATCAAGATGAATTTCGGCATCAAGGATCCATGACAAATAATTCTTATCCGTAATATCAAGTGCCACGAACTCAAGTTTGGCAAGATTTGTCATTGTAACTTCATAAAGAATATAAAAAATTATTAAAAATTTAATTTATTATAACTATCCACATATAACTATTCACATGTGCATGAACATCTAATAATCACGATAATTTTTATTTTTGTTCCATATATATACATATATACATGTGTGTGTGTGTTATAGAATTTAAATAGACTCAAAATATTAAAATATAATTTTCAAATGTGCTTCCATGCCAAAAAAAAACATCCCAACAGTTTGAATAATCATTTCCGAGCACAGGGAGATTAGACTTTCAGTTTGTTGCCTTTATGGTTATCTCAGAACATAAGGCTGTATGACATTTCCAAAATTGAATTTCTTTTCTTTCACTGTTTATGATTCTCATGGATACCTAAGAATTAAATGATGATATGCAACCTTTACTTAATGCTTCTCAATTTGATTTCCTTATACATCCAATTGATATGATATTGGCAAAGTTGTTGACCAGTAACATTAGATTTCAATCATCACCTAAACTAGAATAGTAGTTTTATTGGATATAATATATATTTATCGTGTGCATATATTTCCGGTAAGTACAACAAACTCTAATCATAGAATATGAATGGAATAGCATGCAGTACGTTATGCTAAAATAAATAAATTGAGTATCCATATATATATATATAAATAAATAATAGATAAACATACCTTCTCCTTCATACTAAATATGATTATCTTCAAGAAGAAAGTGAGGAGCAATTCGTGCTGATACTGTATTATAAAAGAATTCTAATATTAAGAACAATGATTAGTGAAAAGAGAGCATTCTCATATCATATAAGTTGTAGTATATTTGTATATATTCCATTCTCTTTACAATACTTCTATTTATAGGTACATGAACATCAATACTTGGAGGTTTCAAAACTCAAAGATCATGAGTTTCAAACCTTAAAGGACATGGGAGTTTCAAAAGCTCAAAGGACATTACAATAAAGATGGGAGGAATGAATCTAGACATCCATATATTATAATTTTATAACAGTATATAATATTATTCTTTTTTGTCTTATTGGATTTGAAGTTCAATCCTCCTGCTTCTTTCGACCATATATGTCCATAGTACATGGTGTGGAGTATGTAATAGTATTTGCTTGCTGCTTTGAAAACTTCTTAGATCAATAGTACAACTCTTGAAGTCTTTTACATTTTCCATTTGTTAAGATTGACCTTAACCTGCATACATATTAGTGGTTCTTTAAATTCAAATTTCTAGCAGTATTATTTGAAGACGGACATTATTATTCTAATGATGATATCTAAGTAATTTATGGATAGCGTATATGAATCTTATTCTTGATGATTCATAGGTTTCAGCATTTATGGTACACCTTATTTGATTAATATTCATCTTCATGCTTTCTATCAGATAAAGAAATATTTCAAGGATATTGGAAATCCAGCTGATGTGAAATATATTGATCCCACATACATGATTCGTGCATGCCGTGCAAATGCATCAGATGGAATCCTATGCACTGTATTGGGTCAAAATGCTGTATGTCTCTCATGCTCACATTTATTAACAATTTGTAGTGAAAATAATGTAAAATGCATCTCATTTGGCTCCAAACTTAACCCAACTGGTCGTTACAAGTTTAAAGAGGAGTAAGAATGGCAAAAACATGTTAATGAGTCGCCTACCTAATTTGTTTTCTGGAATATGGAAGCACATGCTGAATTTCAGTGCTTTGGAAACACAATGACCACAGAAATTTAGTTTTCTAGACTTCCCCAAAGGTATGACATGATCCTGTTGAAGGGTATAGCTAGCTTAGCTTGGAGTAGCCAATATATGAGCCAAGCAGACCATACAAATATTTTCTTTGTATGAGTTGTTCCCTCACTTTTGATCAATTGTTAGGTGCCATATATATATACCTTTGCAGTTTGTTTGTCCTGAACCTCTAGTCTTGTTGCTAAATGGGCCTCTCTTTTTAAGCTGTCATAACAAGAAATGAAAGTTGTTCTTAGTTCTTACGAAGGGCAATATACATTCTAAAGTAATGAAACTAGGGAGCCTTTTCTCAAACCTTCGCAAACCCGAATAGAGAAGGGGTTTGGTTAGTGTTGAACAAATATTGGCTGCAAATATTCACTCCTATCCGAGATCGACTAGATGAGTATCATTAAGAAAGCTCATCTACTGGCTGAATATGTGAAGATATGTTAAGATCTATTAGTATAACTGACGGATAGCCTCGAAGTTGTTGCTGATTTCCTTCCGAGTATACCAGGTGTAAAACTCAGCCTTCCTCAGAAAGTTTGTGAAGCTCTATAGTAACATTTTTTATGTTCTCTGGCTGGCTTAGTTTAGTTGAGCGGAGCTTGAGCAGTAACACTACTACCACAAGGCGTGGCATGGTTAAGGTCTGCTCCTAACATCCCTGGTGTGAATGGGAGTTTTTTTCTGAGTTGCTTTTTGCATTGTGCAGGCCTAGTTTCCTTTTAACTTTTCGTATATCCATAGTTAGATTGACAAAGGTTACTCAGACACTTGTCTTGGCAGGTTCATGGTGCATTTGCTGGATATAGTGGCATTACAGTGGGAATATGCAACACTCACTATGTCTATCTTCCCATTCCCGAAGTCATTTCTTACCCCAAGGTGTTGGATCCTAACAGCCGTATGTGGCATCGTTGCTTGACATCAACAGGCCAACCGGACTTCGTCTAATTAATGGAGGCTTTTGAATTCATATATATATATATATATATGAGAAACCAAGAGTTAGGGTAATTAAAGAACAAAAATCCAACTTCAAAGAAATTTTTGTCGTCTGTTCACGTGATGTTGGAGAAATAATACACATGCCATTCCCCCAAAAATTCTTTTAGCTGTATAGCGTATAACTATTTTACTTCATGTTCTCTCAAGGAACAGTTAAAATAAATTATCCTGAGGAGACCGCCCAGAGCAATTTGTAATTGGTTCCTTATCGTCTGTAAAACATGTTGTATCTTACCAGTATAGCTGCAAGATTCGGACTTTTTGGTCTACAGAACCCATATTTCATGGGGGGAAATCCGGCAATGATTTATGAATTTGTCTTATTTATCATTGAATTGAGTAAAATTTAAGGTGTGAATGATTGGTTTTAGTTAATCGGCAGAATATAATTCTTTGGGATTGATTTAACGGCTTTTTGAACACCTCCAGGGTTTAATGGCGGGCTATTCACAACTTAAGAAGTAGAGTATATACCTCCATGTTGCTGATCCAAAATGCATGCAAAACTTACGAGATGATCACAGCAAGGTATCTCTACGTATTCTCATTTATATTATTAGATGCTAGGTTTACAATTTGTTAATGATAGTGGTTCATACGTATAGGCATTGATGCCCATGTGGCCTGGTAATTTATATGCTCATGGTAGGCATTTATTGTCTCAATAAGACTGACCCCCAGTATATATATCGTAGCAAAATGAATATAACTCACTTAACTAGACTTGTTGGCTATTATTACTCTTTATTTCTAACTAGCATGGTAGGTACTTGTGCAAGGCACGGGCAAACATAAAATACCTCTTCATTGAACAATATGATATTTCTATTCACAATCTGTCTTGTCCTTATATTGACACCATCCCAAATCCTTATAACTCTCACCTTGATTGTATGATCATCTTTCTCTTCTGCCAATTCTCTTAGTAAAATATGCATTTGAGCCATTTTCGTAAAGTTGAGAACTATAATAGATGATTGGGTATGTTAAAATTAGGATAGAGGATGGGCCACTCTCTCTCTCTCTCTCTCTCTATATATATATATATATAAGGGATCTAAAGCACTACTATTAAATAGTATTCTCTCTTAAATAATACTCTTTTATTAAAATTACGTCGTTTTGGAGATTCTTTTAAAATATAAAATAATATTAAAATAGAGTGGAATGTAGAGATGGACAGTCATGTAACTTTTGAAGTTACACAATTTATGATAGTAGAGTGAATTAATGTAAAGTGTTAACCAATCATTAATGACAGATTCAACTGTTAATTTAAATATTGTGTGGATTGTGCTGACGGATTTCTTTTCACAAAACAATTTATTGATAATATCAATATTTAAATAAGTTATAATTTATAATAGTTAAAATATAAATTATTGAACTGTTATAAAATTTTAAATATTCAACAGTCCAATATCTTTTAAATTATGATATTTAAAAAATATTTAAATATTATAACAATTCAATAATTTATATTTAAATATAAATATTCAACAGAACTTTAAAAAAATATTTAAATATTTTAACTTAATGGTGCAACGGTTCAATAATGTGAAGGAGTATACTGTTGAATTTGTTAGAATTGTCTATTGGACTTAATGCAAAAAAAAAAAAAAAAAATCGAAGCAGATTTTGATCATTTTAGTCAAATTTTGTTTCCACCAAAAAAAGAAGATAGTTTGATAAATTGATAGAATAGGATATTATGGTCATTTTAAAAAAAATTGAGATTAATTTTGTCTAGCAATTTTAGTCTCAAATGGTAAGTATTATAATACCGAGTAGAATGTGGTATTAAATAATCCTTTATTTTAAGTCATTTTTAATCCTTGAACAAATAATCCTAAATTCAAATTGAAAAACAAACAAGGTACTTAGGATTAATAGTTTTATCCTAAATGTAATTCTTGCAAACAAACATAGTTTTGAGATTAATAGTCTTATCTCAAGTATAATTTTTGTAAATAAACATAATCCTAGGATTAATAATCTTGGGTTATAATTCATAAGATTATAATCCCGGAATTATAATTCTTGCAAACAAATATAGCCTAGGAATTATAAAATGATTTAATAGTATTGGGATTATAATTATAATGCTGAGATTATAATTTTAGGATTAATAGTTTTAGAATTATAATCTTATAAATTATAATTATTTGATTATAATGTTCTTAAACAAACATATCATGTCTAAAAATTCTGTGGGATACATGCTTTCCTGAGCGGCTGAGCCTCATAATTCACCGTGCTCCTACAAATAGAATCAGCACTGCAATAAAGCTTCACTTCTCCTATAGAAAAAAAATTAAAACATCAGTTCATGTATATAATACTGCATTAACAAAAGTGATTTGAACTTAGAAATTTAATGTTTATCTGGAAGAAGATTTAATATTAATTTGTTGATAGAATCCACATCTTCATTCATAGGTGTAAGAATTGCTCGATCCCTTATATAGGCTAGCTGCATGTACAAAATTAACTGGCAAATTAGCATCAAGGGCTTCAACCATTTTTTCCACACCTTGGCCACTTGTGGGAATAGATAATTCTTTTGGGATTTGGATCCAAGATGGTTCATCATTGTTGTTCATTGGAATTGTAGGTTGTTAAAAAAGTACATTAGAATATTTAGCAAAAAAAAAAAGTTACTTTACATTTGTCTTTCTCAATTTCTGTTCGTCTCAGATTTTGAAATTTTGTCTTTCCCAATTTCTTTTTCAATTTCTGTTCTTCTCTTTTGTTGTCCATACCAGTCCTTTCTCAATTTATATTCATCTTCAGATTTTGGCTCCTCATTTCTATACACCAAGCTTAGATAAGCAAAAGAGATTTAGAGAGAGAAAGCTCAAGTATTTGAGCATTAGAGAGCCATAGAGGTAGAGAAAAATAAACAGTTAGCTTATTTCTCAGTAGAGAGCTTGTAATCTCCATATTATTTTCATAGTGAACTCTCCATGATTTTTTCCAGTTAGGTTTTCACGAAAAATTCTGGTGTTATTATTTTATATCTCATACAATAGTGTGTTTGTATTTATCTTAGTGTATTTGTGTGAGTTTGATTTCTAAACAATTGGTATCAAAATTTTGGTTCACACCGTTGATGTCTATGAAAATGGTTCAAAAGGCAACACCTTTAAGAAAAGTGGTTATTTAATTAGTCACCGTTGCAAAAGCACAGAGAGACTCCCACTCGACTTACATTTACCTAGTCAACTGGTGCGATCCGTTTAAAGAGAAATTAGACAGGTCACAAATACGAAGATGACAAGCACAAATGCGAGGTATGAAGTTGAACCATTTTACGGTAAGTCAACTTTCAATATTCATCAGTGTACAGTTAAAGATGTATTAGCTCAACAACGATTGGCAAGGCACTAGAAGGGAAGGCGAATAAACCAGCGACTATGATATATGAAAAATGGACGGAACTTGAAGCAAAGATCGTGGTAACAATCAGTTTGAGTTTGGCGCCACAGATCAAATATCTTGTTTTGACAAAAATCTGTTCGAAAGACTTATGGAAGAAACTTGAGAAAGTTTACAAGTCAGTATCTGTCAACCCGATTATATTTGAAGAAGGAATTGTACCGACTTCGGATGAAAAAATAGTCAGATTTGACCAATCATATTAATGTGTTTAATAGATTGGTGATCCAACTAACCAGTATTGATGTGAAGCTTATTGCTTTTTGTCTCTCTACTAGATTCATACTCAACTTTTTAGACTGCTCTCCTTGTAGAAAAGGAAAAGCTTGTAGTTGAATGTGATGTTAGCAATCCTGAACCAGAATAAGTTGATGACACTTCTTTTAAAGATCAAGTAGACAGTCTCTTGCATTTTCAAATGGGCGTGGCAGGGACAATAATTAATGTCCCTTTGGGTTGAACGTCAAACCTGCAAATTCATGCGCATTAGTGGGAATATTACCCTCTCGACCATCGATTTGCCGGTTAGAGATCAAACGGAGTCAAACTGCAGGTATGTAGTCGATCATACGTGTCTAAAGATTTTGACCAACTCATTGTTACGACCGAGCATGGAGGTCAACGAACTTACAATCGAAGGATCTAATGCACTCGAAAAGTTCATTCGTCTCGTCTCTGGAAATTAATCTTCTTGAGCAACATACATACATATAAATCTGAGCATAAACTGTTTTTTTTTCATTCGACGGTAAGTCTGACCATGTAATCTGAATACATATATAGGTAGTGTCCAGTCCACCCCCATTATTTAATCTATTTTCACATCTTTTTTATATTTCCGCATGTTGTTCCCAAATTTTAACCAAAGTAAAATAGCTGTGTAACTTAACAAATGTACAAAATTACCCCTCAAGGAATAGATACATCTTATATTAATCAGTGGGTGAAGTTTTTGACTCTCCCGCTTCTTCCAAGTAACAGATCTAATCTTTTCTTTGAATCTTGACTGAGTAACAGATCTAATATTTTTTTTAAACGATCATGATTTGAAAATTAATCAAACTCTTTTCCCTTCAATGTAATGAACAATTATTATTATAGCTAAGATATTACCGAAGACGGTGTGGTGTTAATAGGATTCATGGCGACCTGACCTGATTCTTAGTTGCATTACCGATCAAACGCTTGGCAACATAGACGGTGTCGTTCTGTTACCTTAGTCATTCGCAATAATCTCAAAAATTTCTCTCTGTAAAAAGGTAAACTAGTGTAAGATTGGTTCAATTTGAGGTAAAAAATTCATATATATCCCGTATTTAGCCCTTTCATTTTTGAACTTTATTCATGGCTTTTCGTTTTTTTATTATTATTTGTAATTAAGGTAATATTTTAGTTTAAAATAGATAAAAAAAATTCTCTATAAACCCTAACTCACTTTTTTTTGATAATATAAGGGATGTTAGCTTATTAAAATTTATATTGTGTCTTTTTGCAATGGGAGGAATTCCACTTAACATAGTTTATTACTAACATAGAAAGAATATAAATATTTTTGAATTTCTTATACGTACACTTTTTTATTTTTTAATTTGCTTGTTATGCATAAAGTGTGCCTGAATCATTTTTATTATATGATTCATTTTATTTGCCTGAATCATTTATATTATATGATTTTCATCTTATGCATTTTATTTGTCTGAATCATTTTTATTCTTTATAAGAGTTCATCTCACTTTGTAGAAACATAATGTAGTTTAGGAGAGCTCCTTTTCTATCCTATTTGCTAACTATAACGTTTTGTTTCTGAGTTTTAAAATGGACAGAAAATAAAAGAAATGGACGAAAAATTTAAGTTTTCTTTCCAATTCTTATGTTTCTGAGTTTTTTAATAAACGGAAAAGAAAAGAAATGGATAGAAAATTTGGCCATTTTTCTTGCCAAAGTTTTTCGTCCAAAATTGACCTGATTTGGACGGAAAAGAAATTGGAATAAGTAATATTTTTATAATTCCCATATTATCCTCAACTTTTAATATAATAAATTTTAAATTACAACTCATGTCCTCAATTTTAAATTTTCTATCCTTTTCTATTAAAAACTCAGAAACAACACAAAGAAAAACTTCAAATTTTCTATTCTTTTCTTTTCTGTTCTAATTTAAGTTTTCAATTATTTTCTTTTCTGTTCAAACATAGTGTAAAATTATCATTTTAGTAGGATTTCAACTATAAACATGGAGAATTTTGGACTAAATGAAAATTTTAAAAACGATTCAGCCAATGATGATTGTTTACCTAGTGCAAATATGGAGTGAAGAAAATATCGGTATACTAGATGGACCATTACAACTTTTAGAGATAGAATTTCAAACTTGTGAAGATTTAATTAGGATGGTTCAAACATGTGTCTTAATGCAAGGTTACACAACATTGATAAAAAAATATGTCAAAGCTAGCTTTGTGATTATTGGTTGTGATAGAAGAGGTACTTATCGGAATAAACTAAAAATTCCGATGGAAAGTCGTAAAAGAATGACATCATCCCGTAATAGATTGCCCTTTCAAAGTTTGTTGAAGGAAAAGGATTGGACGACATTAGGTGCTTGAAATTATATATGCATGTCATAACCATGATCCTACAGTAGATATGTCGGGTCATCTTGTCGCCGCTTTTCAAAAGAAGAGTTTGAACGTGTTAAAAAAATGACCAAGTCTGGAATTGTTCCACGTCAAATTCTTTCCTCACTAAGACGATGTAATCCAAATCTCAAGGTCGTTTCTAGAACAGAGTATAATGCAAAACTCAAAATGCATGGGATAATTTGGGTGGTCGTACAATGATTCAAGTTTTAATTGAAAAACTTGGTGCAAATGGTTTTACTTATGACGTGGAGTCGGTTTCTATCGGACACATGATATATTTATTTTTTGCTCACCCTATATCAATAGCATTAACTAAAAGTTACTCACGTGTCTTCTTTGTAATGGATTGTACATAGAAGACCAACAAGTATTACTTTTAAAAATCAAATGAAACATATCAAAATTTTAAAAAAATTAATATTAACTATATGTTTTAGAACAAAGGACATAAATTTTTGTGGGAAAAAACAAAGAGAAGTATGAGAAACTGTTGTTAAATTTGTTATAGTACTTATAATCCATATTTATGGTTAAAATCTGGGTTCCCTTTAATCTATTATCTATAATAGTTCTTCCAACCACCCATGGAATTGTAAATGCAAAAATATTGTTGTATAAATTAACGTGTATAAAGAAGGACTTGGCTGGTCATATCCATCAAGCGACTGTTTATTGTTGATTGATGGTCTGCTCATGCTTCCACATAATTGCATGACAATGATAGCATACGCACACACGATCTGGGTAACCCAAGTTCAATACGTTAATTTGCTAGAAACTCACCATTTAATCATTCATAATTGTATTCCCACTTATATATATAAGGCATTCAACTCATTTGGGTATAGATAGGTATTGATTGTGGTCAAAGGTATGCATAACAAGAACTTTCCTTAACCGGATATATGTATTAGCCCTATACACATGTGAATAAGCCCCATGTAGATTTCTATTTTCCTCTATAAATGTGAGATGAAGCCCCTTAATAAACTAATAGGGGAACTCTCTGCGAGAGAGAGGAAGAGAATCAAGACCAGTAATTTACTTAGCAAAGCCTATGGGGCATATGACTGGTCAATGCAAAAATATTTTAACCTGACAACTTATTTATTTATTTGTTACCTTCTTCTGTACTGTACTTTTCATGGATGGAGCTGTAAGTTTGTCTTGGAATAGTCAGTTAAATCCCCTATAGGTAGGTGACAAAAAACTGTCATATTCCTACCATTAACATCTTGTTATTCTATTATTATTATTATAGTAACTAATTTACAATCCAAAGGAGTAGACAAACAAATTAAAATCAATTAATTAGTTAGTTCCTGACCAACCTCCTTTTATCCACATTCCAATTTCTTACACTTCCTCTCCACCTCCACTCAAAATTTTTTTTCCTTGGGTCCTGTGTTTGTAACGTGGTAACTATTGTGGTGAACCATTGCTTGTTCCCTGGCTGAATGTGTATCTCTTGGACAAATCAAACTCTGTTATGGCCGTGGGTGTGGGTGTGGGTGTGGGTGTGCAGTGGGCTAAGTGTGTGAAACAAGGGGAAAGAGCACCTCATTTTCTGTCTTTCCTGTATGGGATAAGAGCTTTAAACCTCCATCAACCTAACCTAACCTAGATTTGCAGGGATTCTGACTCTAGTTATTGTCCTTAGTTTACAACTTTAATGGAGATAATGTGATTTTATGGTTATTTATTTAAATTATACTTGAATAGAAATAGAAAATTGTAAAATTGTCTTTTCTTATTATTTTGATGAAAAAGGTAAAGCAGTAGTGTAACACTCAGACCCACATCAACATATATTTTACGATAAATAAATAGTACCTCCAACCTTGGCATTTTGGGTAGAGATGTACCAAATTTTATGAGTTGTTAGTGTCACAAGTGGGAGTTTCTGGATTGGGACTCAAAATTTGATTAGAAGTGGGGATTTCTGCATTTAAAACTAACTGAGAATAGGTCAAGTAATTAGTTTGGGAAGGGAGGTGAGGGTTTTTTCACACTTGTATTGCCTTCATGTTGTATTGTGGAACATGGAAGTCATTGGGATCCTTACTAGTTGAGTACACAGTTTATATAGCTATACTATAATAATAATAATAATCAATTTTGACCATGCTTAGCTGTTTGTAGTTCAGTCAAGGTATCATCATCATTTATATGTATATATATATCAGTCGTTAACCTTTAGCCATTATTATGTTATGTCCATGGTAAAAGGCATTATACATTTGTACAGTAGTAAATTAGTATCACCAATATGTATATAAGCCTGACACAGAGAGACCCTGACACTGTTCAATGGCTGGCTGGCTGGCTGGCTGGCTGGCTACCTACTTTCGGTTTTGTCTCTAATCCCTTATTAAGTTTGTGGTACAATTAATATTTATACCAAAAAATAAAAAAATACTGATTTGAAATAGTAATTGTTAATGAATTACACTAAGATCATTATATAAATCTTTTCATCAAATAATAGTACAACATCTGTAAAAAGTTTTAAAACTGTAATTTTGAATTGTTGAAACCCAAAACTTAACTCGTAAAAACTTAAATTGTTATGTTAATTCCAATCAGTATTTATATTTTATATAGGATAATTATTTCAATAACTATTTAGATAGAATGAATGAATATTCATCCTAAAACATTTTAGACTTATAGTATCTATTTATATAAAGGTTGAGGATTCGAATATTGAATATTGTTAATAACTTGTATATCTATTTATGATCGCTCACTTACAACTCACTTAATTTTCAACCCATTTATACCCGATCCATATAAAACCCAAACCTGCCTACACTCGCCCGTTTATCGGGTCTAATTAGACATAATAACACACTTAATTATTTAAACATTTTATTTTAATACTACTCCCGTTTCAAACTATAAGATAAATATTGACTTTTGAAAAATTAATTTTAAATATTTTTAAATTTAAAATTGAGATGAATTCATTTAGTTTATGTCAATACAATTATAAATATTATAAACTACTTAAAATGTACTACTACTTATAAGATTTATTAGTTTAAAAACTTAAGTAAATTATCTCACTTTTAAATTTAAAAATGTGTCAAACTGACTTTTAAAAAGTAAATAATGATCTTATAATTCAGAACAGAGAGAGTACATCACAAAAAAAACATTGACTTAAAAAATTGGAGATAAATGATACTCTCTCCGCTACAAAATTAGATATACATTTTGACTTTTCGAGTCAATTCATAAAATCCTAAAATTTAAAATTGATATGAAGTTATTTAGTTTTAATACAAACAAATATAACAATTGTAAATTAACTATAAAGTATTACTAATTATCATCTTTATTATTTTCAAAACTTAAATAAAATTATATCCATTCTAAGTTTTAAAATTTCGTAAATTGATTATAAGAAATTAAAATTTTGAAATATATATATATATTTCTAAATTCTAATTTCTTAGGAGAGAGCACGCATCGAGATCACACCCACGGCGAGTAAGAAAAACAAATAGGATTGTGGGCCTGGTCTATGGGCCATTTCGGATCCCAAAAAGTAATACTTGACCAATAATCATTACCAAAAACAAACAATGTAAGGTCGGTTATGGTTTTTTTCGTGTCATACGTCGTCGTCAAACTTAATGGGTATTTACATCAATACCCTTGCAATAATTTACCAAATGAAACTCGTTTTGTCATTGAACTGGGGATACTAAAGAAAATCTCATGAAGAATAAATAATACTTCAAATATAAGATTGACCTTGATTTTTTAAGATAATATGAAATATTTTAAATGTAAAATTAATAAAAAAAAAATATATTTTTAGAAAGTGATAACAAGTGTTTAAATTAATAATACTTTTATAAGTAATTTGGAATTTTCATTATTAAATTGTCTAAAATCAAATAATACATTTTAATTTTGTGTTTGAAAAATTAGTAAACTAACATCAAAATATCATACTTGATTCTATTTTTTGGAGCTGCGAAAGCAACTGGTTCTAGAAAGGAATAGAAGAATACCATCTAAATACCATTAAATTAATAAATAAAATAACACATCCCCTTTTTCTTTTATCTCTACCTCTCTCTTCCTCTTTTTTTTTTTCCTTGCAATTTCTTCTTCTGAAGCTACAACAAAAACCTGCATATATTTTTGTCCTTCCCAACCTTCTATGACTGTTGCTGAAAAGCATTGATTATTAACAGCTGGTGACAATTCTGTTCATGCTCAATGCATGAGACCTCTCTCTCTCTCTCTCAATATATATATATATATATATATATATATATATATATATATATAATATAATATAGATATAGATATATATTTCTTTCTTTCTTTTTTTCTGTCTGGGCAATTGCAAAGGCAACACACCAAAACTCCCATCAACCAAAAGACTTGGGTGAGGAGTAAAATTCATATTTCATGACTTGAAGTCCTCTTGAAATGGTCATTCATATCATTCTAGTTTTCTCCTTTTATTGTCTGGACTAGTGTGTGAAGAATTTGGACATGAGCCAACTGTTCTCTCATCACTTTTATAGCTCAAGCATGCAGCATCCAACACCCCAACTGGGCTTTGGGGCACTGATGGAGCTGAACCACTAGCTACATTTGTAGCCTCACTAATCAATTTCAAATCTTGAATCAGTTCCAAACACTTCAATACTCTTACCTGCAAGAAAAAAAACCAAGATTTCAAAAAATTCAACTTTTTTGGGGGAAGAAAAAAAAAACCCAAATTTATAATAAGCACAACACCAAAAGCAGATTTGTCCACCCTTACGTTTTATTTGTGGGCACCACTATTGTTTACCTTTTCAACATGTCTGAAAACAGACATTGCCTTATCAGTGTCTAGAGCTTGTATTTCTCCTGAAACACACATTGCCACTGCAGCAGAAATTTCCGAGGGCTTGAATTCCAAGAAGTCAATACCTGCATTCAATTCCCACAAAGCATTGTATCAAAAACACTTTGGATTTCAGCACCAAAATAGGTAAATTTATACAAAGTAAAGAAGCAAACCTTTAGCTGTGCTTAAAATTAATTGAATTGATCTAGGGATCAAAGATCCTGATGGGTATATATCACCATTGTTGATCTTTTTAAGGAAGTAATCTATGAAGGAACAAGGAGTGCAAGCTTGCATTCTCCAGTTTAAGGTGCACAACACCAGAAGCTCCATTCTTTTTATTGTTTTACCTTCAAATACAAACTTGGGATCTCCCACCTGCCCCCGGAACAATAAATTACCATTACAATCAGATCGACAAAAAGCCGAAAAATTACCCCATAAGATTCAGAGCATATCACACCAATAAAATACAACAAATATAACTAAAATCTTCAAAAGAATCTCACTTGCCTGTAAATCAACAGTGAGAGGTACTGTAATCTCCTCCAGTTTGGCTGCTAGTGACAAACATGCCACAGCTAACAATTGGACTGTCCAAGTTTTACCTCTCTATGTCGCCAGGTAAATGCAACAAGCATTAGCATTTTCACAAAAGACACCAATTATCATTTAAGAATCAACCCTCTGAGTACTATATGTTATGGACTTACTGGCAATTCATAAACTGATAAAAAGCGGTCCAAGTAGTTAATTGCTAGACAAAAACTCAGTGCTCCAAAGCTGTAATGAGAATGAGCCTGTTAAGCACAAAACAAAAAAAAAACAATTCAGGAATAAACATGGGCATCATTTTCAATGAAAAGATAGTAAAACCAGTGTTATCAGAATCACATACAAGGAAATAAATAGGAAGATGAATAATAAAAAATCAAATCAAATCAACAGAGTCCAAAAACATGTCAACTGATTAACAGGACACAGAAAATGATAGGACTGATCAAACAAAAGGATCAATTGAAACTTTATTAGGAATGATCTTGAAATAATAAAAAAAATATCAAAAAAGAGTAAGAGAATGTCGAGCATTAAAACAACATCAATGTGATCAAAATGGGATAAAATCTGGGAAACATTTACACGAAACAAATCTAATATCACAAAAATCAAAGAAAATTAATAAACTCTAAATAAAATCAATACCCAATTGAATAAACAAGAGAAACCCAGAACCCCATTACAGAAAATTAATTCACCCACCTTACAAATCCAATCAAGAGCCTCTCTTCTCACACTTAAATCGAGGCTCCCACTTCTCAATCTTTGGAGATAATCATCCTGGGGAAAATGCTCTCTTTCTCTCTCAAACATCAAACATAAACTCTCCTCATTTTGAAATGGGAAAAAACCAATCAATGGCTCTGATCTACCATTGTTAGATAGATCATCTGTTTGATAGGTCTGATCATCCGTGGCCACAGACTCAAACCCATCAAAACCCAAGCTGTTGGTTTCTGTACAGAGGAGGTTTTCGGCAGCACAGTCAAAGCTGAGGTCTGCCATGACAAAGCCTTAATGCGGCTCTGTAAAACCCTAGTAAAATCTCATTAAATAAGACTTGATGAAACAAACAGAAAAAACAAACAAAAATTGAAGAGTTTTGCATGTAGAGATTAAAGCATTCTCTTTTATCTTCAAGGAGCCAGAGAATTTTAGAGAGAGAGAAAGAGAAAGGGGAGAGTGGGGAGGAAATGGGGATGGAGATACTGTTGCAAAGAAGGGAGCTTTATGTAGTAAATGAAGAAATGGGCTTAGGGTAAACGAGAGATTGGGGGCAGAGAAGGCTGTGGATTCGTGGATGAAGAAAAAGGAAAGAAAGGGGAGAGAAAAAACCAAAAACAAAAGAAAGATAAACCTCACATACTTGTATTTGATGAATTAAAATAAAATAATACTCCTATATACTAATTGTATTTTTATTATTTTAAAAAAAGTACTAATAGTTTTGTTACAATAAATAAATTAAAAGTAATTTACATAAATATTTTTATAAATTACATTTCCCAACTTGCCCCCCTTTCTTTGAAAAGGTTTTGTTGTATGGTATGGAGTGAATTTGACCAAAGTAAGAGATGCTGCTGACATAAATATGATTTCAGTGAAATTCGCAATGCATATATGCGAATTGCAATATCTTGTAACAGATATTAATGAATTTGCACTATGCCCCCTTAGCTTTACATACTTTCTATTTCTTCACTATCAATTGCTTATTCTTTTGTTATTCATCTTATTTTTCTCTTTTTCAATTACTTTTTGTTACCATAGATAATTGCTCATACATTATACCTTAACATCTCCACTTTCTTATTTATTGACTAATATCGATCCACATTAACAACTGTTCTTATGATCCCATAATAATAATACAGTAAATACGAAAGTACTTCATAAATAAGTGAATCTGATATATTCAATAGCATTATAAAATTTTTGCTTACTCGAATTTAACATCCTTAATAAAGTTATTCTTTATTAAACTTGAATTGTAAAGCATGTTACAAGTATGTTTTGTCTTTTAAGTTCATTAAAAATGGTGTTAATAAGACTTGATTGTGTTACACAATTAATTCCTTGAGTAATGCAAGTATTTTAGGAGTTTCTAATAAATGAAATATTGTTACTATTTGTTAATCAAATCTAAAGCATAATAAAATAAATATATTTAATTTTTATACATAATTCAAGCGTGTACAACACTAATGTTTGTACAGTAGTTACGCACAAGCGTACGCGTGCGCACACATATATACATAATATATTTAATTACAATTTATTATATCACGGATGACATCATACTTGTAACGGTTAAAAATATATTTTATATTGATGTCTTTTTATTTTATATAATACTTGAATATTCACGTAACAAAAACATTGATATTTCTCTTTTCTTTTCTTTTTTTAGTTAATTACAACCGGAAAGATGACAGGTAAATAAAAATTTTAGTATTAATTAGACCAGCTAATACATACAAACTATTAGCGGAATTTGTTTGTATTTATCTATTATTAAATTACATCAAAAACTTTCAATATTATTGAAATATATAAAAAAAAGTTAAACTGCAAAATAAATTTGCTCGATCATACCGAAATGGTATACATGCAACTTGATGAATAAATCTACTATATAAAAAAGGAAAGTGGTTAACATGAAGTTAATTTTGGTCAATTGACTAATACAATGTCGATACGCAGACGGGAGGTGATATCTTTTTCTGCATGTCAGTACTATATTGATCAATTGATCAACTTCTCATGAAATTATCAGACAACCAAACACAATATACTATACTAGAGAATTCTACTCCTCCTCAAAAGTTGACAAATGGTTATGGTCATTAGAAATAAGATTTTAAATTTTTTTTCTCAAGATAACTTAAGACCAAAATATTAATAAAGAAGTCAAAACGGGAGTAAGCATACATAAATAGTAAACATCCATTAAGCCTAAATTTTCTAGTTGTATCATATACTTAAAAGAGGAGTATTAAAAAAGGAAAACAAAAAAGAGTGAAGTAGTTGTGGGTTACAAAATGAGTTGAATATAGGGAGGGCCGGGGTTAAAAAGCAAAATGGAGGTAGAAATGAATGAGCAAACGACCGTAGTAGCCTTTGTTTTTTAGTCCTTTTGGAGGGACGCGTGCTCGCACCATATGACCTTCCTTTGCCGTTATCAGAGATTTCCCTGACTCCTCCTCCACGGCTGGCTCCATTGGACCATTAATATTAATTTTGGAAAAAATTGATAT
Source organism: Panax notoginseng (assembly GCA_016801055.1). Taxonomy (NCBI): domain Eukaryota; kingdom Viridiplantae; phylum Streptophyta; class Magnoliopsida; order Apiales; family Araliaceae; genus Panax; species Panax notoginseng. The sequence continues at coordinate 250,719,939 of CM029012.1, forward strand.
TTTTACGTGATCTTTCTCACGTGAGTTTCACATTCATGCTGTAGATACTCTAATAAAAATATGATTCAATCAAGAGGGAGTCCCGCAATCACAATCACTAAGCCAGACTTTTTAGCCATTTTATGATTTTGTGTGTTTTGATTGGTCAGTGGTCACACAACAAGCAACAATAATATTATAATATTCGATTGAACAGTTTTTGGCCACATCAATTAAACATGTTATCTTTAATTTATTTATTTTTTATAAATTCAACAAAAATTAAAGAAAAAATTCATTCAATCCCACAACGGCCTGCTGAGATAATCATTTACCATCAGGCGGCCAACCCCTTGGGGCTAATTTATGACCAGAGTTTTATGATACAACTCTAAGCAAAAATTAGAGTTTCAACTTCAAAAGATTGAGTGATTCCGTTTTATTGTAAAGAATTGATATTTTCACCATGTCAGTTTCACAAGATTCTCCTCGTATAAATAATAAGTGGGATTCACTCTCTTGTAAGAGAGGATCTTGTGGAATATTTTCACCGATAGAAATATCAATTCCTTTATGATGCGTTTGGATTGGAGTAATGAAAGTGGGAATGGAATGACTCAATTCTATGAAATGAAAAAAATTGTGTTTGGTTACGATTGGAATAGTTCTTAATCCTCCCAAATTTATGAATTTTATTATTTGGGGAGGAAGAGTATGGAATAACTTGTTCTAACTAGAATGAAATGAATCATTCCATTCTCCATTTCATTCTTACAATCCAAACGTAACATTATTGTATTACCAGTCCTCCAAGTTGACAACTTTTTCCTACAAAAGTAGCAAGAGAGCAATGCATGCGCCCCTGGTTGTCAAAATCGAATTCGGATTTCATGAAAGAGGTTGTATGGATTCTTAAGCCCACATTTTATTTTACAAAAAGGCAGTTTCAAGTTTGTTGAGAATAAAAGCTAGATCGATACTCCATGCCATGCATGATCGCTCATTAATTCTCTTTTCAAGACTATATATAATAGAACACAAATTTCTAACCCTTTTTGTTTATTTTCTTCCATGAAGAGAAGATATTGTGCCGATGCTCTCCCTCTCTAGATCTCTCTCAGATCGCCTTTCCAGTTTCTACACTCCAGCTCGATCCTGCTCCCTACCTCCCAAAAATTCTGGTTAGACTAAGACCAAATAGCTAGGAACCAAGCACTTTCTACCAAAAGAATATTGCATATCACGTGTACGTAGTTGCTTGAAGATATATATATATATATATATATATATATATATATATATATATATATATATATATACACACACACCGGATCCGGTCCGGGAGTCCGGATTTTCTTAAAATCCGGACCTTTTTTTTTTTTTTTTGCTTTTTTTTTTCAAAACAACTAAAAAAAAATATTTAATATTTTATGGAACTGAAATTTTTTCATAATATAATGTTTTGGGTGTGTTTTGAATACCTATACCAAAAAGTGGTGGTACAGTCTGCACAGACTGTACCACCATATTTTGTTATACGTACCCAAATCACGCCCAAAACACTTTATTATGAAAAAATTTCAATTCCATAAATTTTTTATTTTTTTTTTAGTTGTTTCAAAAAAAAAAAAAAGCAAAAAAAAATAAAAAAAATAAAGGTCCGGATTTTATAGAGTCCGGGATCCCGGACTGGATCCGGACTCTATATATATATATATATATATATATATATATATATATATATATATATATATATATATCCGGGCTCTCTCCAACAACGCTTTTTTCCGTCGCTATAGTATAAAAAACCGATTTTCTATGCTATAGCGACAGTTCTTAATTCGCTCCTTGCTAGAGAAGCGGACTATATATATATATATATATATATATATATATATATATATATATATATATATATATATATATATATATATATATAATATATTCACTAATATTATTACTGCATTGCAAACTTAATTCAGTGGGAGCTGAGATATATATTTGAATGGGTGGGTATACGTATACAAGAATAACATTAGATAAATTGATATAAACTATTTAGTTTATCTAGACAAAATATGGTATAATTATGTAGAGTTTTATCTACATAAACTAGAATCCTGTTTAGTTGCCTAACATTTTCGATCTATATACATATAATTTAGTAGGAAGTAGGAACGAATTGAAGTTTATATATCTCTAGGAGTTGCATGGGCATGAAATAGTGTTGTGGTCCAAACTGATCCGTCGATCAGTAATCTTTAATATGTTTTGCTTCTTTAAGATTCGAGCTCGACTGCCCCCTCAACCTCAACTCTGTCTTAATTTCTTCCATACAAATATATATATGGGTAATGATCCACAATTAAATTAAGGAGGGATGAGAACTTCTATCCTTTCAACCCAATTTGGGTCGTCCGTTTCATAATCAAAAGGCTAGGAAATAAGGTTACCTAGGAGCCCCACAAACTGTTATGCGGTACCTTGCCCATATGCCAAATATCTGTTATACCCCCACTGCAATAAAAAAACTCCCCACAATAGTTATGTGGTACCCATTTTTAATAAATAAAACACCTACCGCACAACAGTTGTGCGGATAGGTTTGGCTTTGGTGCAGTAGTTATTCAAAACAAGAGCAAACAGCCGCATGTAGGATCACATCCTCTGCTAAATCCCATGCTATGAGACAGTGTTTTATCTTGCAATTACCGTCACCATTATATATATAGTTTTGAAATGGCCTACTTCTATCCCATCCTAAACAAATGATTTAACCCCCTACTATGGCTAAAGGTAAAACTTTTTTGTCCCAAATATACATATACATACTTCTCCTCGCGGTTGCATCCATTTTGTTCATTGTCACAATTCATCACTGTATGCTGGTCATTTGGCGCAACCTGCAATAACAACGTGCATGCCAACCTGCAACAACAACGTGCAAGGGTCCTAGGGAACGCGGACATACGGAGCAACATCGAAAACTCAATAGTTGAGCTTATCCCGACTCATAAGTACAAAAAAGGCAAGGGAATTCACGACGGAGAGTGTTTGAACGAGTTCGAAGAGGGCGATAAATTAAGTAGGCACTTTGCCCGAATGTCAGCATCCGAATTGTCGGACCAATGCTACACCTTTGCCTTCACTGCTTGTAATTACTTCATTAGATTCAGGTTTGTCCTATCCTATGTATATATCATTGACCTATATATATATATATATAAGCCATAGTTTGTGCTTCTCCACCATATATATATATAACGCTGATAGATCGATGCCAGCTTAATTATATATAATATATATATTCATTAATTTATTTAATTAGTTTATATAATTTAAAGGAAAACTATGTCATGAATTGATCTACACTGGCAGCTTCCTCCTGTCCCTAGCTCCTATTGTTATATATATACCATGGCACTTGTTATTAATTGTAAATCCCAAAAACCTTTAATTAATTTATTATTATGTATGAAGGATAAAATAAACATGTATTGTAAGACTGCAGTGGAATTTTATAATTTTAAAAAAATCAAATAAAATTATTTTTGTGAAAGAGGGAGAGTAAATGTTTTAATTGTCTCTAATGAAAGTTAAAAAAAATTTATATATTTTTACAAGTAAATTTGATAATTTTACAAATTTCTCTTCAAATGAATAGTATGTGGGGGTCTATTCTTATATAAGAGAAGATCTTGTATTTTCATTTGTCTCAAATTTAATCCCTCCGGAACGAGAGAAATGTAGATGCCATTTCTCTTTATATATAATATGGCGCTTGAATATATCCTTAACTAGTTGTAGTTGGAAAACATTGGCAGATGATAGGAAACAACACCTCTTGCAAAACAAGAGATTCTAGATTCAAACTCTCTTCCCAAAATAGCAAAAAAAAAAAAAATAGTTTATGTGATCAATACAATCTATATTTATTGCAAATTCCATACAAATATATATTAGGTGCATTACTTTCCTCAACCAAAAAGTCAAATTTGTGCAATATATATAGGACCAAATGTTTATATGCGTTATAAAAAATTTAAAAATAACACTCTCTTCGTTCTAAAATATTAAATTATTATTGACTTTTGAAAGTCAAATTAAAATATTTTGAAACTTAAAATTGATATAAATTCATTTAGCTTTAGTCAGTACAATTATAAAAATTTAAGCTATTTAAAAAGTACTATATATTGTAAGGTTTATTATTTCATAATTGTTAATTAATCATCTCAATTTAAAGTTCCAAAACATCTTAATTAAATTGGCTTTTAGAAATCAATAATGATTCTATAAAGTGAATTGTTATTTTCACAAATAAAAATTGATATTTCTATAAGGTTTCTCTCATATAAATTGTAACACCTCAATCCCACATCGAAAGATATGAAAAAAATTATCTGTATATAAGGAAATTAAGTTACTACCAATAACATCTACCTTTTGCGTGTGAGCATGTGGTGTGTTAAGATGACCCAAGAATATACTATTGGGTCGGATATTTAACTTCTTATTTTGGATGAATTTGATTCGATTTAGACTTGGGATTTGACCCCAAATTGACCCGAGTTGTTTCATAAGTGTAGGACCCATTTACTATTTATACGAGAGGAATCTTGTAAAATTATCATTTTTACTTGTAAAAATATTAATTCCCTTTTATAAATTGGAACCTAAGAAGTAAAAAAAATAAATCACTCTTTTGGGGTGAAGCTGGTTAAGGCTGAAAATGAGCTTTAGTGGTTCGAAACTCGGCTTGGGATCGACTTGAAAAATTCGAGCGAGACTCAAATTCGATACTTAAACGAGTCGAATTCGAATTAGAATTAATTTTGATACTCGGACACTTATACAGTTGAATATGATCAGTTACCCACTACTCGCTCATTTAGAGTATCGAATTTTTTTTACCACACTGATTTATACTCGATAGAAGTTCATTGATCCTTACTCGTATACATTATCGAATATAGTCGATTTATTTAATATATATTATTTAACAATTAAATTCTCCACATAATTTTAGAATTGGACGTAATTAATTAATTGTTTTAAGAGTGATAATATCATCTCATTAATTTTTATTTACAAGACTATCTAATTTGAAGTGTTCAAATTTTAATTATTTCAACTACTTGACTAAATTAATTGTATATACATTATCATATTATAAATAATGCAGTTTTAATTCATGTATGTCTTAAATGCTCGCGAGTAGTTCGATTAAAAAGTGAGTTGAGCCGAGTTGAACTCGAGTACAATAAAAACGAGTCGAATTCGAATCTGAGCAAAAATTAAAAATTTTTATTCAAATTCGAATATAAATCCGAGTACCTTACAAATGTTTCAAGTATAATCTAAGTAAGATACTATTTGACTCGATTCAGAATCATTTTCACCCCTAAAATTGGTCATGATTATCAATGTAAAGTGATATATTATGAACTATCTTATGGATGGAAGTGTGACATTTCAAGCACACTATTATTACACCAAAGAATGGTACTTCACTAATCACTGGTAAGAATTAAAATTCGTTACTTCATTCCAAGACATTTTTGTTGATATCAAGGGATTCAAAACAATGAGGATACATGTATGGTTGCATATTCATGGTCAAAGAAGTGATGAATCTTTACAGCTCCATGCATGCATGATGAGCTCATGGTCAATGAAGGGATTGACATGCATGAAATTAATTTTGATCAATTAATTAATACAGTGTCGATACGTAGGCTAAGAGATGATCTATATCTGTATGTCAGCATTATATTGATCAATTGACTAATTTATTATGAAGTAACTTCGTGATAACCAAATCCGTCAAGAATGATTGGTTGTAAGAGTTTACTGCTAGGCCGAAACTTGTTGCATTATTACTGTGCTTTCTAGCGAGGGAAAAGCTTTTTCCCACTCCTCACAGTTATCACTCATCTTTGGATTTTTCAGAGGACACCATTAATTTGCACATTCTTGGTAATTGGGACCATTAAGATTGTGCTGGACTGCATGCGGTTTGTTTGAAGAAAAACTATTTTTTGGATACCCTTTTTGCATTTTAGGTGTTTATTAATATATACTCTCTCCGTTTCTTAATATAAGTCGTTTTAAAGTTATACACAAGTATTAAGATAATGATTGTATATCATTAACTATAATATCAATTGTCTATATTACCCTTCTATTAAAATAAGAGATTGTTATTTATTGGACAGAAAATAGTAAGAGAATCAAAGTTACATTTAATATTTGGGATAATATTGGAAATTAAGCAATTAATGGTTACTTGAAATTCTAAAACGACTTATATTAACGAACACAAATATTTCTCTAAATCGACCTATATTAAGGAACAGAGGGAGTAGATGACTTCTTAATCGCGGAAAAAATTATTGAACTATTCTCAAGTTATCAAACAAAATATACAAATTATTTTTTTCACCAAAAATTATTGAACTTATTTTTTTTTTAAAAAAAAACTATTAAAAATGATCAAAATTTAACCATACTAGTTGACACCTACATATGATCTGACCAATTTTTAGGCATTTTTGACTATTATTTGAAAATTTAATGATTTTTTTTAAAAAAAAAAGTAGTTTGTATATATATATATATATATATATATATATATATATATATATAGAACGATCTAAAGCACTCCTCTTAATATAATATTCTCCTTTAAATAACATTCATTTATTAAAACTACGTCGTTTTGTATATTCTTTTAAAATACAAAATGATATTAAAATATAGTGATCTCACTTGTTTTCTTTTTATTTTCAAATATAGGGTCTGTCTATCCAACGAACCATAGGGAGCGAACTAAAAATAAACCGGCTACAACAAAGGTTTTTTCATAGCTATAGCATAGAAAATCGGTTTATTATGCTATAACGACAGAAAAAATCGTGGTTATAACCGGTTCATTTTTAATTAGCTCCTTATAATTCGCTGAAGAGCCTATGTAAGACCCCAAATTATTAATAAATGAAATTTAAATTCCTTCTATTTATTATTTTGAAATAGTAAGTGTTAAATTGATTAATGAGGTTAGTTATGGGTAAAATGCGCAAATATTTCAAATAAGCAGGTGGTTATAAAATATTCATTGTTGTCGGGGAATATTCGTTTGGTCGTAGAATATTCTTCCTGTCGGAGAATATTCGTACAACGGCGCAGTCTTTTGTGGGCCCCATAACGGAAAGCGATTGGATGAAGAAAACGACAAGTATATGTTGTTTATTAATAACGGCGTAGTTGTTACCGTTAATACTGTTGGAATACCCGGTGGTTAAAACACAGTAATACGCGTTGTTACACAGTAGCACACTGTATTGCACCAATTATTGATTCTTACGTAAGAAGGCACTACTCAATAATGGTTACAGTAATTACTGTTCAATATTTTATTTTATTGATTAAATAATTGCTACGTTGATATTTTATAATTGTCACTACACAGTATTTTTTATTATTGGAGCAATAATTCATATTATCTGAATAATATTATTAGATAACATTATTGTCAATGTCTAGAAAGTTCTGTCTAAGGAGAGGTTTGGTCATCTAATTGCGCGCCAGTAAGGAGAAATCCTTATTGGAAAACCCCCTCTTTCCTGGGAACGGCCTGGTTGTCATAAATGTGATTCTGTAATATTATTTGTGAATAATTAATTATTGATTCATATGATAAGGAAATATTTATTTTTGTGGATATAAATGAGGGATATATTTTTGTGGTTAAAAATGAAGGAGTTAATGTTGAGGTTTTTATCAGTATTTTTGTCGAAATGGAGGTATTAAAAATCAGGGTTTTTGAGATATTTTGCGGGGGTTATAATTTTTAATCCGACCGTTGGATCGTGGTAATTTTTGGATATGTTATACATATATAAGTTGAGTATATGTCCTCAAATTTTGAACCGTTAAAAATGAACGTATGATTTATTATGAATTTTACGAGATGACTGGTTCAAAAATTGTTGAATTTTCGGAGTTAATCATTTTGGTAAAAAATTCTAGAATTGATGGGGCCCACTCTTGGTTGGTGAAGAAATGTGCTGAGATTTTTTATTCAAATGTGGTGGGTGGGAATAGTAGCAGGTAAAGCCATCAGGTTGCAGGTTAAGTCTGCTTCGGCGTGCTAACATTTTCCTATAAATAGAGGGCTAAGTTAGAATTGAAAATCACACCAGAAATAAGTTTTCTCTCTTTCTCTCTCTAGATTATTGAGTGTATTTTGTGAGTATTTAGATACTTTGAGAGTTTTTATTCATCAGAGCAAGTTTCTTTCAGCCTTATACCGGTATTCCGACCAGAAGTACTGCCTTTACGAGGTAAGTGATGTTATTTTATTCGAAAATGATATTATTTCTTCAATATCATTATGCCAAAATATTGGTTGGAAATTTTTATCAAATTTGGAACTTTTCACGTCGGGGTTACTATTCATGAGTTACTATTCACGAGTTACTATTTACGAGTTACTACTCACCGAAAAATAAAATTTTCTTCTTTTCGTCCAAAATATCTATTCTGGGTACTAGCTTTGATTGTATCCATGTTTTGATCATTCTTGAATTCTACTTCACTATGAATAATTATAAGGTATTTTTGGACATGGATAAATCGAAATACGAATCCTTAATATTTGTTATTTGGTTTCACTGGATTCGTTTTCTTTAAGATATTTTTCATCATCCTCAGTCCTAAATGATGATATTACTGAATATCTTTGGCCCGTAGTGCAAAGATGAATGATTAACTGATGAATATCTTTGGCCCGTAGTGCAAAGATGAACAGGTGTTGAGATGAACATGACCGACTGGTGATACAAATGAATATCTTTGGCCTGTAGTGCAAAGATGAATATTTGATTAAAGATGGTTATTGATTGTTGTTACAGGGATAAAATATTGATGATGGACTTTTAAATCTTAGAAGATAGTAGAACTCATTCTCTACTTGACTCTTCTAATGGTTTGCTGGTTCCGCTGCAGTTATTGATTTAAAACTTGTTGTCTATTGTATTCTATTAGATTTTTTCCTGTTGAAGACTAACGATAATTTGTTCTGTATTATCTTAGTCATAATGTTCTTTACTGGGCTAGTTGAGCTCACCCTTTTTCTTTTTGTTCTATTTTTCTCAGGAGGCGAGAATGTAGCGAGTACTAGTCGGGGTATGGAATGATGGTTCTAGAAGTTACTTTAGTAGTCCTCACCATTTTTGTGAAATAATGTATCAATAATTGTAATGAGGACTTATTTGAGTGTGGATATTGTCTAAATGACAATATTTATATTTAAACTCACAGTTCTTGTGTTGTAATAATAAAGATGTAATTATTTCTGTACCATGTATTTTGACGACTCAGAATGAGTGTTGTATACCTATTTTGGGGGCGTCACAGCCTAACTATATATATATATATATATATATATATATATATATATATATATACAGTCCCCTTCAGTTGAGAGATCCCTCATATATATATATATATATATATATATATATATATATATATATATATACAGTCCCCTTCAGTTGAGAGATCCCTCATATAGTGTTATTTGAGGGATAGTGCGCTCAACCGTTGAATCTGTTTTAATAACTTTATGTGGCTGAGATTTTTCAAATAATCCAACACATCCAATCATTTGCACTCCTGCAAAATAGTTTTAAGGCAGTTAAGCGATAAAAAAGATGCACAGGGGGTTAAGTGTTAAAAAAAGATTCACTGGGAGTCAAGTTCCAAAGAGGATAAAGTTCCGATTTCCCTTGCCCGATACGTGGTTCAGGCATCATCAGGAGATATTTGATGAGTTTGACACCGTTAGAAGGTGGTAGGGTTCATAAATCATCACCAAATACTAAACCCTAAACCCTAAAGCCCCAAATCAAGAATCCCCGAAGGAAGAAAAATGGAGGTCTGCACAACTACGGGAACCATTTCCAATATTCCCCACCGCGGAATTTTCACTTCAAATCAAACTCTTCTCCCATGGAAAACATCTCTCCGTCTGAAGTCAATTCATCGCACCAATTTGGGTAACTTTCTTCTTCTATCTTCCTAATCAGTTTTAAACTCTGCACTTTTGTGCAAATGAAACCCTAAAATGTGAACTAATTAAATTAAACAGATGATTTGATTGGTTACCCTTGCAGTTTTCTCGATATATAATATCTGCATTGGTTTTAACTGTTAATTTGTACATTTATGCTTTTGATTTTTCTGTATTTTGCTTTAGGTAGACCCTTATTTGATTTAGAGATTGTAATGCTTCCAAATTTCAGATATCATATTTCTGAATAATGGACTGCCTAATCGTAGTGTATTAATTTATATTTACTTCTTTTTTGTTTTTGTTGGTTTACTTGGTTTACATTCTGGTCGATGCCATTGTAGATTTTGGGTGGAGTGGATTTAACAAATGAGGAAGGGAGCTATGTTTTTTAATTTATACTAGTTTGTTTCTGCCCCATTAGTTTTTTATATGAATTACACTGCTCATGAGTTTTCTTCTTGTTGTTTAGGATTGCAATATTATACCAATTCATCTCTAAAATCTTCAACTTCAGAGGAAACATCAAGTGGGGCAAGTCTGTATTCTAATGAAGAAACTGATGGTGTGATTGCCGTGGAAGATGTTCAGAAAAATGAGTCTGATGTTCAAAACTTTGAGAAAAATGAGTCGGATGGAACTGGAGGAACTAAAGAAGAATCTTCGGTGGATGATCAAATTCAACCATTTGAGTTTTTAGATAAGCTCAACATAGAGGTATATCTCTAAGCCCTTGTATGAAAAATATACGGTGCTTTAATCTTTTCAATACGAGTGCACTATCAAATAAATTAACTTATAAACCTTAACTGCTCAAATACTGCAAGTGAAGTGGATAATTACAAATTTATATCCCCTTGTTTATTTTTGTAGGAGTTAAGAAATTTAAATGCTTCAAAAAATTGAACTTTCAGTAGATAAATTTTATGCATGGAAGTATGGAGCCAGTTCTCCTGAATTTCTCTTTTTATTTGTGACTTTGAAGATGCATCATTTTTAATGTTTTTGAAACGTTAATTCATATACTTGTTATAGTTGCAGTCCACAATATCTTGTATTGGTTCTTGGGGAGGGAAGGGGAGGTGGGTGTGTGTGTGGGGGGGGGGTGGGGGGGGGGTGGGGGGTGGCGGTATCATGTTTACGTTTTATTACTTTATACTCCCTCTGTCTCATAAATATTGCTACACAACTTTTTGCACAAGTTTTAAGAAAATGTTATACTTTTATTTAATTTCCTAATTTATCCCTATGAAATGAGTGGTTGAAAATGCTCCATAAATATGAACCCCACAAGTTTTAGTTAGTGGAGAGACCCCATTATATATTCAAATGATAAAAGTGAAATGACTATGGGTGAACTAGTCATATAACTTCAGAAAATTTACCCAAAAAAGAAATGTTGTAATTTTTGTGGGACTTCTTAAAAAGGAATGTGTTGCATTAATTATGGGACAGAGAGAGTATCATGTTTACATCATTAAGACTACAGGGAGACTTAAAACATGATTAAGTATTTACATGTATCATATTGTATGTTGTTATCTTCTCTTTGGTGGTGTATATTGAGATCTGATCTTAAAAGAAACTAGTATTGATTGTCTTCTGAATTTCACTTGATCAATTTGCTCGTGTACCTCGCTTTATAAAGAGGGAGGCATGCTATGGGCTTTGGCTTTTAATGGAGCCTTCATTTGGTAAACTATTTTTCTTGCAGTTTTTCATAAACTGTATTTTGATCCGTGCGGACTGCAACAATTTAAATGTGATGGAATATACATACATAGACATACATACATACATATATATATATTAAGTGAAAATTGGATATAATTGGATATATGAACTTTAAGTTCTTTTTCATCAACTACTTTGTTTTTCCCTTTTTTTTTTACCCTAATTGTTAAAATGTAGTGAAGGGCTTCATATAATTGATCATTGGTTGCTATGATGAATGCTACTTATTGAGAGTACTAAAGTACTCGATGAAACATTGACAATAATGTCAATCCTGAGCGGTTACCTGAGCAACCTGATCTCTTATTCGTAATTTTTGTTTAAGTTATTCTGTGGAAATTACATCTTACTTTCTTTCTTGTAGAGTGCTTTTTCTCCATAGGTTGGCAAGCTTTATATATTCTCGGGTGGGGCTTGGTTTATTTTCATTATCTGCAGTGTTACATACTGTTCTTCATTCCTGATCCATGGAGTACTCATTTGCCAATAACTTTGTTGTCTTGATGACAGTCTAACTTTGTTTTTAAGACATTGCAGTTAGACTCAGAAAGTCCATTTCCAGTTCTCCTATTTGGCGGCGGTAGTCTAGTTGCACTCTGGCTTACCACAGCAGTTGTTGGAGCCATTGATTCCATTCCCGTGGTGAGTATTCAAGTTCATTTGTTTAGCAAGACCTACCTTTTCTGATCTTTGATTAAGTTTGTTTTATTCCTGACATTTTGGTGTTACCTAATTTGTTGAATCCAGTTCCCTAAATTGATGGAAGTCGTGGGTCTTGCTTACTCACTCTGGTTCAGCACCCGTTATCTACTCTTCAAGGCAAGTCATCTAGAACTGTGCTTTTGTACTGCTTATGTGCTCCTTAATATGATGGTCATTATTTATGTTTGGTGACATGCGCATTTGGCAGGAAAATAGGGATGAATTGACTGCAAAAATTGAAGAGATAAAGCAACAGGTTCTAGGTTCAAATGATGATTGACATGGATGGGTTCAGAGAGGTTCCACACAAGTTAAATTAGATTGTGGCACTATGCAAGCTATATGTTTTATTTTGTAAGAGGTTCAATAGTCGAAATTTTAGTAGTTTTCCTTGCCAAATGTGAATAATTTGACGTGAGGCAATATATCTCTTTTTGTTTAGTTGGACAAAAGAAAGTCTTGCCCAATCGTTGCTGGGTGAAGTTTGAAGTTGAATTTATGGGCTACTACTCCCTTTGAACACATGAATCCATGTCCCTGATACCTATTTGAACAATGAGGTCCTCAGAATCACAAGAGCCTACTACATATATAAAAACTGAGTTAAGTAGATTATTATCAAATTTACTTATTGATGACCAACCTATTATGGGTTAAATAGGGTTTTAATTTTCTGTACTTATTCACAATGAATCGGGAAAAAACCTACTGACTGTATCAGCTACACGAAATGACCTTATGATAGTAAATCTGGGACCTCAATTTATGTCTAGTGAGGAGAGGAAATCTGGGCAGGGCTCTGTCAAAATGAGTCCATGATTGTATTACATTTACAGTAGGTGTGTGTGATGTTTATGAATTGTGATTTTACTAGAGGTAAGCAACTGGATAGGATTCCTCTCCAAATCCTGGGGGGAACTACACTGGTATAGTATACTGGTAGCTTATTACGCATACTTGAGGAGTAGAGTATCAAAGTAACTAACTGGAAAGAGAGAGTAAAAATTGCACCAACAGTCGGTAACAATTTTGCGTATCAAACGATGGAAAATTCCAAAATTCACATTGTGATTCCCTGCTGCCTCCATTAATCTCAGTAATAAATAAAGAAGAAATCTAAAAGACACCTTCAAGTTTTCACAAAATCCTATTTAATGTGGACCTTGAAATTCTGCTTAAATAATTGAGAATTTGATATGCGTCCAATTTAATTTTTGAAAAATTAACAAAATGCTTAAGCTAAAGAAATAAATAAAAAGTCAGTTCACATTTTTCTATCAAATTTCTCTATTTCCGACTAATTTGGCAGATGAAGTTAAAAATTAATCTCAAGTCAATTGAACAATAATTAGGATAAAAATAATTTCAAGTTTATCCCAGTTATAATCTTCATAAAGGTCAACTGAATAGTTTTTGGAATAAAGGATGTCATATATTTATATATATTTATTTATTCAATAATACTCTTTCTTATGCACTAAGCAGTCACAGAATCTCAATTTGGTTTCAAAGTTAATTACCCTGCTTTTTGTGTCCCCACAATGCACGTACACAAACAATCTCAAAATTTATCAAGAATTAAATTCAACTTTACTCGTTAGCAAAAAATCATAAATTTATCAAGAATTAAAAATGTATTTTTCTCTAAGTTCTTCCTAATTTTTCTCTTAACTCCTTTATTGGATAGGAAAGAAAAAAAAATCGTGTTTGATTACAATTGAGATAGCTTGAATCATTTTTATTTCTCTTAAATTTTTTACTAATTTTATTATTTGGGGAGAAAGAGCGTTTAAAATAATACTCCCTCCGTCCCTATTTAAATGACGTTTTAGAGATGAGCATAAGAATTAAGATAATGATTAGAAAACATTAAATATAGTACTCAATTGTCTATAATACCCTTAAATTATTAATTTATCATAGCACAAGAGTTTAAAGTACCAAAAAAATAGGTAGAGTAATGAGGGGTAATTTTGAAAAAATTATCGTTAATTTTCTTAGATTTAAACAAACGTCAATTAATTAGGGACAAATAAAAAACTCTAAAACGTCATTTAAATAGGGACGGAGGGAGTACTCCGTAATAATAATAATAATAATAATAATAATAATAATAATAGAGGCACAGAATATTGTGTGCATCTTTAGATGCAGTTGAAGTTGAACCCCAAAAGAAGCGCCAGTAAAAGATAGACCGTTATTTAAAATAAAGAATTAAAATTCCGGTGGCCACGTCAGCTTCATGTTACTCGCATCGCACGCACATCTCCGTTAATCTCTGTACATATCACTTCTTATTAACGTCTTTTCTTTTTTCTGATCATCAAAGCAAAAAACCTCACTTCTTATTAAAACAATTTTTAAATTTTTTTTTCGGCCAGAAAATTCATCTAAGAGGAAAGAAAATCCACTAGATTTGGCGAGAGAAATCCGTCTTTTCAACTTCAATCACTCACTTTCATACTGTAAGCAATAATATGTATTTTTAATTTTACTCCTTTTATTTGATAGATTATGCGTTTAAATTTATGGCAAGTGAATTTTGTTAGTTACTTAATTTCTGCTTGAATTCATATTTGATTCTTCACCAATCTAAGTAATTTTTTCATTTCATTTCATTTTTTAATTTTCTTTTCCGATGGGTTGCAGTGTGAATTAGAGAAAGAATAGAGGCAGTTTCTTTCCAATGTCGACTCAGAAGAGATTACAGTCTAATTCAGTTCTTGGTTTGAGGGGCATTGAGCAGGGCTTTGGATTGCCATGCCCATCTAAATTCCAGACTGGGCACTTGCCATCTGGTAAAATTCCGGTGTCACGAGCTATTCATGTGAGCGGCAATGATAGTAAGTCAGGATCAGACATGGATACAGGCTCAGACTCGGATGGTGAAGTTTATGGTGTTAAGTACTCTGTTAATTCATTGCCCAAGGATGAAAAAATTCCCAAATCATTGCATAGGAATTCAGCAGACAAAATTCACTCGGATGCAATTCAACAGGAAAAAGGGAATCGTGTGGAGAGATTGGGAGGTGGAGGTGTTCGAAGCCGAGTTGCAGGTTCTGGTTATACAGTTGAAGACTCGTTAGATTCAGTTAGTAGCTCTGAAGTTTCATCTAGGCTGCTCTCAAGCAGCAGTGCTGGTGTACCTAAAAGGTACAGTTTAGAGGGTGATCATTCCGGTCATTTACAGCCAAATATGAAGACAGTGGCCAACCAGGTTCTGATTTTTAATCTCTTTCTTACTGTTTTGAATTGGTATTTCTGATTTGAACGGATATGGTCGGTCAAATAGCAAGACAGAAAAATTTATAGGAGAAAATTTTGGACTAATTTGTACACATGCTCATTTCCAATACAAAATGTTTTGATTTGATGTCTACTTTTTTCCTGTATGCCTCTTGTTAGTTATTGTTGAATGTTTGTAGAAGCTAAAATAGGATTCATTAACTGTTAAGTTGTCAGTTGGAACTGAAGATATAGTTGTTTCAAGAGAGTTCTCTTAAGGATATATGGAAAATTTGACATGAAAATGTTTCCAATTATTTTACTTTCCCTGTTCGAACCTGGAAGTTAGTTATTACCTCTCTTAGTTAATCAGATGTCTCTGATTAATGGCACATGTATTTTTACCTTTATTTTTTAAAAACATAATCCTTTAATGTTGTACAGAAACTGTCTACTTGATACATTTTTTTATTTGAAATTAAGAAACTAACACTAGTCTCAGTGAAACAAACTTGATCACATCTTACGGTGCTCTTTTCCAAAAATTTAGGGACATCTTTGAATTAATGGACAGAAAACTTGATTCTTATGGATTTAAACCTTACGTATCTTAAAGTTTTTTTGCATGGAATGATAATAAATGCAAGATAGAAGGATATTCATAAAAGCGTTAGGGTTTTACTATCTGTCGTGTAAATAAAGCTCTTGGTGCATGTTGAATCAATATTCTGAATCAATGTGCAGTGTTTTTCTAATTACCTAAATTGAATGCATAAAGATTGTTATGTGCCATATTCTTCTACAATTCTGGAAACACTGCAAAATGTAGGCAGCTTTTTCAAATAAAATAAGTGACAAGGCATAAAATCTGCTTGATTTTTATCTTTTCATGTTATTTTGAATATGCAGTTCTTTTTTTTTTCATTTTTTTTCTTGCACCCTTAATGTTGTGGTCGTGGATTTGAGTCACTCATGATTTGAACCTATAAATATGCCTGGGTTTCCCTTCGTGGATAAATCTTTCCAGGGCTGCTGTGGTCAAGGACTGCAAAATAAGAAGCTTGATGATGATGATTCTCCCAGCGCCCCTCCATTAGCTGGTTCTGTTCAGGAAGTCAATCAAGTCGCTGAAGAGTTTTTAAATTTTAGGGGAAGTAGTACACCTTGTCCTGAAAGTTCAAGTAGTTCTACAATTACTGATGAAGCAAATGTGACCAAAAGAGTGTCTTTAGGATCCACTATGGATGGCAGTACTGCAAACACAATTTCTGACCGACCTTTGAGGTACGTGTTGATTTTTCTTAACGGAGTACAATGGAGAACTCGGAATAATTTAAGTGCCTTCTTTATGGCTCACAGGACTAGCTCTGTTTCTTCCAGCTCTGTGCCAACTCGCTTTCCCACATTTCATGCAAGGTAGAAACTAGTAGGTTGGATATTTGGTTTCTCGACCAATATCTTGTCATAAACTAGCCCAATGAAAATATCTGTTATTTCTTTTAATGCTTTGGATATTCATTTTGGAATCAGTGGGCTAGGTCCATGGCATGCTGTGATTTCTTATGACGCTTGTGTTCGGTTATGTCTTCATTCCTGGGCAAGGGGATGCAGGGAAGCTCCCATCTTCCTGGAAAATGAATGTCAACTGCTTCGAAATGCTTTTGGGTAATATCATTTCAAATTTTATCCCCTCTTTTCTGTCTTTTATAATAATACGTTATTCTGTTATTCAGTTCCTTTGTATCTTCGGTCTATTCATAAAAATATCATTTTCATCTAACAACATAAGATAAAGGAGAAGGTATTAAGAAATAGGGAGGAAGGGAATTTGCTGAACCTTAACTTGTGTAGATAAATTGTGAGTGTCAAAGTCTTTTGGCCTGACCAATTTTCCATTTTTCTTTTTAAATATGTTCATAATTTGTAGGTGGTATATAAAGTTTTAACAATTTATACTTGTTAAAAATTATAATTTATGAATAAAATAAGAAGGTTTTGTCTACATATTAAATCTGTTTCTTGGATAGCACAGTAGCAATTGAATACCAAGCTACAACAAGCGAATTGTTAACTTGTGGGTACTATACTTATTTCAACACATTCACAAGGTAGTGCTGCTTAATTTTGATTACAGGAAACAACTGTATTTTGCGATCTGACCTACATTTATTGTTTCTTTTCCTTTCAGTAACACAATGTGTTCTTCACACATGCTAATACTGGATCTTTCTTTTTATTTATAAATTCTGTGTACTTCTGTATGTATGGTCTCTGATATGGGATTTGCTTCTTTTTGTTGTTAATATGATAGTTTACAGCAAGTTTTATTACAATCAGAGGAAGAACTATTGAGGAAAAGATCTATGGAATTGGTCAGTGAAGGTGCTGCTTTAAAACTTAAGAAAACTTTTGGCAAAATGAAAGTGCAAGGTACTTTACCTGCTTCTCTTTATAAATTTCTTCATTCCAATACCAAGTTTTGAAGTTGATGTCTATTGCATAGACCTGAAAATCACCTATGGTAAAACAATGCAGTGCGAAAAGTGAAAATGGATTTAGATCCACCCATTGGTTGCAGTTTCTCATCTCTAAAATCACCTATGGTAAAACTTGGGTTTCGTCTATCCAATGTGAAATCCACGCTCTCTTCTGAATGGGAAGCTATACGTAAAGTTCGTCTGAGTCCACAAATACCAGTAAATGACTCGTTTTCGCATCAAAGCCTTGCATATGTGTATGCAGGCACTCGGTATTTGAAAGAGGTGTCTGGGCTCTTGAAGACTGGGGTGTCTACTTTCCACAACAGCTCATCATCTTATGAAGTGGTTCAAGGTATGAAGATTCTTTGCTTCAAAACTCTCTTGATGTGTCTTGTATTTTTACTCATGAAGGATTTGGGTTTCTAGTCCATTGTGTATCTTGTATTTTTACCATTGTTTGGATTTTCCTATTCCATTAGGGATTTGTGTCTCTTTGTGAGAACAGGGCAAGCACAAAATAGCGTCTAATGAGTGTAGAGTGAGACTAGGATCTTCAAAGGGGTTTGCAAGAGGGTGTACAACACGTTTTGCGGTTGCGTTTCAGCAACAATCACAAAGGCAAAAATATTTTTAGTACCATAAGTTCTACAAGTCCAGTGAAGGTTATTCTCTCTATGGATGTAGGCAATTTGTCTGAACCGTGTTAAATTGCTTGTTGTTTGTGTTGCCTTGTTCTTTGTTTCATCCTATATTGTACGTTTCTTGTTCTTCTGTTATCGTATAACTATTGGGATCCTTGCACACAAGTAGATTTGGCTTCTGTAGGTTTTTCAAAGGGCTCAACAGCCTTAAAAAGCCATTATGCCAATTTCTACTCTCCTTGGAAAATAGATTCTAATTTCTACATATAGGAAAAATACTGTGGCAAACTCGATACGTCTCTTATGACAATGATTTAGCTTAATTTGGTAATTGGTTTCATGGCATGTATTTTTAGGATTGCATATAACAATATCCAATTTTGTTTTCTTTGTTGCTTTTCTGTGCTAGAAGCCATGTTTACCAAAATTCTATCTACGTGTTATTACGGGTTTCCTTGTCAATGAACCAATAAGATTTTATTTTAAGGGGATGAATTGGAATTCATATGCTTTTGATAAGGTTTTTATGCTCCTGCCTTTGATCACATTACATTTTCCAATTCCGGTTATGTTAGAGCTGCCTACCTCAGTTAATGACCCTCCTTAATTAGGAAATGAATATTCTGTAACAAATTCAGGATGTCATTTAGAAAAATGGTTAGCATAAGCCGGTCCAATACAAAAATGAGAACGGAAAACGTGAATACAGAACATCTAATTGCTTTAATTTATCAAATGCTACACATTTAATTGCATTAATACTTTTCGAACTTACCTGTTCTTTTGAAGCATCAAGTTTTCTAATTTTCCTTTATCGTTGTTGCTAGTAGAAACATATTCATGTTCTTTGAGATTGAAAAGTTTATCTGAAGAGGATGCTGTCCGGATGCAGCCTGGATCTGGTGAAACCCATGTATTGTATGTACAATATTCTCAGTAAATTTCTTTTGATTTTTCTGTTATATGTGGTAGAGGTTCATGATTTCATTATGTTGCTGTCATAATATAGTTTGCCAGATGGTTTGGGAGATGATCTGGTCATTGAAGTCTTCGATTCAAAGGGAGGCATTATGGTCGTGTCGTTGCTCAGGTAGCCGACATTGCCGATGAGCCGGTATGACATCTAAAACTCACAACTGGTAGAATTAGGAAGGCAGAGAGCTAACACCGGAAGGCTAACATATTAGTAATTATTCAGGGTGACAAGCTTCGATGGTGGCCTATGTATCATGAGCCAGAGCACGAGCTGGTTGGAAGAATACAATTATCTATAAACTATTCAACTAGTCTGGACGAGAATAGTAATGTTAAGGTACTTGGAAGACCTTTTATCAAAAGATTCTTTTGAATTACAAGTTATATAATTTGGTCTAACATAATAGTATTAGCTTCTTGCTCCGTAGAAATATGCTCGTCTCCAAGTTATCCAATCCATATGACTTCCTTTAGTTATGTCTCTTAGCAAACAGTAATGCTAATATAGAAGACACAATTTGATTTATCCAGACATGCTTTTTGACAAGGGGAAAGGCAATCCCGGCGAATATCATTGAAGTAGTCTATAATTGGTGTTATAACTCATGGAGCATTAGGCCAAAAGTTAGGATACATTCTGGGAAAGATAAGCAATAGAACAGACAGAATTTAGAAGTTGTTACTGCAAAACAACATTAAAGATGTGAATAGTCAGAATTGTGGTTGAATGATCCACCACTTGTTCATTTTCTCAAGAGAATCTTTCTCAATTTTTTTTATTATTTAAGATTTTGAACACAATCTTATTAAAATTTATCTTGTACTTGTATATAGGGGAAAAGAACAGTTTTGAGAGGAAACTGGTGGTTTTAATCAGGTTGGAAGTAGGAAGAGTCAACGATGTACTTTCTTCTAAAATAAATGGTAGATCATTTAAAAAAAACTTGGTTGGTCCCTACACTGGGAATTAATTTTGTAAATTTATTTCAAATATAATGAATCCAAGCATTTAAATTCTATCATCAAAACTCAATGGATCCTGTAGTTGACTGTTTCTTCTCACTAAAAATAATGTATGATGTGGTTTCAGTTAAAAAAAAATATCTTAGTTTAATTAGTAGTTATTCGGTACTGAAGCAATAATTATTATTATGAGTTGGGAAATAGCTGACGATAATTTCATTCATTTTTGTTCCTAGTGTGGTTCAGTCGCAGAAACTGTGGCATATGACTTGGTTTTAGAGGCCTCAATGAAAGCTCAACATTTTTGTCAAAGAAATCTGCTGCTGCATGGTTCATGGAGGTGGTTATTGACTGAATTTGCATTGTTCTATGGTGTTTCAGATGCATACACCAAGCTAAGGTATTGAGACGTGGGAGATGCATTTGTGCATTACCATTGTCATTATTATTTTAATTATTTGTAGGGTAATTAATATGTTGCTGGTGTTGAATTTGCATGGTCTTGCAGATACCTCTCATATGTTATGGATGTTGCCACACCCACCGCTGACTGTCTAAACTTGGTGCATGATTTGTTATCACCTGTGATTAAGAAAGACAACATTAAGTGCACGCTGAGTCACCAAGAGGTGTGTACTTCTTCCTGGAGCTTGTAATAGTGAATATAGGTTCAGATTTGACTGCTATTTAATTTTCTTTTGTACTTTTGGGAATTGAGAGTCTCCATGCTTCTTTTCTTTGAGAGGTAAAATAATTTACCTTGTGAGATTTGGTTCCACGCAGGGGCTTATGTATTAGCAAACTTATATCTGATAACCTTTTTTTTTTATCTTTACCAACTCATTTCTCACCAGCTTCTTCATTAAGTCGTAAATTAGCATGGCTATGTTGTATTCAAATTAATATTTCAGTAGCCTCTTGTATCTTTTATTACTTTCCAACACTTGAAATATACAGTTCTAGCATTCATCATCAAGACGCCTTCCCTTCACTTTCTTCTTTCTTCATATACTTTCGCCCTGAGATCCTAAATTTTATGAACCATGGACCAGAATCGCATCCGGGGGGAAGTTTCTGATCAAGTTGAGCAGGCTATTGCTCTGGTGTTTGAGAACTACAAGTCATTGGATGAATTATCACCATCAGGAATGGTTGATATTTTTAGACCTTCGACTAATTTTGCAGCGCCGGCTATGGGACCTGCCTTAAAGCTATACAGTCTTCTCCACGACATATGCTCTTCTGAGGCACAATTGAAGCTCTGCAGATACTTTCAGGTATTCAAAATTGAACACTGCACAAATTATTTTCATCTAGGCTCCATCTTACTTTTGTCTAAAGTGCCAATGTCCATCTAGACTGCTGTGAGAAAGAGATCTAGAAGAAGCTTGGCAGAAACAGATGAGTTTGTTTCCGGAAATAATGAGACTTTGTTGATGGATCCAGTGAAACTTTCTGCTGCTTATCAGAAGATGGTATCTCTTTGCTTCAGTATTAAAAATGAAATTTTCACGGACAGAGAAATCCAGAATCAACATTTTCTCCCTAGGTAAACTTGTTTTTTATATTGTTATGCAGTTTTACATTTTAGTTAGAGCAAAATGCTTGACCCACCAATAATCAGGTTCATTGTCTAGTTGAGAGCTGTAGACTGGCATATGTCCATCTTTCCTCACTGAGTGAAATTTTTTCATTATCATGTATCACGTTTATTCTTGCTGATTTAGGGAGCTCACGTGTTAGTAATTTTACAATGCTCACTCTTGTTTGCTTGTATATGTTTGGTTCTAACCTGTTCAAATTAGTCATTTAAGTTTTAAGTTTTAACATTTAGCTTACATAACACTGAGTACTGATTAAGCTTTTTTGCCTCACAGTTCTCAGTAATATTTGCTCTTAAGCATATCAATTCATCAAAATGGCTCTTAACATGCAAGTTTTCCCATACTCTGTACAAATACTCCCTCGCTCCCTTCCTCCATACAAAGACAATAAACATGCATGACTGCCAGACAAACAGAGAAGTCCAGATGTGAACTTATGAATTTTCAAAGTATCGCAATATTTAATTTAAGATTAAGACCTCAACTTGTTTGGGATTAAAGTTTAGTGAGTTGATTTGAGTGCTAGACATCAACTATGGTTCCATCTCTCAAACTCCGAAATTCAATTTCTGTGCCTTGATTGCTAAGAGATTATGTTAATTATTGTAATCATGTATTATCTGTGCAATTTTTGTTTGACAACTCTTATATGGCCCTCTTATTTTATTATTTTTGTGCCATTCATGTTTTCTCTATGAACTAGAGGACGGACAATCAACTATTAATTGTTAATATTGATTCTTTTTGGTTTTTATTTTCATCCAGTTTTATAGACCTTCCGAATCTGTCTTCGTCAATATATAGTACTGAGCTTTGCAATAGATTGCGTGCATTCCTTGGTGCATGTCCTCCTGCTGGCCCCTCTCCTCCTGTAACAGAACTTCTTATTGCAACAGCCATTTTCCAAAGAGATCTTGCTTGCTGGAATATCAAGTAACTAACTTTTGAACTCTCTTCCAATACTAATCTTTTATCTGATCCTGTGTCTTATTTATGGGTGTCAAAAAAACTTCCGCAGTCCTACACAAGGCAGTGTTGATGCAAAAGAGTTGTTCCACTCGTATATAATTCACTGGATTCAAGACAAGTATCTTTCTTTGCTTGAGTCATGCAAGATTGATCAGGTACTAGTCTTTGCAGTGTCTATGAGACATGGTTCAATTGAATAACGTCACTTAAGAAACAGTTCAAACTTTAGATGGATAATGTAGTTCAATGCTATTTTGTAAGGGGGAGAAAAGAAAAAGGAAAGAAGTTAGGGTCTGTTGTAATAGTCGACATTCTGCTTTAGTCGGTATGACTTCTTTAATGAACTAGAAATTTCTACTTTCTTTCACTTGAACATTGTGAAATTTGAAAATAATTTTCAAAATCAATGTTGGCTGTTTATGAGTAAATATATAAGTAAAAACTGAATATACAATTCTGATGCCATGGAGGATGCTTTTTTTTAGCAGAACCCTTTACTAAATGATGTATTCTAATTTTTTCTAGGTAAAGTGGTCCGGTGTCAGAATAGCCGACTCAACGACTCCTTTTGTGGATCATATGTACAATCGGCTGAAGGAAATGCTTGGAGATTATGAAATCATCATTTGTCGGTGGCCAGAATACGTTTGTTCCTTGGAGAGTGTATGTACAAATTATGAACAATATCGAGTCATTGACCCCATGCTAATGTAGTGATGCAAAATTCATGAGTTTGCTAAACCAAATCAGTGAGGACGTCTTAGATATAAATTTCAAGCTGAAAGGTGATAGATGATTGAGTTTCATCACCCACTATAATATTGGGATTTTGTAAAAATTATGCCAACTAGAAATCCAATCTGGTATCGAATCTGGTAGGCTTTGGTCCTAAGCTTCTTAAAATCCACCAAGTTTTAGGTTCTTAACTTTGTTTCTTTGCTATTATTGTTTTTCGATTTTTACTCTACTGTCTTAAATACATATTTTCATTTTTGTGTGTGTGTTTTTTGATGTTTCAAAAGGCTATAGCGGATGTCGAAAGGGCAATTGTTGAAACTTTGGACAGGCAGTACACCGATGTTCTATCACCATTAAAAGATAATGTGATACCCATTAAACTTGGCCTTAAATATGTCCAGAAAATTGCAAAAGCAAATGTGTTCACTTATACTGTCCCAAATGAGGTGAGTTATTTATCTTTTCTGTAAGATTTTGGCAACTGGTGCTTTCTTCATATACAGCAATCCTAAGGTACATGTACTTTTTTAGTTGGGAACTCTATTAAATTCTATGAAAAGGATGCTTGATGTACTGCGACCCAAGATTGAAGTTCAGTTGAAGTCATGGGGTTCTTCCATCCCCGACGGTGGAGATATTGTTCCAGGAGAGCGTCTCAGTGAAGTGACAGTGATGCTAAGGACTAAATTCAGAAATTACCTGCAGGCGGTGGTAGAGAAACTTGCAGAAAATGTAGGTGTTCATCACAGAGCAACAACTTTTTCCCTTTTACAGATATCTCATAGTACCTCCATCTATTTTGTGTTGTCTTGAGGCATATACTATCATGACGTCTTAAATATGTGACACTTTAATTGTTTTGAAATATCTATAAAATATTGTTGTATGTCATTTCTACCTTTTGACATCAGTAGTACAATCATTTTGGGTTTCCATATGCAAGTTGTTTCACGTGGAACTCCCTGCAATACTCACAATGGTGATTTCTTTTTACTCCCAAGAGAATGCAATTCAAAGTAGCATAAAAAGTTGATTTTCATGGAAATTATGCTCCTTGCAAATGGATGTTTATATAGATAATAATATTATCTTTCTTTGTTTGATTCATTTCATGGATTCTCTTTGTTTACCTTACTTATATTTTAGAACTACTCCGCTTGGTTTGATGAATTTTTGTTGTCCCGTTGTTACTCAGACAAGGTTGCATAGTGCCACTAAGTTGAAGAACATAATCCAAGATGCAAAGGAAGATTTTGTAGAGTCAGATGTACGAAGTGGAATGCAACCTTTAAAGGACCTGCTTACGAAGACAATTGATCACCTCCACAACGTCGTTGAAACTCAAGTTTTTTTAATTATCTGCAGAGGTTTCTGGGATCGGATGGGACAGGTAGGCTGCATTGAGAACATATTTACAATTTTTTGAATTCTTGTCTTTTATATTCTAATGGACTTCTATTCTTTGTGTTAAAGGATATCCTGCGGTTTCTGGAGAATAGGAAAGGAAACAGGTCTTGTTACAAAGGCGCACGAGTTGCACTATCAGTAAGTCAGTCAAGCTTCCAGTTTGTTTTTAAGGATTAAATAAATTCTCTATCTGTATCATGGATCAAATTTTTATTACTTGAGATTGGAATATTTCATCTGACTGGGCCAAATCGAGGTTGTGTCAGTTGGATTAACATCAAATTTATATGTTGCATTTTAAGTCTAGGATTATGGTCAAACTTGCAGGTTTTAGATGACACGTTTGCGTTGCAAATGCAAAAATTGCTACGAAATTCACTACACTCGGAGCCTCCTAGATCGATAATGGCTTTGCGCTCAATGCTCTGCAAGGATGCCGGAAGCCATAGGGACAATAATTACTTCTACTAAAACTATATTATCTGTGTATCCATCAGTTGGCAAGGTAGTTGCAGATTTTATTTTGCAATTTTTTTGTTTTTGTTTTTGTTTTCACATTTCTTGATTATAATAAAGGCCTCGAGGACCAGTTTCTTTGCTAGACGGTTATAACTTGTAATCAAAGACCTTGGAAGAAAAGGTTTTTTTAACCAGTTTTGTTAGGAGACAAATTTGCTGTCACAGGGGTTACAGACTATTTCAATTTTATTATATTATTGTAAAGTGAGTTCACTGAAATAATCATGTCAAAATTTGATATTTTTGTCAATAATATGAGATATAAAGTTCAATATATGTTTTCTTGGAGTTAAGAATGGTGGTTGTATTTTTGTAGTATCATGAAATTGTGAATTCCAGTGTCTTGATTTGTAAGATGTCTTTGATTTGATTTGTAAGATGTTATATTGTAGTAAATTTAAATTTTCTAGTAAGTTGATACTTATATACTTGTTCAACATGGTTTTGATTCAGAAAAATAAAATAGTAAAAAAATTATTATTCAATTGTTTTAGACATTAATTATCTACAACTTTTTATTCAGTATTCATGCTTCATTCAACTCATTCAGATTGCTTAAACATTCGGTTTACAGCCTCCAGGGTAAATGGAGTTTTTGATAAAAACTGAATGAATTTGAATGAACTGAATCTGTATGAAAAAAGTTATTTAGTATGATATGTCTAAAACATTTTAATAACATATTTTTATTATTTTATCCCTCTAAAAAAATTCAAAATTGTTATAAATGTATTTAATATTACTTAATATTGTTAAAAAAAAAATAAATTCATTCAGCCTAATATCAAACAGCCCCCTAAGGCTGCCAAAAATGCGTCGCCTGAGAGATTCGAACTCTCGCGGGGAAACCCCATGTACTTAGCAGGCACACGCCTTAACCACTCGGCCAAAGCGACACGTTTTATGCTCAAATTTGATCTACTGCTATTACCAATTTAGCCAATGAGTATCATAGTATTTAGCAATTAGTGAATGATCAGTCCAATTGTTCAAAGGCTCGGGTTAAATCAGAGCTTAATTGACTCTTTGGAAGGATGTAACATTTATTTTAATTGTGGTAGTCTTAATTATCAGTTGAATTGTAGTAATCTTAATTATCAGTTGAGTGTAAATTAATTAGAAAAAAGAAAAAAAAAGTCAATAGAAGAAAAAATAATTGTAGCTCAACACCAACTTTACTCTATGTTGTTTGTGGACACTTTATATATTTTTAAAACTTTTTTGTTTTGGTCAAAAATCACAATAACTTTTGATAAGTATGAAAACCATTGTTCTTGATAATCTTCAATCAAATAACTTACAAATAAAGGTGCAAAAGAGTCGAAACAAAAGAGAATTGTTCAAATTCGAATCGAAATATTAAATTCAACTCAAATTCGAATTGTATTTAAAAAATTCGACTCAAATTCGATTCGACTCGAATATTTATTACTCGATTGAATCTTAAACGAGTCGAGTTAAATCTTGCTCAGATTCTATTCATATTTTTATTCGAACTATTTTTTCTGCTCAGATTTGGATCATATTATTAACGAATCTGAAAAAGTTGAGTTCGAACTGTTTGGTTTGTTTACCGTGTTAGTTACAAAATCTTATTTAGAAAACTAGAAATCTTAAATAAAATAAAATAATGGAGTTATACATTGAAGTTATATATAATGCAAAAGTTTCAAACTAAAAATCCATGGACGATTTTTTGAAAAAATAATAAGAATTTCAGTTTTTTTTTTTAAATAGTGAGGAAACATAAGCACGTAGAAAGGCACCAAACAGCTAGTAGCCTCAATAAAAGGCCGAATGAAGGCAGCAAGCAGCATAATATCATCATCTTCTTCATTAACTTGCAGCCATAAGCTGAATTACTTTCTTCTTCTCCATCATCAAAAGCATAATCATAATCATAATCATAATCATATTCGAATCTGTTTTTCTCTTCTTTCAATCTACGACAAAAGTAGTGTAAATAATAAGAGACCGATGGTCACCTCCTCCACCTCCAGCAGCAGCAATAATAGCAGTGGCGCGTTCACCACGCTCAAAGAAAAAGTCACATTCGAACGTGAAATCAAAAAGAGCAAATTCATCGCCATTGCTGCCCCTGTTTCCGACGAACGCTCTGCCCATTCCTTTCTCACCCAGGTACGTACTTTTCTCCGGTTGCCCCTTTACCCATTTTCTAGGTTTTTTTTTCTGGTTGTCGATTTAGTGATTTTCGTAGCTGTTTGTTTTTTGGTGTTGAAATGTAATCAATTTTATGTTCATAAATAGGTTCGAGAGACTCGTGC
Organism: Panax notoginseng; assembly: GCA_016801055.1. Taxonomy (NCBI): domain Eukaryota; kingdom Viridiplantae; phylum Streptophyta; class Magnoliopsida; order Apiales; family Araliaceae; genus Panax; species Panax notoginseng. The sequence continues at coordinate 250,748,235 of CM029012.1, forward strand.
CACTCATAATTGTTGGGCATATAAGGTAAGGTGTTCTTTATATGTGAATCATTCCAGTGCTATTCAGAATTCAGATAAAATTCTTAAATTTGGTTCTCATAATGGTTTCTGATAAACGTAGCATGTGGGTATTTCTCTGAAATGGTTTATAGAATCACTGAATCGAATAGTCTCTTGAGGCATATGTTTCTTGGGATCATATGTTCTAATTTACTTCATAAATTTTGACTTAGAAAAAAGAAACGGCTGTCAGGGGCGGATCTAGGAATTTTTAAGGCATGAGCGGATTCTAACTAATTTTTTTTTGTTTAAGTTGAATAAAAAAAAACTTGAACTAATCATGTTAAATAAATTATAATAATGTTTACAAATTATAATAAGTATTCATAATCCAAACTAAAAAATAAATTTCAAATAAAATCATGAATTAATTTCAAAGCATAAATCAGTTTTGATATCTTTTTATAAATTTCAAATAAGTTTTATTTGAAATAAGAGAAATAAACCATCCAAAATTTATACTTATACATGGTTCATTAGTGATTATAACAACTAGAAATGAGTAGAGGGTCCATTAGTTAGATGCAGGGAATTAAAGTGATTATAACAACTAGAAATGATGGACTCTTAAAGGCTCACTCATTTTCTATTTTCCATTTTCCATTTTTCATTTTTCATTTTCCATTTTCCATTATAAAATAAGACAAAATCATTGTAAGCTATCACAATAAAAGACAGAAACTACTAAACTAAAATGATCCCATTTTCAATTGAAGATTAAACAACCTAAAAACAAAAACCTAATCAGACCAAACAAACAGTAACTACAGTCAACCAAATCAATAACAAAAAAAATTCAAACTTAAATATAACAACCCTCACAGTTCACACGCTGATAAACATTCAAAACTAAAAACTATACAAAAAATACAGAGAGAATCAAAACCCAAAAATCTAAAAACTAGATCGGAATCAAAAATACTTGCGATGGATGAGACTGAGAGAAGGTTATAAAAAGTTTGAATGAATGCAGATAGACCACAAGGGGAAAAGAGAGGACTGAATTGGGGGCGATTGTTGCTCCGTTTGATTCTCCTCTCGCTTCATGTTGGTGCTTGATTGAGTTATTTGGGCGAAAGATGCGTACTTCTAAAATGTTGTGTATACTTCGAAGATTTCATCAAGCCTTAAAACTAAGAAGAGTTTTGTACTTGTATTTAGAATTGGTTAAAGTAATTTTTTTTACCCTCTCCAAGTTTAACTCTTCCATTAATATGCTTCACGTTGGTGCCTGATTGAATTATTTGGGCGAAAGATGCGTACTTCTAAAATATTGTGTATACTTCTAATATTTCACCAAGCCTTAAAACTAAGAAGAGTTTTGTACTTGTATTTAAAATTAGTTTATAATTTTTTTTTCCCTCCAAGTTTAACTCTTCTATTAATATGCCCCCTTGAGTGTATTAACTTACATATCTACCCTTGTCCCTATACCTATAAAAAAAAATAAAAATTCAGTAGGGGCAGCTGCCTATGCTGCCCCTTAAATAGATTTGCCCTTGACTGCTGTTTGTGTTGGAAAATCTGAAAAATGCACTTTTTTTTAAAGTGCCTGCATTCAACAATTCTGTTGGAGATGTTGGGGATGAAGAAGACGGCTCATGTGATAAATGCAAGTATGATGTTTTATTTTGGTTTTTTGCTCTAATATAATATTTGCCATTGTTTCTGTCTATCAGATTGGAGATCAATACAGAAGTAACGATGATGGAGAACCATCAGGTACAGCTGGAAAACCGATTTACTCCGCTATTGTTTCTTCAGGATTAGATAGAGTGATGATGGTTGTCATCAGGTATATGTCAGCTCTTGTTAACTGTAACTTTCTTTTTGGGTAAATTCATAATATTGTTGAAAGTTGAAACCAACAAATATACACAGATAAGAACCTTTATTTTTTTGGATAGAATGATGATGATTTTGGCCCTCAAGTATGTGGTTTGGTACCTGCGACCTTAAGGTTGTCTCTCAAGGCCTTTGAGACAATGCCATTAACAACATAAAGCAAAAACAAACTACAGATACAAAGCTGTGACAACATACATATTTAGGTCAAACCCCATCTAGTAACTACCTCCTTATCAACTTAAGACTTAAGTAATTGATTTGATACAGTTGGAAGATAATTTTAATTTATAATAGTCTTTATGTATTTCAAAGCCCACTTTATTTCATTTTTATGTCATCTCTTCTCTTGGCTTTAAATTATTATAATCACTTGTTGGCATATTCAACTTGCTCTAGCATCAAGTAAATCATGTTTTTATTTTCTTTTTACTATTCCCATAAATGAAATCCTGTATATATTGCGTTACTATATCACTAGAAAAGAGTAATGGGTTTGTCATTTTAGAGATATTTTTTTTATCCATATGTTCAGGTATTTTGGAGGTATCAAACTAGGCACTGGAGGGTTAGTTCGGGCTTATGGAGGAGTAGCGGCAGAATGCTTGAGAAATGCCCCAACTTGCCTTGTTAAATCTAAAGTAAGATACTAACTGCTTTGGCCTTTTCATAACTCTGCTTTTAACTTGTACTAATAGCTCTTTGCAGTCTGCTAATCCTTTGCTATTCAAATATCTTGTTTTCATTGATCAAATTATGCTTTACGTATACGGTATATCTAATTAAATATGAATTACTTATTGTAGGTTCCGATGGGTTTGGAGGTTCCATATGACCTTTTGGGGGTTCTGTACCATCAGGTAAGATTGGTTCATGTGAAATAGAAACTAAAATGGGTTGATATTGTTGATTTTACTTGTACTTAATTAGTGGTATAAAACATGGTCCCCAACTCTTTGTGGCTATAATTGTTAGTGAATGCCCAAGTGCCTTTACTTTTAGAATATTGATAACAGTTATTGCATGCTTTTCTGAAACAACTTTCACCCATTTTTCTCACCATCAGTGAAATTTTAATCTAGTTATAATAACAAAAGATATTTAAAACCATATCAAGTGTTGGAAGCTTGAAATTTTGTTACTATCCCCTTTTGTTCATCGAATGACACTCGAATTACTGCCCAGTAGATTAGATATAAATAGACAAAAGAGGGTTTGAAATTTTTGGATTTTATTTTGTGGCTTGTTATGCGTCGGCAGACAAGTGTCATTGCTTAGTTTTCAGTTCTCTATAGAGAACCTGGAGGTTACTCGTGTCCCTTAACCACTGAAGTTTATAAGTAGCCAATCTGTAGAGACCATGATAAAAGTAATTTTCAATCAGATACTCTAGTAGATCTAAATGATTGTTGCAAAGTGAATTTGACATCTTGAGTTTACCTTGTGCTTGCGGGTCTGCAGCTACAATCTTTTCAAGTTGAGGACATTAAGCAGGATTATGATACCGGAAAAGATGGAACTACAATGGTCACCTTCAAAGTTGATTTTGACAAGGCTGAGAGTTTGGAAGAAGCTGTCAAAAATAACTGTAGCCGGGAGCTTGTGTTCTACAAGCGTTGATACAGATTTAGGCTGCCAACCTGGTGATTTTTGGTTCTGTACTTCTGTGTTCCGTGGATAGGTGGCCAGAATGCTATTTAGTTGGCAAAAATAACCTTTTACCCCATTGAAGTTGGGGCACTTTATGCAATAGACTATTGAACTAAAAAAAACTGCAATCAAACAACTGAACAATAAAAAAAAACTGAAATCAGCCCATTCTGTCAAATTAATCAAACTGTCGTCTAAATCAACCTCTGTTTTTCTTACGTGGCATGCTGGAATAAAAAAGAAAATGACATCGAAAATAAATATGCAGCCACATTAGCTGAAACAGTGAACCATGACCGAGATCAATGCAAGTTGCGTTAAAATGTTAATAACTTAGAAAATTAGGGAAAAAAAAGAAACATCACCTTCAACCGTAGAAAACTAGAATGAAAAAGGAATGATGTAATTTTAATATTTTAGTTAGTTCAGTTAGTTGATTGCAGTTTTTTTTGTTTAGTGGTATGTTGTACAAAGTGTGCCAACTTCAATGGGATTAATGTTATTTTTGCCCTATTTAGTTTAACATGACTTGATGCTTGCTTAAAATCAAAGCATGGTCGATTTATTGTAGTAACCATCACATGATAGCATTAGTTGGTTATGGGCCTTGTGGCTTGTTTACATCTTACTTTACCCATAGAAGCTTGACATATTGAGGAAGAAATTTCATCCAATATGTTGGAAAGATGATTTTGGTCATAATGTGTCATATACTGTACATACATTGTCGTACAACTTTTGGCTAAATATAAATTATATTTCTCTCTTCTAATATAGCATGCTGTATGTTCTTATCTGAAGTTTACTTAGTTTTCTAACTGTTTTAGGAAGTGATGTTGCCTTCAACTTATGATTCATATTTTTCACTTCAAAGTACTTTTATTCATAGGATAGATGAAAATGGATTTTGATGATTTTATCAGTTTTAGGATTTTTCTACTAGTCTTGATGGAAAGCAGGAAATATACTGTATGTGTATAAGAGAACATTTAAATTGAAACAAAATGTCATTAAATTCATTAAAAAATAAAATCTCACTCCAAATATAAGCAAACTGATACATATGGACTCGAACAATGTGCCAACACATGGAAATTCTCATATATAGTAGCGGGAGAGATGAACATCATCTTAGCATATCCGAGTCTAATTGGATGGGGGTGGTGAAAAGAAAGGAAATGCCTAATTGGATGGGGGTGGTGAAAAGAAAGGAAATTTAGGCATTGTTGTTGGAATGGTTGGGACTGAAGGAATTGAAGTAGGGATAGCTGGAAGAGGAGGTAGTGTTACTTTTGGGACAGTGGGAATACTTGGCACTGTGGGAACTGGCAAAGATGGAATCTGGGTGCTTGGCAAAGGCGGTAACGTGGGTTTTGGCAGAGTTGGGACTGTTGGCAGCGTAGGCAATGGGGCAGCTGGAAGTGGCGGCAATGTGGCTTTTGGTAGCGTTGGCATGGCTGGTAATGGAGGCAATGTAGCTTTAGGCAGGGGCGGGATTGTTGGCACTGTGGGCAGGGAAGCAGGTGGTGAAGTTTGCAGCAGATGCCTTGCGCCCAGACTCATATGGAGGCTAGAAAGTAGTAGTAATACTAGGAACTGAGCAGCCATTGTTTGATATTATTAGTTGATGATTTACAGAGTTGTTACGAACTTTCTAAACTTGGTGCTTCTTTGCTGTGGAGAACATTACATTAAAATGGGTGTATATTTATAGAGGGAAAATTTTGAAACTTTGTGGTGGTTAGGAAAGACTAAATGCATATTTGATGAGATATGGTTGGAGGAAGTAGTTTGTTCACCTCCCTGCATGACTCATTGCTTGGTAGACTAGCATAGCATAATATGCGTATGACTCGTTGCTCATAATGTAGGAGGGTTTCTTAGTTTAGGTGGGTTGTTAACAATGACTATGACATTCGTTTAGTTGATTTTTTTAATTTATTTTTATAAATAAACTTAATCTATGATATACACTTATTTGGATGATATTTACTTTTTTCTCAATAACTTCGACGACTAAGATTTATTATTGAAAAAAATTATGCTTGTACGTCTTATATATATGGAAACACTAATATTAGTTATATATAAAAAAAAGTTGCCGGACAGAGGTGGTAATTCTAAATATGTTAATTACCTGTCGAGCAACTTATCATGGTTACTTTTATTTCCCAATTATATTAGTCATTCATAACTTCGTCATAACTCATAACAATCAGCAACAGGGATTGAGTTGTGCACTTAGGTTTGAGTTATAATTTTTTAAACTTGTACTAATTTTAAATTATATAAATGACGATACATTTATAATATTTAGTTTAATTCAATAAAATTCGTAAATTTATGTTTAGTTTCTTTAGTTTTAATATTGAATTTAATTCTTAAAATTTTAAATTTTATTATTTAATAGTTTATGAATAAAATTAATACGTTAAAAATATGTTTGAACTTTGAACAATTGCATATTCGTGTTTGAACTTTGACATTAACAATATGAATATGTGTTTGTAATTTAAGCAAATGTCTTGATTATAGATTGTTATGTTTCATATTATTGTTTTGTTTGGATAAATGTAAGATAAAATATTAAAATTGATTTAAAATAAAAAAATTCCGTCTAGGCCCCACTCAGGCCCCATAGGCGCTAGGCTCCCCTCGGTCTCCCGCCTAGCGCCTTTTAGAACATTGGAGACATGGCATATTAAGCACATTTACTGGTTAATTTGCTGATAATTTTACTTAGATGCTACTTTATTATGGTCAATTTACGGGTCCAAAAGCTGGCAATTATTATCTTATAAAGAAATGCAAGATAAAGCAGAGATTGGACATAGTTAAGTTATCAAGCAATATTTTCTTGGTGGTAGATGGCACATCAAAAATCATGCATTAATTAAACCATTCTTTAGGTAACATCTGACTATATAACTCGGTGCATTAGTCAACTTTTGGAGAGTAAGCAAATCAATTTTTCTCCATATTTAAGCCAACCACGTCTCATCAAAACACAAACAGGTGACTGCTGCCAATCTTTAGATTCCTACAACACTAGCTCTTAACTCTTATTCTTTCACTTGCAAACAAACATCAGAAATATCAAATTATTAAATTCAGTCCAAAAGTTGTAGCCCTTTCTTTAATTCCCTTCTACTTGTCGAAACAATGGCAGCTCTTTGATCATAGCATTATCACTTTCAAGCACGATCCATGTTAGCCTAGTGGCTTGCCATTTGCCATTGTCTACAATGTCATCTGTTCCGCCTCCATTGCCAGCAATGCCAACACTGCCAAAGGTTACACTCCCGCCTTTGCCAACATTACCAACAGCAGCAGAAATCCCGTCTTTACCAAATCCAACAGTACTGCCTACAATTCCTCCTCTTCCAACTGGAATACCAACCATTCCTTCCTTGAGTTTAGTCCATTTTATTCATGTAAGCTCTACTGAAGTTGTTGTCTGTGTGCTTTCTGAGTGAGATTACTTGAGGAGTGGAGTCGGGTTCACTTTCATATGTATTATTTCTTATGTTTATGAAGTATTGAATATCAGTTGTTCGTGATCATTTGAATGACTTGAATCTATCACATTATTACTCTAGTTGTTTATTCTCATGTTTTCTGTAAAACACAATCACTAGATATATCTCGTTTGTGTTGCAGATCATTTTATAGATATATATTAGCATCAACAATTTCCAGCCTCAACTTCAACTGAAATTTGGAATTCAATAGTTTTTCATTGGCATTGAAACCTCATTTTAAAAAGTTGAAATTATACAAATACTGGGCGGATGTTCCGAATGCTATTAGAACGTAAATCATTGCAGAAATAGTTGCATAGGGAAAAAGAGAAATTCTGCTGTAGGGAAAATTAGTTGAAGAATATGCGGAAAATGGGAAATGAACAAATTTAATGATGGGAAAAACAGTTTCAAAATATCCCCAGAAGGCTCTACATTCACCTATTGAAAATTTCGACAAAGGCAGTTCTGTAAAAGCAGTCGTTGGTGATGGTCCATTACTCCATTTGTTTGGGGAAAATAGTTAAATGATGAATTGATGAAGCATGAATATATATATATATATATATATATATATATATATATATATATATATATATATATATATATATTGCTCCTATGATATCATACACAGCTTATCATTTTTTGCTTAGCAGCTCCTTTTGTGATGATTTACTTCAAAATTTCAAATACTTAAAATGTTATAAATTCAATCTTAGAAGATTATAGTATAACAGAAGGTAAGGTTAGTATTATTCCACATTCTTGTAATTCAAACCCCAAACTGAATTCCTGTTTTCTTTTAAGGCTGTAGCTGGAAATTGCTTATTCTGATCTACATGGATGAATTTGAGAGGATGTGAGAGCCTCCCATCATATTTGAAATTTCCTCAATTTTTTTTACGCTCGAAATGATCTGAAATACATGCGACACATATCCAGTGAAAGTGAAAATAATCAAAAAACTGTGAAAATAAACAACTTTGTAATCAAATAATCAAAGATAAAGAGCGAAAAATTCAACTATTCATATAGCATCAAATACTCGTACACAAAACAGTGACAAGTGAAAAGAGACGATGACTACACATATTCATATAACTGAATCCTAGCTCCACTCCTAAGGACAAATACAAATAATCTCACTCGAAAAGAACACAGACAAGCAACTCTAGGATCCCGGATAAGTCTCCAAGGATAGATGAACAAAGTGGAAGCAGCTCAAGGGCTATTGGTGGATGGTGGAGCTGAGAAAAAAGGAATAGTTGGGATTGGAGGAATGGCTGTCGGGATAGTGGGCAGTGAGGTGGCTGGAAGAGGAGGTAATGTCACCTTAGGAATTGTTGGCAAGCTTGGCAGTGTTGGATTGGGTAAAGATGGAATTTGGGTGCTTGGCAAAGGCGGCAATGTGGGCTTTGGCAAAGTTACTGCTGTTGGTAGTGTTGGGAATGGTGGCAGAGTTACTGTGGGCAGCAGCGTTGGCATTGCAGGAAGTGGAGGCAATGTGACCTTAGGAAGGGATGGAATTGTAGGCAGTGTTGGTGGTGAAGTTTGCAATAAGTTGCGGGCTGCAAGGCTCACATGAATTGTTGAAAGTGCTAACAATATGATCAAGGGTGAAACAAACATATGCTTAAAAGCAGCCATTGTTTGGTGGGATCAGAAACTGAATTTCGATGAATTCTGGTGTCTGTTAAGTTATAGAAGAATTTATGTTCTTCTGCTGTTGGAGAAATGACAGGGAATCAACTGGTATTTATAGAAAACTAATGCTGAAGATTTAGCTTGGAATAGCATCAGATGAATCATGAATGAGCTTTGGTTAGCGTAACATGACAAGTTTGTTCACCTACAACAATGTGTTTTGTCAAGCATGCCTCGGAACTTAACAAAGATTCCTCACTGGCCAACTGAAAAAGTAACAACTTCAAAAGTCATAACTAAAAAGTGCTTGTCGTGGATTTCATGAGTTAATCAGTTAAAGAAATTTTTTATATCACAATTTGCAACAAGTCAAACTTGGAAGTTAAACTAACCAGATGTTTTATCAAAACATGCCCCAACTACATCTCATCAAACTTGTGTTGAGTCTTTCCAAACCAGAAAAAATCAAGTTTTGTCCTCTATAAATACTCATTTACACATTGTTCTTCAAATGCTAAAAGAACATCCAAGTATAACCCTTTTAAATCCAAGGAAATCAAGTTAGCTCCTTCATTAGTTTTAGAAGAATGGCTGCTTTAATAGTTGCATTATTACTTTCAAGCCTTCGTGTGAGCTTGGCAGCTCGAACCCTGCTGCAAACATCTCCACCTGTTGCACCTACACTGCCTACATTGCCCACATTGTCTCCATTGCCAGCCCTGCCAACACCTCCACCATTGCCAACATTACCAACAGCACCTACTCTGCCAAAGGCCACATTGCCGCCTTTGCCAAGCACCCAAATACCATCTTTGCCCACTATTCCTACTATTCCGAAGGTGACACTACCCCCTCTTCCAGCTACTGCACTGCCCACCATCCCAACGATGATTCCTTCAATCCCAACCATACCAACAATTCCTTTCTTCTCTCCACCACCATCCACTACCAGCCCCTGAATTTGATGTTATGATATCATTCTTGCATCTTTTGTCCCTCAAACTACATACTCCAGTTTATCAGTGTCTTATACTGGCACTTTGGTTCAAGGGCAATATATCTGTTACACTACTAGTTTCTTTTTTTGTCTTTCGCCATGTGAGATTTCATTTAGAGAATATTGTACTTGTTCTCCATACCTTTACTTGTGGATGTATTTTTTCTTACTTGTACATATATGTGATCTTTTCTGCTTTTTAGTGACGATTATTAATAAATGTTACATTTTTATACCGCAAAAAAGAACACGATCATAACACTAGCATCAAAAAGTAACTTAATTGCTTGGATGACAATAAGTGATCTTTCCAGAACAGTAAATTATGATCAAGTAATTAACAACAGTTTCATTTAGATGAACACAAACATAAGAGCACGCTGCAACAAACTTCAATAGTTTAGTAAGTATATCTATCTTCCTACTATTTATAGAGAGGCAGAGGGCAGCTACTTCTAGAATATAAGTTGATCAATTTCAATGTGAAAAGAAAATTTAAACATCGACCACAAAAATGAAATTAACATCAAATGCCCCAGATATTATAGATAATTTGGTCCCATGTCCTTGAAATCAATAAATAAACTAATTATATAGATCATGAGATTAAGAGTTATTCAAAGCATATATAACTTTAAAAAAAAATACCGTTGGATAAACATTATTTTTGCCGAGTAATTTCCAATAGTGTGCAGTTTACTTTTGAACTCCTAGTTATTCATTTGGAGGGATTATGTCCCAGGAGCTGAAGGACATAGAGAAGTTGACTCTATGCCGCATTATCTCTTCCTTGTTTAGTGGAGGTGAAAGTCTAGTATCTATTAGCAATGTTGTTAAATGCAACATTATTTTGTGCATTGTTTTAAAGGATGAAATGGTTACACCTTGGGGACGATTAAATTTTCGGTCTGTGGTTATGCAGAATTAAGAGATGATGAAGTACATATAGTTTGTTCTCTACATGTGCCTATGCTGCAGAGATTTGGAAGCAAGGAGGAAACGTGATATTGTTTTATGATGGTATTTGACAGAGAGAAGTGCAAAGTATGAAAGCTACAGCTAAAGATAATACCATTCCTTTCAGAATGCAAAAGTGGCAGAATATATTTTTATAAGGAAATTCAGTGCAAGATCATGAATTTTTTTTATTAGAATCTTATGTAAGATGTAAAGCTGTTCAATATAAAAGGGTTTGAAGCCAATGGATTATTGAAGTAATTCCATAATTTTTACTACTTTATAAGAGTTTGGTTTTGAATGTTCCGTTTTTTGTTTTATTCTGTTTTAGTTATTTTTCCTTTTGAGGTTATATGATCCCTTAGGGAATATGTTAGGTAGTTTCTTCCTGTGTAATGTCCTGTTTCCTCTCCATTCTTGGTTTCTTGGTTCAATAAAGCTTTACTAAAAAGAAAGCTCCAGAGTTACTATATGGAAGTGAAGAACAATAATTTAATCTGCACCAATGTAATGTATAATGTTGGACCATGATATTTCTCATGTTGGGCCTTGTGGATTGGGTTTAACTATCCAACTAGTCTATTGGATCTCCCTTATTGGGCCTAATTTTCACATTATATCTCCTTAATATTGGGTCGGGTCAATGGGTTGGTCCATTAGATCTTTTAATGTCTCTATCTTTGACTTGCAATGATGAAAAAGGAAGGCTGTTGACCAAAAGTCTGAAAATCATTAATGTGGATGAGATTTTATCCGGCCGGCGGCATGCACAGTGGAAAAAAGGTGATAACCTGCATGAATCCGATTGGGATCAGTGAGGGATAGGGAACTGTGTCAGATAAGAGTTGGTGGCACGGTAAACCAGGCCAGAGAGTATAACCTAGCAAGGGAGTCTCTAAGGAAAGGTACGTATACACACAACCTACGATTTTTATCTCTCTAGAAACACTAGATATTTTATCCTCCATTGTTAAACCTTGAACGGCCTGTACTGACTCTCACGCCGGAGCTATCCCCCGACGGTCCAGCCGTCAAGCTTTTGGTGTTGACTGTGTTTACTGTGCAGGATTAGGGCGTCTTACGTGATTGGGACGTCATCAAAGATCTTGGCGTTAACATTGGCGCTAGAAGGAGGGCTGAGTTCTAGTGTTCAAGAGCTTTCAATCACAAATATTTATTTGTTATACGTTTTCAAAGATGGGGAAGAGTAGAGCAGATGCACCTAAAGGACAGCCAATGACTGTCGGTGATTCACCACCACGAGTTTCTGCTAGAGATCGTTTGGGACCCACATTAAGTGTTCATGCCAGCACAGCGTCCAAACGTTCGCACGGAGATTCTCGTCCCAGGGCTGTGGGCAAGGCCAAGAGAAAGCTAGTTTTCACAGCAGAAAAAGAGTTCAGTCGCGGCCTGAAGCGAAAAAAAGATGAAAGAGCCTCCCGACTGGCTATGATGGCAGACGAAACCGATAGAGCCATGGAGGCACTCATAAAGCAACGACAGGATATAGCTGAACAAATGGTCCGAGTAGCAGAGTTGAGAGATGAGGAGTCCAGTTATGTCCAGTCCGAAGAGCGAGGACATAGGAGGGGGAAGGAACCTGCTCATTCGGAGCGAGGGTCTCGGAGCCAGCATCGAGAAAGGAGAAGATCAAGAAGCTCTACTCCTCGGAGGTCGAAGCAGATGCAGCATCCTGCTGAATCTAGAGAACAGAGTCGAAGTGAACGGAAGGGACGATCCCGAGATCGCACTCCCGAGAACACGAAGAGGGCGCTTATTGTTGAGCATTCTCACCATAGTCACCGGACCCAGAGACGAAGCAGATTCAGGGGTCGCACACCCGAAAGTCCACCTAGGGTACTTCGCTCTGGAGACCGTCATCATAAAAGTCCTTCGAAGATTGGGGGTATTGTAGCTAAGGATCGATCTGCTAAAAAAAGGAGGGAGTCATCGGAGAAAGATGTCTCATCACAACCAGAAGGAGTAGAATATCTGGTAAAAGAGCTGAAGGCGCTCCAGAAGCAGTTAGCCGAGGTCCAACAGGTGAAGGATACTCCGGGAAAGAAAGCATCCCCATTTTCCTCGGATATTCTTAAGGAGAAGGTAGACACCACCAAGAAGTTGCCTCACATGGAAAGTTATGATGGTTCGGGAGATCCTTATGATCATAGCCAAGCATTTGACCGGTTAATGGATTATTACGATTTTACTGATGCTGCTAAATGTCACATGTTTGTTATGACGTTGAGAAAAGACGCTAGACAGTGGATGGGGACTCTGCCTGCAGATTCAATTTCGTCATGGTTCGAGCTCTGCGACAAATTCCATGCTCGTTTTGGGAGTAACCGAAGAAGAGGGAAGCCCACGGGTTCTTTGACATAGGTCAGACAGTACACCAATGAGTCATTGGGTCAGTATGTGAAGAGGTTCCGAGAAGCAGTCGGTCAGGTGTCAGATTTGAATGATCTCCAAGCTGTGGGATTGTTTCAGAATGGTTTGGACCTGGTAAAGTCCGAGAAGTTAGTAAAGAAGCTGATGTTCAATCATCCGAAGAGTCTGGCAGAGGCGTTCGACAAGGCAGAAGGTTATATTGTTGTGGAGGAGGCTATGAACAGCCTGAAGCGTCCCTCTTCGGATCAGATGAAAGAGGCAGAAATTCCTAAGACCCAAAGTCATCAGAAGAAGATGGGGGGGGGTATAATGATCGGTCAGAAGGCAGTTCGAAGAAGTATAACAGCTCATGGCGACAAGGAAATAGTCGTCCACCTGCTTCTGCCTCGAAGGTGAATAAGGTGTATACCAAACTGAACACAGACAGGTCGGTAATTTTAGACCAGATCAGGAACCAACCATTCTTCGAACCACCTCGTGACAATTATAGGACAGGGCAAGGCAACCCTCGGAAATATTGTGGTTATCATCAAGCTGCGGGCCATGATACTAACGAGTGTTGCAACCTGAAGGATTTCGTGGAAAAGAAAATTTAGAGCGGTTTGCTAGTTCAATATGTGGCCGGGAGGGATCAGCAGGATCAGCAGAATGTCGACCATACTATCCAGACGGTTCAAGTAGTTCCACCCGCTCAAACTGCTCCAGTGCCGCAGCCGAGGCATGTCGTTGATGTTATAACCGGCGGGACGTCCGGGAAGATAGTAGGGAAGAAAAGGAGAGGATATCTGGACTCGGTCATGTCGGTGACGAGTGCTCCCCCAAAGGCCGACAGGGCATTTCCAGGAACTGTTATCTCTTTTACCGATGTAGATTACCCTTCGGAGCCTATCGAACCACATGAAGGAGCGTTGGTGATCACTGCACAAGTGGGTTCAATGGATGTGAAGTGAATGATGATAGACAATGGGTCTTCTGTGGATATTCTGTATGCCCATGCTTATCATAGGATGCATCTCGAGGGACGAAAGATGGAGGTTGGGCAGGAGGCTCATTTGTACGGTTTTAGCAACGATCCAGTCAGGGTTGCAGGCACTATTGAACTCCCAGTAGTCTTCGGCACAACTCCTCAGCAGGTAGAAATAACATGTAAATTTTATGTTGTGCATGTAGATTCGGCTTACAACGCCATACTGGGAAGACCTACCTTGATGGCACTCCAAGCAGTGACTTCCTTCCCTCATTTCAAAATCAAGTTCCCTACGGCACATGGAGTGGGAGAGGTTGCAGGGGACCTGGATCTGGCCCGACGCTGTTATCGGAATGCTGTCATTTCTTCAGGAGTAGGGGTCAGCAAGCAGAAACAAACCTTGGCAATCGAGATCGAACCCTTTACTGAAAGCAGTTCGGAGCCATCAGTTATTCCCACAGGAGAGACTGAAGAGATTGAGCTGGTCCTTGGAAAGAAGGATAAAACAGTGAAGATTGGTTCAGGTTTGCCAGAACCTCTCCGGACAAATCTTATGGAACTTCTTCGCTGTTATGCGGATATCTTTGCATGGGAGCCACAAGACATGCCCGGGATCAGTCGAAAGATTGTCGAGCATCGGCTGGATGTGGATCCATCAAAGAAGCCAGTTCGGCAGAAGAGGCGGATCTTTGCACCTGAACGCCAAAGGATCATTGATGAAGAGATTGCGAAGCTGATAGCCGCTGACTTCATCTTTGAGATAGACTATCCGGAGTGGATGGCAAATGTAGTGTTGGTACAGAAGCAGAATAGGAAATGACGGGTTTGCATCGACTATACCGACCTGAATAAAGTTTGTCCGAAGGACTTCTATCTTTTACCCCATATTGACCAACTTATTGATGCGACTTCGGGGTATGCACTACTAAGCTTTATGGATGCTTTTTCAGGTTATCACCAAATTTCCATGTGTGAGGAGGACATTCCAAAGACAGCATTCATCACACACCGTTCGGTGTACGCCTATAAGAAGATGACCTTCGGCCTGATTAATGCTGGGGCCACCTATTAGAGAATGATGAATTTTGTCTTCCAGAAGCAACTGGGAAGGAACATGGAGGTGTATGTGGATGATATGATCGCGAAGAGCGCGACGACTCAGAAGCATTTAGATGATCTGGAGGAATGCTTTCAGACAGTCCGCCATCGCAAGCTGAGGCTCAATCTTACAAAATGTACCTTCGGACTTGGTGCAGGAAAATTCTTGGGTTATCTGGTCAGTCAGAGGGGCATTGAAGCCAACCCGGAGAAGATCCAGGCTATTCTAGACATGAAGACTCCTCAGTCGTTCAAAGACGTTCAACGTCTGACCGGTAGGATTGCAGCTTTAAGGAGGTTCATGTCCAAATCCGCAGAGAGATGCTTACCATTCTTCAACACACTGAAGGGACCGAAGAACGCAAAGACATTCCAATGGACTTCGAAGTGTGAAGATGCCTTCCAAGGCATAAAGACCTATCTGTCTTCTGCTCCCCTATTGGTGAAGCCTACCCTAACAGAGACCTTGTATTTGTACCTTGCAGCGAGTTCATTGGCGGTTGGAGCAGTGCTGGTTCGGGAGGTCAGTGGAAAGCAGCATCCGGTCTATTATGTCAGTCATGTCCTAAGAGATGCTGAAACCAGGTACCCAAATATTGAAAAATCTGCTTTTGCTTTAGTAATTGCTAGCCGAAAGCTTCGGCAATATTTTCAAGGCAGGGTCCTGATCGTCTACACGGATCAACCACTGAAGAAGGTGATGGGTAAGCCAGAAGTTTCGGGGAGGTTAGCAGCATGGACCATGGAACTGTCCCAGTTTTTCATTGAGTATCATCCCCGAACCGCTATCAAGGGTCAAGCTTTGGCCGATTTTATGGTGGAATATTCATTCACCGAAGCGGATGCCGAGTTGCCAGAAGCTGAGACATCTGATCGAGCAGTTGCAGTTCTTCAGCACGGTCAGAATGCATGGACACTGTATGTAGATGGGTCTTCTACGATGAATGTCAGTGGAGCAGGGATTATCTTGACAAGTCCAGAGGGATTCAAGGTACAACAAGCCATCAGATTCAGATTTAAGGCTACAAACAACGAGGCCGAATATGAAGCAGTGTTGGCGGGAGTTCGGCTGGCGAAAAGTCTAGAAGTATAGAAGTTAATTATTTACAGTGACTCTCAGTTGGTCGTCAAGCAGTTATCGGGAGACTATGAGGCTCGTGGGACAAGGATGATCAAATATTTGGCGGAGTTGAGAGACCGACTTCAACACTTTGTCTCTTACGAGTTTCAGGGCATCGAGCGTAACAACAATTCTATAGCCGATGCATTGTCAAAGTTAGCCACCACGGACGCCGTTATTTTTAATGGGTCAGTCTATTTAGAGGTCTTGCAGCACCCGAGTATCCAACACGAAGCAGTAATGTGCATTGAAAGATCTAACTGTTGGATGACTCATTACATCGAATATTTGACAGATGGCGTCCTTCCTTCGGATCAGATGCTCGCGAAGAAGGTCAAGTATAAAAGTGCGAACTTCGTTCTTATTGATGGGGGTCTCTTTTGAAGGGCATTTTCGTCGCCATTATTGAAGTGCCTGGTTCCATCTGAAGCTGAGTATGCCGTTCGGGAGGTTCATGAAGGCATCTGCGGCGATCATATGGCTGCTAAATCGCTGGCATACAAAGTTCTTCGGCAGGGATACTATTGGCCGACAATCTTCAAAGAAGCTACCGAATATGTGAAGAAGTGTGATAAGTGTCAACTTAATATCTCGATCCCACATCAGCCACCAGAAGAGCTATATTCGATATTATCCCCTATACCCTTTGCTGTCTGGGGGGTTGATATACTAGGGCCGTTACCAAAAGCCAAAGGACAGGTCAGTTTTGTCATAGTTGCTATTGATTACATGACCAAATGGGTAGAGGCGAAACCACTTCGGCTGATAACGGAACAGGAGTGTCTGAAGTTCATGAAAGAATCCGTAGTGTTTCGCTTCGGAATTCCTAAAGTGGTGATATCGGACAACGGACACCAGTTTGTGGGATCGAAATTTGAAGGATTTCTAAAAGAACTAGGGATCCAGTACAGGAAGACTTCGGTGGCTCATCCACAATCAAATGGGCAGGTCGAGGTGACTAACAGAACACTGTTAAACGGGATCAAACGTAGATTGGACGAAGCCAAAAGAAGATGGCCGGAAGAGCTGCTCAGTGTATTGTGGGCTTACCGAACTACACCGAGGACTACGACAGGGGATTCACCCTTTCGATTGGCCTATGGTACTGATGCCTTAGTCCCAGTCGAAATTGGATCTCCAAGTCTTCGCGTTAGTCAATTCAGAGAAATCTACAATGACGAAGGACTGAGAGCCAACTTGGATCTGTTATAAGAAGTCAGAGAAGTAACTTTGATCAAATTAGCAGCCTACCAGAGGAGAGTTGCCAAGCATTACAACAAAGGGGTAAAGCTCCGAAGATTTGAAGTGGAAGACTTCGTTCTCAGAGAAGCCGAAGCATCTACACCACAGAACACGGGAAAACTAATGCCGAATTGGGAAGGACCGTATGAAGTAACTGAAGTACCAAATCTCGGGACGTACCGACTGAAGGCATTGGATGGATCTGAAATAAAGAACACTTGGCACGCTGGTAGACTTTGAAAATACTTTCAGTAGAGATCGAGTCAGTTTTTTAGAAGTCTGTACATAACTGTCCATCATCAATAAAAAGTCACTTTTTCACAACTGACCCTCTTCTTACTTGACCCAAGGCCACAATGAAGTAAGGAGGTATGGTAGGACTCGCTGGCCATTCGATGGTAGCCCAATTATTTGTTGCCCCGTGTGGTAGACAAATCCTGGATCCTATATTGTTTTTACCAAGGGTGGTAAATCAATGGTCACCGAAGTAAGGAGGTATGGTAGGACTCGCTGGCCATTCGATGGTAGTCCAATTATTTGTTGCCCCGTGTGGTAGACAAATCCTGGATCCTACATTATTTTTACCAAGGGTGGTAAATCAATGGTCACCGAAATAAGGAGGTATGGTAGGACTCGCTAGCCATTCGATGGTAGCCCAATTATTTGTTGCCCCGCGTGGTAGACAAATCCTGGATCCTATATTATTTTTACCAAGGGTGGTAAATCAATGGTCACCGAAGTAAGGAGGTATGGTAGGACTTGCTGGCCATTCGATGGTAGCCCAATTATTTGTTACCCCATGTGGTAGACAAATCCTGGATCCTTATATACTTGTTCTGTCCCGAGCGGTAAACAAGATCTTAATGGTACAAAGAGGATCAGCCAAATTCACCTTACACATGACCGATCCCATACTTTGGTAATGACAAACGTACATCACTTTATTTTATGCAAGTGTTGAGTTCAGTTCATTTCATTCTTTAACTTAACTGTTATATGCCTTATCTGATTCACTATCTAAGTTAAGTTCATACAGACTAATTAATGCATAATAATTGACAAGAAACGAAGTAAACAGAAGACATAGTAAAGAAAGTTAAAATTTCATTAAACACTTAAACAAATCTATTTAAATTTCTTTACAAAATTTTTGCACAAAATTCTAAAGGACAGAAGTAGCAAGACCCTATTTACACATCATTTTCAAAATCTAGCAAGGCCGGATCTAATTGGGCTGCCACCAGCTTTTCCTTGCATTGACCTCGGCAGTCTTCGAATCCCTCGTAATATACCTTCAGAATCTCTGCGCCAAGTTCGTCAGACGCACGATAATCCGCCTGTATCTGTTTACGCAGTTCTTCGGTCAGAGGAGGATCTCGTTCTTCGAGTACCTTTATCTTGCCACGAAGTTTGTGACGTTTGGCCCTATGAATTTTTCTATCACCCCGAGCCTTCGTCTGGACTTCCCCGAGTTGTATTGACAGGTTTTGATTTGTTGCAGCAAGACCCTCATTGGTAGTCTTCAGGGCTTCGGTTTCTGCAACAAATCTAATATTCATATTGGCCAATTTCTGTTCACTGGCTTTTGTTGTCTTCAGTTCTTCTCTGACCGAGCTCAGCACCTCGTAAGTTTCCCTCAGATCCCCCTTGGTTTGGGCCAATTCCCTCTGAAGGCTTTCATTAACATGAAGATTGGCTTCATGTTCACTTCTCTCCCGGACCAATGTAGCTTTCAGCAGGTTGCTCTCCCTTCGCAGAGTCTCCTCATCGGATTCAACATTTATATGTCTGGGACGTAAATGTCCGAAGACTGCATTTGCCTGCACATATATGACGATATCCAGTTAATCTCAGATATTTAAACAAGAAAAGAAATATTTGACCAAGACAGTTATCATTTACCTTTGCCAGATAACTCATGCCTTCATCAAGAAAATTCTCGTTCGTATGGTTGTCTAATCGGCGATCGTCAGTCTCTTGGACGAAGGCATCGAAGAGCCAGAAAGGAAAATTCACGTTGTATCGGGGCCACAAGGTCGGCATTCCCGTAGTCTCTTCATGAAATTTTTGGGATGAAGGCTTTGGAGGGGAAGGCATAGGTTGATCACGAGGAGGAGAGGGATCCGTATATATATTCTCTGGGGAGAGAGATCGAGCCGGAGACGGGATGCTGTCAGAAGGTTGCTTTCTCTTTCGAGATGGTGTTATAATGGGTTCAGTTCGTTCTTCCTCAATATTGGTTCGAGTCTCCATTCGGGTTATTGAGGGAAGAACACCCGAAAAAGGTACCCTAAGCTCGTCGGAGGTTAAGGGGGTAACTTGGGTTCTCAACTTCTTGATCCGAATAAGCTGCCTTTGATCGCTTGCAGGTAGATCTAACAGACTTTTCCGGGCTGGTAGGGTCGAGTCGATAATTGGCTGAGTTGGGCCGACGACTGATGGAATTGGATCGACAGTTGGTGGTATCGGATCGATAGCTGAGGGTGTTGGATTGACAGTTGGTTCAATTTCGGAAAGGGCTTCGGAATCAGATGGGATAAAAATTGGTCGAGGTCCCCGAGTGGCCCTTCTCTTTCGACGAGGTCGAAGGACTTCTTCTGGGATTATAGGTTCATCATCCGTAGGTGTTTGGATTGGGAGCTCAGTAATGTGGGCTTCAACAGTTGGTATCTCAGTAGGGGATTTGAACTTGGAGGAGGCTTCCGGATGTGGAGGGTCGGTGTCGACCTCTACAGTTTTGCCAACTATGTTATCTTCGGAGGGGACTTCTTGTTGGGAGGACTCGGCAGTAACTTCTACGAACCTCCCAGCTAGAAAATCCTCCAACTCTTTCACCTCCGAAGACGATGGTTTGATCAAAGTTACTGCAGAAAATTAACAGTTTTACATCGAAATCAATACCACAACAATTTTCAAAATATTGATAAAGTAAACCCATACTTACATTTGTGGTTGTATAACCATGCTTGCTTGGAGAGAAGTCCGTATTTTCATTCTTCCTTCGGGAAGTTGTCAAACAGTTCCATCATTTCAACCTCGCGTTCTTCGGAAACGTCTCCAAAATCAGCAGAGATCTTCTCGTCAGTGGCCCAGTTCGGTTAGGAGGAAATTTCAAGTCCCTTGACATAAAACCATTTTTCGTGCCATCCCCTATTACTAGAGGGGGTGTTAACCAACGAACGTCTCTCGAATTTCTCCCCTATCTTCGAGGAATGTTTGCTTATGGCCTTGAATCTTTTCTCTCTGGATTGACCGATCTTGTATACTGTGAAGAAGAAGTCGAGTGTAGGCTCTATACCTAACTCGTGGCAGAAAGCGATGAACACTAAGATGTGAATGTAAGAATTCGGCACCAATTGGGCGAACCCAACACCCAGAAACCCTAAGAGGGTCACTAGGAAAGCATGGAGAGGAAACCGAACTCCTTTCTCCAGGATGGTCACCGGAACAGCCTTCCATCCTTCGGGACGTTAGTACATTCGCTCCTCAGATCGAGGGGCTCTCACCAGATGGGTATCCGGAATATGGCAGCGAGTGTGAATCCTCTTCAGGTCAACCTCTGCATGTGCATATCGTTCCTTACTCCTGTAGAATGCGGAAGGGTTGGAAAGGGATTTCATTACCGGATTCTTACTAAAAATTGCAGGTGTCGGATGGGAGGATGAGGCCTCTTTGCCGGAGTTTGGGTTTGGTAGAATGGCCGTAATAGGAGTCGCCCGAATTGGAGAATTTTGACTAGTACTAGGGGTTGCCATCGATCGTATTTTGCAGAGAAGGTGAAGAAAGCTATGGAAGGAAGGAAAGAGCTCACAGGTCTGAAATCCAAATTAGCAGGTAAAACTGTCACATTTGGTAAAGTTTACCTCTTATACTGACGGTTACACGAATTACGAAGGCGGCACATTTAATTTCTGGCGATGATAAGAATTCGAATGGGGAGAGTCCGGGTTAATCCTCAGATATTTTATCAAATTGGGCCTCTCATTTGGACTTCCGGTTTTCAGCCCATCTTTTTCAAATTTAATCTTTAACTATTTAGGCCTTTTACGTTGGATATCCGGACATCCTCTGCTTTAACTTACGGATCAAATCGGGTATGTTTTAACCACCCCTTATCATGGACCATTCATAGTTTTCTATTAAAAATTTCTGTTTAATAAAAAACTAGGGGGCGATGTTGGGCCATGATATTTCTCATGTTGGTCCTTGTGGATTGGGTTTAACTATCCAACTATTCTATTGGATCTCCCTTATTGGATCTTGAAGATTGGGCCTAATTTTCACATTATATCTCCTTAATATTGGGTCGGGTCAATGGGTTGGTCCATTAGATCTTTTAATATCTCTATCTTTGACTTGTAATGATGAAAAAGGAAGGATGTTGACCAAAAGTCTGAAAATCATTAATGTGGATGGGATTTTATCCGGCCGGCGGCATGCACAGTGGAAAAAAGGTGATAACCTGCATGAATTCTACTGGGATCAGTGAGGAATAGGGAACTGTGTCAGATAAGAGTTGGTGGCACAGTAAACCAGGCCAGAGAGTATAACCTAATAAGGGAGTCTCTAAGGAAAGGTACGCATACACACAACCTACGATTTTTATCTCTCTAGAAACACTAGATATTTTATCCTCCATTGTTAAACCTTGAACGGCCTGTACTGACTCTCACGCCGGAGCTATCCCCCGATGGTCCAGCCGTCAAACTTTTGTGTTGACTGTGTTTACTGTGCAGGATTAGGGCGTCTTACGTGATTGGGACGTCATCAAAGATCTTGGCGTTAACATATACATACCATCATTAACATATTAACACATAATCAACTTTGATGGAGGAGCTGCTGTACCAAAAGTATAAGGGGAATGTATATATTGAGAGGAACAATCAACTATAATGATCACTCGAAGAGGAAAATGCCGTTAAATTACAAGCACAAATAAACTTAGAACTAACCAAAGGCGGTTTCACGATTTCCAGTGAATATCAGAACATGTCAAACTAAGGGGACATCGGACATATATCTGAAGAATTCATATCTCAAGGGGTAGTTTTTGGATGGTGGTGGAGAAACAAAAGGGATTGTAGGAACGGTTGTTGGAATTGTAGTTGGTATCGTTGGCACTGAAATGGTAGGAAAAGGAGGAATTGGCACCTTTGGAATTGCAGGTATTGTTGGCAAAGTTGGAACTGTTGGCGTTGGTAAATTAGGGGTATTTGGCAATGGTGGTAACCCCGCTTTTGGGATGGTTGGAATTGCTGGCAATGAGACCTTTGGTAGGGCTGGAATGGTAGGCAGTGTTGGTGCTGAAGTTTGCAGCAACTGACGAGCCGCAAGCCCCATATTGATGCTTGAAAGTGAGAAAACTATCATCAAAGATATAATGGCACAATGGTTTAAAGCAGCAACCATTGTTAGATTGGAGCAAAATAAAGTTTGAAGGAGCTAGTTTTTGTTGAGTTTTGAGTTGAAAAACACAAGTTTCATATTCAAACTAGGAAAGAATTAAAGGGAAAAAAGGGTCAGAATATGGTAATCATTTTAAAAGATTGTAGGTTACCTAGGAGTAGTTGAGTATTTTCCGACATCATGTTTGTCAGCAAGAATTATAATTCATGAATTATAATCTCAACACTATTAATTTGAGGATTAAATAGTTCTAGCTACCTTTTTTTTTTCTATGGGATTAAATTTAAAATTGATGAAATATGAAAACTGTTGGATATTTTAAAAACCAGAATTTTATATAATATAAACCAGTGCAATGTTTCAGACAAAATCTAAACCATGGATTTGATTAGAAAATGTGATCCAACAGGTAATATTTAAATACTTTTTCAAAGGGATGTACATTTTTAAAAGGATATTTGGAATCCTATAAATAGGATAAGGAAATCCGCATTTAAATTATTTTAATTCATTCATAAGAAATGAATCCATAATTTTTTTAAAAGAATTTTGGTGTTATTATCTTATTCTCTCAAATTATAGTTTTGAAAAAAATATTATTCTACACAATATTTAATACAAATTAATTTATGAGTCTATCTTATCTTGAGAGACAAATTCGTTGTAACATTGTGTAGTTTTGTGACGCCCCCAAAATTAGGTATACATCACCCATCTTGAGTCGCCAGATACATGGTACAGAATTCAAATACAACTTAATAATACAACTGTCGTGTACAAT
Organism: Panax notoginseng; assembly: GCA_016801055.1. Taxonomy (NCBI): domain Eukaryota; kingdom Viridiplantae; phylum Streptophyta; class Magnoliopsida; order Apiales; family Araliaceae; genus Panax; species Panax notoginseng. Next base: position 250,771,917 of record CM029012.1, read on the forward strand.
ACGACAAAACATAAACTGTGAGTTTGAATACAAATATTGTCTACTAGAGAGTATACAAACTCAAAAGGAGTCCTCATTACAATTATTATCACACTATTACATAGAATAGTGAGGACTATTAATGCTATCATCTAGTCCATCACTCCGTTTCCCGACTCGTCCCTACTATATTCTCATTTCCTGAAGAGAATAGTGAAAGAAATGGTGAGCTCAACTAGCCCAGTAAGAAATATTATGACTAAGATAATGCAGAATAAATTATCATTAGTCTTCAACAATGTTAAACTGATAAAATACAATAGATGTGACGCCCCCAAAATTAGGTATACATCACCCATCTTGGGTCGTCAGATACAAAGTACAGAATACAAATACAACTGATTAATACATCTGTCGTGTACAATACGACAAAACATAAACTGTGAGTTTGAATACAAATATTATCTTCTAGAGAGTATTCATACTCAAAAGGAGTCCTCATTACATTTATTAACACACCATTACATAGAATAGTGAGGACTACTAACTAATACTATCATTCGGACCATCACTCCGTACCCCGACTTGTCCCAGCTACGTTCTCATTTCCTGAAGAGAACAGTGAAAGAAAGGGTGAGCTCAACTAGCCCAGTAAGAAATATTATGACTAAGATAATGCAGAATAAATTATCATTAGCCTTCAACAATGTTAAGCTGATAAAATATAATAGACATCAAGTTTAACTGCAGTGGAACAAGCAATCCATTAAAAGAGTCAAGTAAAAAATAAACTCTACTATCTTTTATGATTTAAAAGGTTTTTCAACACTGCGATCGCTGAGACTCAGCTTAATAAAATAATCCACATCATCGAATCACCCCTGCACTACGGCCAAGGATATTCGTGTATTCATTAATGGTCATGATCATGCCAACAACTGTCCATCAATGCACTACGGGCCAATGAGGACTTTTACCACATCATTTGTAACATTACGGTCATGATTATACCGAATAATCCCTGGTCATAATCATACCAAGTCCATCTATGCACTACATGCCACAGATGACTTTCAATATTTTATAAACATGAGGATGATGACAATGATATAAGAATTCAATAAAACAAGTTCAAGAATTAATTTATCCAGGAATTAACAACGTCCAAATTGTCAACATGATACTGCATTGTGGAGTAAAATTTAAGAACGCTTAGAAGAATATTTTCTTGAAAAGATACTGGATGAAACGCAACTATCAAGGATATTCCACAAATTTCATGGAGTATAGAAGTCAAAACTTAACCAACTGAGTACAATAAAGAATGGAATAACAAAAGAAATCACCATGCATGCGATAGACCGCACAGACAGGTTATTCCAATAGAATAATAAATAATGGAACCAGGTCCGGCGTAAACGCACAGACAGGATATTCCGACAGAATAATAAATAATGGAACCAGGTCCGGTGTAAAACACACAGACAGGATATTCCAACAGAATAATAATAAAACGGAACCAGGTCCGGTGTAAAACACACAGACAGGATGTTCCAACAGAATAATAAACGGAACCAGGTCCGGTGTAAAACACACAGACAGGATGTTCCAACAGAATAATAAACGGAACCAGGTCCAGTGTAAAACACACAGACAGGATGTTCCAACAGAATAATAGAAGAATGTCACCAAGTATAGGGTAGACCGCGTATACTGGTTATTCCAACAGAATAATAACGAATGGAATAACAGAAGTTCTCTTCATGAATATAAAAGAAATAATATTCCCTACCGTTTTAAAGAAGAGCTGAAGTAAGGAAGTAGTTAAGTAGCAGAATACTCTTCTTCTCTCTCTCTATAGTTTCTCTCTCTAGAGTTCAGTGAATTCGTAAGAAATAATGAAGGAATGAGCTGCTATTTATAGAAAAATAGAATGCATAGTAACTAATCCATGAACGGTCCAGATTGATTACTTTAATCTGACGGTCCATATTTAAAGAAAAATCTTTTAAATAAAATAAAATATATTCTATTTATAGAATAACTTTAATAAAGTATTTTGTTTTATATAAAAAGATGTTTCTGTTTTATTACGTTAATAATACGAATAAAACAAAACGTCATTATCGCTAAATAATTCATATTATTAACTGACAATAATAAAATCAAACTGAGTGACTTCTCACATAAGCATTAATAATCAATACCGTGTGCTACTATGCAACCACACGTATTACTGTACTTTTACTACCGAGTAGTTCAACAGCAACAATGGTAAAATTTCCGCCGTTATTTTTAATAAAATATTTTTGTCGTTTTCTCAATCCGACAATAATTCCGTTGTGGGGTCCACCAATGATTGTGTCGTTGTACGAATATTCCCTGTTAAAACGAATATTCCCCGACCAATCGAATATTATGTGACGCCCCCAGAATAGGTATACAACACCCATTCTGAGTCGCCAAATACATGGTACAGAAAGCAAACTACAACTTCAATAATACAATTGTCGTGCAAAATACGACAACACATACTGTGAGTTTAAATACAAATATTGTCTTCTAGACAATATCCACACTCAAATAAATCCTCATTACAATTATTCAAACACTATTTTACAGAAATAGTGAGGACTACTAATACATCTTTCTAGAACCATCACTCCATACCCCGACTAGATCCTGCTATGTTCTCACCTCCTGAGAAGAAAAATGGAACAAAAAGGAAAAGGGTGAGCTCAACTAGCCCAGTAAAGAATATTATGACTAAGATAATATACGACAAATTATCGTTAGTCTTCAACAGGGAAAAATCTGATAAAATATAATCGACAACAAGTTTTAGATCAACAACTGCAGCGGAAACAGCAAACCATTAGAAGAGTCAAGTAGAGAAAGAATTCTACTATCTTCTAAGATTTAAAAGTCCATCATCAATATTTTATCCCTGTAACATCAATTAATAATCATCTTTAACCAAATATTCATCTTTGCACTACAGGCCAAAGATATTCATTTGTATCATCAGTCGGTCATGTTCATCTCAACACCTGTTCATCTTTGCACTACAGGCCAAAGATATTCATCAAGTAATTATACATCTTTGCACTACAGGCCAAAGATATTCAGTAATATCATCATTTAGGACTGAGGATGATGAAAAATATCTTAAAGAGAACGAATCCAATGAGACAAAAGGACAAATAGTAGGGATTCGTATAACAGTTTATCCAAGATCAATAATACTTCATAATAATCAATTGTGAAGCAGAATTCAAAAATAAAGATCAAAACATGGATACAATCAAAGATAGTAACCATAATAGACATCTTGGACAAAAAGGAAAAATTTTATTTTTCGGTGAATAGTGCCGTATTCGTGAATAGTGCCGTATACGTGAATAGTACCGTATACGTGAATAGTAACCCCCGACACAAAAAGTTCCAAATTTGATAAAAACTCATATCAATATTTCAGCATAATGATATTGAAGAAAATAATATCATTAAGAAGAAAATAATATCTCTTACCTCAAAATATCAGTACTTCTGGTCGGAATACCGGTATAAGGCTGAAAGAAACTTGCTCTGATGAATAGAAACTCTCAAAGTATCTAAATACTCACAAAATACACTCAATAATCTAGAGAGAGAAAGAGAGAAAACTTGTTTCTGGTGTAATTTTCAATTCTAACTTAGCCCTCTATTTATAGGAAAATTTTGGTAGGTTTGACCTGCAACCTGATGGCTTTACCTGCCACTATTCCCACCTACCACATTTGAAATATAATTCAGCACATTTCTTCACCAACCACAAGTGGGGCCCACCAATTCTAGAATTTTTCATCAAAATGATAAACTCCGAAAATTCAACAATTTCTGAACCAGTCATCTTGTAAAATTCATAATAAATCATACGTTCATTTTTAACGGTTCAAAATTTGTGGACATATACTCAACTTATATATGTATAACATATCCAAAAATTACCACGATCCAACGGTCGGATTAAAAATTATAACACCCGCAATATTTCTCAAAAACTCTGATTTTTAATACCTCCATTCCGACAAAAATATGGATAAAAACCTCAACATTAACTCCTTCATTTTTAACCACAAAAATATATCCCTCATTTATATCCACATAAAATAAATATTTCCTTATCATATGAATCAATAATTAATTATTCATAAATAATATTACAGAATCACATTTATGACAACCAGGCCGTTCCCAGGAAAGAGGGGGCTTTCCAATAAGGATTTCTCCTTACTGGCGCGCAATTAGATGACCAAACCTCTCCTTAGACAGAACTTTCTAGACATTGCCAATAATGTTATCTAATAATATTATTCAAATAATATGAATTATTGATCTGATAAATAAAAATACTGTGCAACAACAATTATTGAAACAACAATAATATAAAATATCAACGCAGCAATTATTGAATCAATAAAATAAAATATTGAATAATAACTACTGTAACAATTATTGAGTAGTGCCTTCTTACGTACGAATCAATAATTCAACTATACTGTGCAATCCGTGTGCTACTATGCAACCACGCGTTATTACTGTATTTTTAACCACCGGGTATTTAAACAGTGTTAACGGTAACAACTACGCCATTATTAATAAACAACTTATACTTGTCGTTTTCTTCATCCAATCGCTTTCCGTTATGGGGCCCACACAAGGCTGCGTCGTCGTACGAATATTCCCCGACAGCAAGAATATTCCACGACCAACCGAATATTCACCGACAAAAAATAAATATTTTATAACCACTTGCTTATTTTGCAAAATTTGCACATTTCACCCATAACCAAAGTATTATATCAAATTAACCCCTTATTATTCACAATAATATTTAGAGAAAATTTGATTTTATTCATTAATAAGTTGGGGTCTTACAACCTCCCCTCCTTATGAAATTTCGTCCTCGAAATTGACGTACGCACCTGATGTTTCAAAAAGGTGAGGATACCTCGCTTTCATTTCTGATTCCAACTCCCAGGTCATTTCTTCAATAGCATGGTTTCTCCACAAAACCTTAACTTGTGGTATAACCTTCGTGCGTAGGACATGCTCTTTCCTATCCAAGATCTTAACAGGTACCTCCTCGTACGTTAAATCTTCAGCTATCTCGTCTGGTTCTAACTCAATAATGTGGTTCGGGTCTTTAACATATTTACGAAGCATAGATATGTGAAAAACATTATGAACACGAGACATGCTTGGAGGTAATGCGAGTCTATATGCCACATTTCCTATTCGCTCAAGAATTTCAAATGGACCAACAAATCTTGGATTGAGCTTTCCTCTCTTCCCAAATCTTGTAACTCCCTTCCATGGTGCAACACGTAACAATACATGATCCCCAATATTAAATTCCACGTCCTTCCGATGAAGATCCGCATAACTCTTTTGTCGATCCTGTGCCGTTTGTATACGTTGTCGAATCGTTTGGATCTTCTCTGTAGTAATGCGTACCAATTCTGGTCCCAACAATGTTGCTTCACCCACCTCGTCCCAGCATACTGGAGAACGACATTTTCTTCCATACAACGCCTCAAATGGAGCCATACCTATGCTCGCCTGATAACTGTTGTTGTAGGAGAATTCCACCAATGGTAGGTACTTATCCCAACTCCCTTTGAGATCTAAGACACAAAGTCTTAATAGATCTTCAAGAGTTTGAATAGTCCTCTCTGATTGTCCGTCCGTTTGAGGATGGTATGCTGAACTGAATCGTAAATCCGTGCCCATAGCTTTCTGCAAGCTAACCCAAAATCGTGAAGTGAATCTTGGGTCACGATCCGAAACTATGGATACTGGCATGCCATGCAATCTCACAATCTCGTTCACGTACATACTAGCAAGACGTTCAAGGGAATAAGTCTCACGTATCGGCAAGAAATGAGCGGACTTGGTTAATCTATCAACAATAACCCAAATCGCATCTATGCCTTGAGAAACCTTGGGAAGACCTGTAACAAAATCCATAGTAATGTGTTCCCACTTCCATTTCGGGATCTCAAGTGGTTGCAATGGACCCTTTGGCACTTGATGCTCCGCCTTTACACGTTGACAAGTTAAACACCTCGAGATAAACTCCGCGATCTCTCTTTTCATATTGCTCCACCAAAATGTATGTCGAAGATCGTGATACATTTTGGTACTCCCAGGATGGATTGCAAACGGTGTGTTGTGTGCCTCCATCATTATTCTATGCTTCAAGTCAAAATCGTTAGGAACACAAAGTCTGGAGTTGACTCGAAGTATTCCTTCTTCATCGATTCTTGCTTCTGGAATAGCACCTTCTTGCACTTTCTTCTTCATACGCATCAGCTCTATATCCGTAGCTTGAGCAGCTTTAACTTTATCGATTAAAGTCGGTTCTACTCGTATATTTGATATCATCATGTGGGTACTTGGAGCCTTCATCTCTATCTCCATCCTTTGCAAGTCATACAAAATGGGCCTTTGTGTTAAAAACATTGCACTCGTACCCGCATATGATCTTCTACTCAATGCGTCAGCTACTACGTTTGCTTTTCCAGGATGGTATTGGATGGTATGATCGTAATCTTTCAACAGCTCAAGCCAACGTCGTTGCCGCATGTTGAGTTCCTTTTGGGTGAAGAAATATTTGAGGCTTTTATGATCTGTATAGATCTCCACTTTCTCCCCATACAGGTAGTGTCTCCAGATCTTCAACGCAAAAACGACTGCTGCCAACTCCAAATCATGAGTAGGATAATTCCTCTCATATTCTTTGAGTTGTCGTGAGGCATAGGCTATGACTTTCCCATGTTGCATGAGAACACATCCTAACCCTTTGCCTGAAGCATCGCTGTAGATAACAAATCCATCCGAACCAGATGGTATTGTCAAAACAGGTGCCGAAATGAGTCTCCTCTTGAGTTCTTGGAAACTCTTCTCGCATTCCTCACTCCATACGAATTTTGTATCTTTCCGAGTCAGCTGAGTTAACGGAGTAGCGATTCGAGAAAATCCTTCCACAAATCTCCGATAATAACCAGCTAAGCCCAGAAAGCTACGTACTTCGGTTACCGACTTCGGTTGCTCCCAACTTTGTATGGCTTCAATCTTCGCCGGGTCGACAGATACTCCATGTTTTGACACCACGTGCCCAAGGAATGCTACTTCCTCAAGCCAGAACTCGCATTTCTTCAGTTTGGCATATAGCTTGTTTTCACGAAGCCTTTGCAGTACCAGCTTCAAATGGCGCTCATGATCTTCACGGCTTTTGGAATAGATGAGGATGTCATCAATAAAGACAACAACGAACTGATCCAAATATTCTTTGAATACACGGTTCATCATATCCATGAAGGCAGCAGGAGCATTAGTCAATCCAAAAGACATTACTAAGAATTCATAATGCCCGTACCGAGTTCTGAAGGCAGTCTTTGGAATATCCTCAGTTTTAATCTTCAGCTGATGATATCCAGAACGAAGATCGATCTTTGAAAAGAATTGTGCTCCTTGCAACTGGTCAAACAGGTCATCAATGCGAGGTAGCGGATACCTATTCTTGATGGTGACATGGTTCAATTCTCGATAGTCAATACAAAGTCGCATACTCCCGTCTTTCTTCTTTACGAATAAAACAGGAGCACCCCAAGGAGACGTACTAGGACGAATAAAACCGATGTCCAACAACTCCTGTAGTTGGACTTTTAACTCCTGAAGTTCAATAGGAGCCATTCGATATGGGGTTTTAGAAATGGGCTTTGTACCGGGTTCAAGGTCAATAAAGAATTCAATTTCTCGTTCCGGGGGTAGACCGGGAAGTTCTTCAGGAAATACATCGGAAAATTCTCTAACAATAGAAATATTATTCAAATCTGACTTGTCTTTGTTCAAATCCATAACATGGGCTAAGAAAGCTTGACATCCGTTTTTCAATAAACGAATAGCTTTGTGGCTTGATATGACAGTGACTGATTTTAGTGGTTTAGTAGTTTGAATTCGTATGACAGGTTGGTTAGGAATATGAAAACTAACAACCTTACGAAAACAATCAATTTTAGCATGATGAGTGGTTAACCAATCAATTCCTAAAATCACATCAAAAGCAAGTATCTTTAAAGAGATAAGATCAACAGGTAATGTGATAGTGCCAACTTGGATCATGCAAGATTTATAAACTGTAGATGTAACGAAGGTTTCACCCAACGGAGTTTCAACAGATAAGTTAAAGTCCAATTTCTCCGGAGTCAAGTTTAAACGTTGAGCACAAGCAGGAGAGATAAAAGAATGGGTAGAACCGGTATCTAGTAAGGTATAAACTTCGCAAGAATTCAAGATTAGCTTACCCGTGATCACCTCGTTCGGGTTTCTCACGTTTTGGCCAGTTACGACAAACGCTCTTCCAGGAACCGCTGATTTCGCCTTATCCGGGACAGCCCTTGGAATCACCACTCCCGCTGAACTTGGTTTCGCTATAGTACAATCTCGAGCGATGTGGCCTTCCTTCCCACAGTTGTAACACACCTTGGATTGTTGTGGACAGTTTGGGCTGATATGTCCCTCTTTCCCGCATTTGTAACATCTAACTGGCGGTCGTTCTCCTCCCCTAAAATTTGTTGTTGGTGCTGGTGCTGGTGCTGATGTCTTCCCGTCATTGTTGAATCTCCTCTTTCTGAAATTTCCACTTGACTCACCTCTCCTATTATCATGGCCACGATGACCACCCGAGTGGTTACCGCCTTTGTTCGTATTTTTCCCTCCTCGTTGGTTATCATCGCTCTGATGATTGCTGTCACCGGTATGACCCTGGTTGTGGTCCCTCGGTTGAGTATACTCATTATCTCTCTCTAATAATTGGGCCCTGTTGACAACGTCTGAATACAGAGAAAATTTATGAGAGATAAGGTATTGACGAATCTCAGGTTTTAAACCTCTCAGAAACATCCGCGTCATTCGTTCCTCATTTTCGACCAAATGAGGTGCAAACCTGGATAACTCTGCAAACTTCGCCTCGTACTGGGACACCGTCATGTTGTTTTGTTCCAGTCTAATAAACTCAACCTCCTTCATATGACGAATACTTTCAGGAAAGTACTTGTCATTGAACAGTTTTTGAAATGTTTCCCAGGACATGTTGAGTGCGTCAGGCTGGGTACGCTTCACAGACTCCCACCAGTAGTCTGCCTCACCGCGGAACATAAATGTGGCGAATGGAACCTTCTGTTCCTCCGTGCATCCCAAGACATCAAATATCTTGGTAATTTGCTTGACCCACGTTTCCGCCATGATCGGATCCGGCTTTCCCTTAAATTCTGGTGGTCCCAATTCTTTGAACTGCTTAGCTGTGACAAACCGCGCGTTGTTATCATTTCCACCCGTATTCTGCACACGAGTCTCCCTCGTCTGATTTTGCATGAACTGCAAAAAGCTCCTAAACATTCCATCATTCATCGTTTGCTCGGTAACGTTGTTTACAGGAGGAATATTGCCTTCCTGTTGCACGTTCCCCTGGGTAGTGATCAAAGGTGTCTCCACGGTCTGATTTACTCCATTATTAACGTTCTCAGCTGCCATTCTTAAATACTGCCATAAAACAAGGGTTAATAGTCATGTCATATATTATCCCTATACTCTGACCGACCAAATAAACACCAAATAAACTTAGTCAGGTCATACTAGCGAAGGAATTCCCCGTCTCTCCCCTCCTAGTTCTTGTCTCACATCTCAGCCAGGGATCATATCCCTAAGCTCTGATACCAACTGTGACGCCCCCAGAATAGGTATACAACACCCATTCTGAGTCGCCAAATACATGGTACAGAAAGCAAACTACAACTTCAATAATACAATTGTCGTGCAAAATACGACAACACATACTGTGAGTTTAAATACAAATATTGTCTTCTAGACAATATCCACACTCAAATAAATCCTCATTACAATTATTCAAACACTATTTTACAGAAATAGTGAGGACTGCTAATACATCTTTCTAGAACCATCACTCCATACCCCGACTAGATCCTGCTATGTTCTCACCTCCTGAGAAGAAAAATGGAACAAAAAGGAAAAGGGTGAGCTCAACTAGCCCAGTAAAGAATATTATGACTAAGATAATATACAACAAATTATCGTTAGTCTTCAACAGGAAAAAATCTGATAAAATATAATCGACAACAAGTTTTAGATCAACAACTGCAGCGGAAACAGCAAACCATTAGAAGAGTCAAGTAGAGAAAGAATTCTACTATCTTCTAAGATTTAAAAGTCCATCATCAATATTTTATCCCTGTAACATCAATTAATAATCATCTTTAACCAAATATTCATCTTTGCACTACAGGCCAAAGATATTCATTTGTATCATCAGTCGGTCATGTTCATCTCAACACCTGTTCATCTTTGCACTACAGGCCAAAGATATTCATCAAGTAATTATACATCTTTGCACTACAGGCCAAAGATATTCAGTAATATCATCATTTAGGACTGAGGATGATGAAAAATATCTTAAAGAGAACGAATCCAATGAGACAAAAGGACAAATAGTAGGGATTCGTATAACAGTTTATCCAAGATCAATAATACTTCATAATAATCAATTGTGAAGCAGAATTCAAAAATAAAGATCAAAACATGGATACAATCAAAGATAGTAACCATAATAGACATCTTGGACAAAAAGGGAAAATTTTATTTTTCGGTGAATAGTGCCGTATTCGTGAATAGTGCCGTATACGTGAATAGTACCGTATACGTGAATAGTAACCCCCGACACAAAAAGTTCCAAATTTGATAAAAACTCATATCAATATTTCAGCATAATGATATTGAAGAAAATAATATCATTAAGAAGAAAATAATATCTCTTACCTCAAAATATCAGTACTTCTGGTCGGAATACCGGTATAAGGCTGAAAGAAACTTGCTCTGATGAATAGAAACTCTCAAAGTATCTAAATACTCACAAAATACACTCAATAATCTAGAGAGAGAAAGAGAGAAAACTTGTTTCTGGTGTAATTTTCAATTCTAACTTAGCCCTCTATTTATAGGAAAATTTTGGTAGGTTTGACCTGCAACCTGATGGCTTTACCTGCCACTATTCCCACCTACCACATTTGAAATATAATTCAGCACATTTCTTCACCAACCACAAGTGGGGCCCACCAATTCTAGAATTTTTCATCAAAATGATAAACTCCGAAAATTCAACAATTTCTGAACCAGTCATCTTGTAAAATTCATAATAAATCATACGTTCATTTTTAACGGTTCAAAATTTGTGGACATATACTCAACTTATATATGTATAACATATCCAAAAATTACCACGATCCAACGGTCGGATTAAAAATTATAACACCCGCAATATTTCTCAAAAACTCTGATTTTTAATACCTCCATTCCGACAAAAATATGGATAAAAACCTCAACATTAACTCCTTCATTTTTAACCACAAAAATATATCCCTCATTTATATCCACATAAAATAAATATTTCCTTATCATATGAATCAATAATTAATTATTCATAAATAATATTACAGAATCACATTTATGACAACCAGGCCGTTCCCAGGAAAGAGGGGGCTTTCCAATAAGGATTTCTCCTTACTGGCGCGCAATTAGATGACCAAACCTCTCCTTAGACAGAACTTTCTAGACATTGCCAATAATGTTATCTAATAATATTATTCAAATAATATGAATTATTGATCTGATAAATAAAAATACTGTGCAACAACAATTATTGAAACAACAATAATATAAAATATCAACGCAGCAATTATTGAATCAATAAAATAAAATATTGAATAATAACTACTGTAACAATTATTGAGTAGTGCCTTCTTACGTACGAATCAATAATTTAACTATACTGTGCAATCCGTGTGCTACTATGCAACCACGCGTTATTACTGTATTTTTAACCACCGGGTATTTAAACAGTGTTAACGGTAACAACTACGCCATTATTAATAAACAACTTATACTTGTCGTTTTCTTCATCCAATCGCTTTCCGTTATGGGGCCCACACAAGGCTGCGTCGTCGTACGAATATTCCCCGACAGCAAGAATATTCCACGACCAACCGAATATTCACCGACAAAAAATAAATATTTTATAACCACTTGCTTATTTTGCAAAATTTGCACATTTCACCCATAACCAAAGTATTATATCAAATTAACCCCCTTATTATTCACAATAATATTTAGAGAAAATTTGATTTTATTCATTAATAAGTTGGGGTCTTACATATTATATAACAACTTGCGTACTTTGCAAAATTTATAAATATTACCCACAACTATAACATTATATCAAATTAACTCCATAATATTCAAAAATGATATTTATAAAAAATTTATCTTTATTTATAAAAGTTGGGGTCTTACAATAGACATCAAGTTTAACTACAGCGGAACCAGCAATCCATTAAAAGAGTCAAGTAGAGAATAAAATCTACTATCTTTTATGATTTAAAAGGTTTGTCATGACTTTTATCGCTGGGACTCAGCTTAATAAATAATCCACATCATCGAATCACCCCTGCACTACAGCCAAGAATATTCTTTAGTATCACGACCACGAATTATCCATGCACTACGGCTAAAGATAATCATGTTTTCATCAACGGTCCTGATCATGCCATAAAATAATTCATCTTTGCACTACGGCCAAAGAGAATCCATAGCTATAATCATACCAAAAACTGTCCATCAATGCACTACGGGTCAATGAGGACTTTTTTCACATCATTTGTAACATTACGGTCATGATTACACCGAATAATCCCTGGTCATAATCATACCAAGTCCATCTATGCACTACAGGCCATAGATGACTTTCAACAAAATATAAACATGAGGATGATGACAATGATATAAGAATTCAATAAAACAAGTTCAAGAATTAATTTATTCAGGAACTGATAACTTCTAAATTGTCAACATGATACTGCTTTGTAGAGTAAAATTCAATAATGCTCAGAAGAATATTTACATAAAAAGATACTGGATGAAGCGCATATATCAAGGATATTCCACTAATTTCATGGAGTATAGAAGTCAAAGTTTTAACCAACTGAGTATAATAAAGAATAGAATAACAAAAGAAATCACCATGTATGCGGTACTTCGCATAGACAGGTTATTCCAACAGAATAATACGTAACGAAACCAGGTCAGGCGAAATTCGCACCAACATGATGTTCCAACAGAATAATAAAGAATGGAATAACAACAGAAATCACCATGCATGCGGTACTTCGTATAGACAGGTTATTCCAACAGAATACTAACTAATGGAACCAGATCCGGCGTAAAACGCACAGACAAGATATTCCAGCAGAATAATTAATAATGGAACCAGGTCCGGCGTAAATGCACAGACAGGATATTCTGACAGAATAATAAAGAATGGAACCAGGTCCGACGTAAACGCACAGACAGGATATTTTAACAGAATAATAAAGAATGAAACAACAGAACAATTTCACCAAGTATAGGGTTGCCCGCATATACAGGTTATTCTAACAGAATAATAAATAATGGAATAACAGAAGTTCTCTTCATGAATAAGAAAGAAAGAATACCCTTTACGAGTACAACAAATAATATCCCTTACCGTAAAAAAAACTTGTTATCGGAGTAGTGAAGTAGCAGAATACTTTTCTTCCCTCTCTCTATAATTTCTCTATCTAGAGTGTCAGTGAATTCGTAAGAAAATAATGAAGGAATGAGCTTCTATTTATAGAAAAATAGACTGCATAGTAACTAACTCATGAACGGTCTAGATTGATTTACTTTAATCTGACGGTCCATATTTAAAGCAAAATCTTTTAAATAAAATATAATATATTCTATTTATAATATAATAAAACGAATAACTTTATAAAAGATTGTACTATTAGCCTAATAAAACGAATAACTTTATAAAAGTATTTTGTTTTTTATAAAAAGCTTTTCTGTTTTATTACATTAATAATACCAATAAAACAAAACTGAGTGACTTATCACGTAAGCCTCAATAATCAATACCGTGTGCTACTATGCAATCACACGTATTACTGTACTTTTACTATCGAGTAGTTCAACAATATTAACGGTAAAACTTTCGCCGTTATTTTCATAAAATATTTTTGTCGTTTTCTCAATCCGACAATAATTCCATTGTGGGGTCCACCAATAATTGTGCCGTCGTACTAAAATTCTCCGACAAAAATAATATTCCCCGACCAATCGAATATAATACAACAACTTGCATACTTTACAAAATTTATAAATACTACTCACAACTATAACATTATCTCAAATTCACACCATAATATTTAAAAAAATATTTTGAAAAAATTAAATCTTTATTCATAAAATCTGGGGTTTCACAAGTTTATATAGGGAGCGAATACTAATATAAGGAGCAAGTGAACTTCCATTCAATACATGCGTATTATTATTATTTTTTCAAAATTTCGACGACATCCTATAGGAAAAGTTTCAATAGAAGTATATATGGAGCGAATTTGTTTAGACCAGATACATGAAGTGATCGCAAACAATTTGGTAAAATTTAAAATCCATCCGATAACGGTATAAAAAATCGAAATATACCGATTAATCGGTATCGGTATCGATATTAGTATTTATTTTTTTCTAAACAGTATATGTTGTACCGAACCTGTATATACCGGTTATATTATATATAGTATAGATATTTATATTTATTCATCAAAAAAGTATTATAGAAATTAAAAACTAAGATAATTGTTGAAATTTAGATTTAAAAATTATCCAAAAAAACTCTAATACCACTACCATAAATAACAAAAAAGAAAAAAAAAGAAAATTCATGCATACAATATAATGGCACATGAGCTTAGTAATACATTCCAATATTTTCAAACTTGGACCGTTTATTGAACCGAATAAAGCAAATATAGATTATTTTAGGCGTACTTTTCCCAACACACCCGTCTTGTTCATTAATTTATTTCTGACTTTTTCGTTTTTCATATTCAATTCTTTAGGTCACATGCATGTGAACCCTATCTTGTACTTGGGCTCACAAGTATTAATTGTAATTTTTTTGGAGAGATGCATAATAAATGAGATACTCCTATAATTCCTATCAATCTCACGTATTAATAAGATTCACAACTGTAAATCGGCGTAAATTTATCGCAATACATAACAACACTTCACTTAAAAAGACAAAAATAATACTCCATCCTTTTAAATTTATAAAATCATTATTGAAGTTTTAAAATTCAATTTAAAATATTTTCAAATGTAAAAATAATCATATAGATTCATTTAAAATTATAAATTAATAAATCTTCTAATTAGAAAAACTTTTGAGATAGTTTAAGATATTCAAAATTGTATTGACTAAATTTAAGTGAATCTATATTAATTTTGAATTTGAAAGTATCTCAATTTAATTTTTAAAAAGTTAATAATGATCTAATAAATTGGAATGGAGATAGTAATAATAACTTTTGTGTTTCTCAAATTTTTATTAGGGATCTGACTTTTAAATATATAGTGCCGCAATTTAAAGGAAAAGAAAGACGAGGGTTAATGGTGGCAGCAAATGAGTCTTTTGTATAGCAAATTATTTTTACAAATGTGTTTCTAAGTAATTGTCCCATAGATCCTATATCTATGGAATGAAATTTTTTTTATGAAACAAATAATTTTTACGAATGAAACTCATTTGTAAAATGGATAAATTAATAAAAAGTGTCTCCAAATTAAAATTAAGTTCAGAATTATTGAATGAGTTCCCTCCCTCTGTGTCGACCAATTCATGAATGGTAGACCAATATATTGTTGGGTTTGTAGACCCATGAGGTTTATAGGCAAAAGTCTAATTGAAAAAGGCATCAGGGAGTATATATATATATATATATATATATAAAGACGGAATTACAATAAAAATCGTGTGGGTCTAATTTATCTTAGGCAGGAAGCCAGACATGGTAGTTGATTTCTAAACCAATTAGAAATCAGGAATTATCTAGATCTTTGTGGCGTGGTCATAGAAACAGAAAAAAAAAGTAACTTAAAAAAAATTGGAAATTGATTCAACGTGGGATCAATCCAAATTCGAATTGAACTCATGATATATGATCAGTATATATATATATATGGCTTCAGGCTTATGCATGATATATTGAGATACACGAAAAATAGTGGGTGCATGCTAATAAATTGAGAGGATTTTTTTGTGAAGGTTTATTCACGATTTGTCATCATCTTTTCAGATCAATTAATTGTTGGAAGACTTTAATTAATTTGAAGGTTTTGGGTGGTGAGATAATTTGAGTTTTCACTCAAATTGAGGTATTCTTGTATTCTCCCAATTTCATAATATTTCAAGTTTTTAGTTATAAAACTTGAAAGGATTTTGTATTCACAGTTGATTATAGTGGAATTTTTTAGAGTTTGGCCCGTGGTTTTTACCTCTTAATTTTAGAGGGGTTTTCACGTAAATTTTGGTGTCTTGTGGTTGGTTTATTTTTCGTATTATTATTTTCTGTGGCTATAATTTATTTGGTGGAATTGTATTATTAATTTAATTTATCGAAGACAGTTAGAATTGGAGGAGTTTTTCCATCAAAGTGGTATCAGAGCAAGGTTATTTGCGCAGTTATTTTTTGATAAATTAAATGGAGGAATCAAGCGGCGCCATGATTAAATTGACCTCATCTAATTTTTCGATCTGGAAGCCTAGAATGGAAGACATCCTTTACTGCAAGAATTTGTATGATCCATTGGAACTTAAGGGGAAAAAGCCAGCGGACAAGACTGATGCTGATTAGAAAAAGATGAACAGAAAGACGATCGGTCACATCCGACAATGGATCGATCAGAGTGTGTTCCACCATGTTTCGCAAGAAACGGATGCTTATACACTTTGGACTACATTAGAGTCCATGTACGAGAAGAAGAATGCTCAAAATAAGACATTTGTGATTCGAAAGATCGTGAACCTGAAGTATAAAGATGGTAGCAGTGTATCCGAGCATATGAGCGAGTTCTAGGGATTAGTGAACCAGTTGTCTACCATGAAGTTAAATATTGAGGACGAGATTCAGGCATTGTTGCTTCTCAGTTCGTTGCCTAACAGTTGGGAAACTTTGGTTGTGTCACTAAGCAATTCAGCTCTGGAAGGAAAGATAACCATGTAGATGGTCAAGGACAGCATACACAACGAGGAAACAAGGCGAAAGGAGCAGGGTTTGAATTTTGAGACACAAGCACTTGTGGCAGAGAACAGGGGTAGAAGTAACTTCAGAGGATTTCACAAGGGAAACATGAATCGCAGTAAAAGCAAAAATTCCAAAAATCATAGGAGCAAATCAAAGACCAAAGAAGGTGTTACATACAGGTGTTTTCATTGCAACAAGGAGGGTTACTTCAAAAGAAATTGCAAGATATGGTTAGACAAGCAAAAAACTGGTGAGCAAGGGAGGGTTGAGGAGAAGAATACTGCAGCTACAGTTACTGAGGATGTTGTGTTTCTTTCATTCAGGGAAGAAGAATGCTTACATGTTGTTGATCAGAAGATTGATTGGGTTATTGATACAGGTGCTTCGTATCACGCTACTCCCAAGAGAGAATTCTACACTACATACAAAGCTGGAGACTTTGGGTTTGTGAGAATGGGTAACAATGATCAGTCCAAAATTATTGAAATCGGTGATGTTTGCATACAGACAGATGTAGGCTGCACTATTACTTTAAGGGATGTTAGACATGTCCCAGCTTTACGCCTCAACTTGATTTCTAGTATGGCCTTGGACAGGGAAGGCTATGAGAATCACTTCGGCATCGAAAAGTGGAAGCTTACCAAGGGATCGATGGTAGTCGCTAGAGGTACTGCTTGTTGCTCGTTATACAAAACTCATGTGAAGGTATGTTCTAGCGAGTTGAATGCAATTGAAGATGAAACTTCACCGAATCTGTGACATAAAAGACTTAGGCACATGAGTGAGAAAGGGTTGCAGATGTTAGCAAAGAGGTCCCTCATTTCTTTTGCTAAAGGTACTGTACTGAACCCTTGTGATTATTGTTTGTTTGGTAAGCAGAATAGAGTTTCTTTTATTAGCTCCTCCAAAAGGAAATCTAAGTTACTTGAAAGAGTATATTCTGATGTATGTGGTCCTATTAAGGTTGAGTCATTAGGTGGCAATAGATATTTTGTTACTTTTATTGATGATGCTTCACGTAAGGTGTGGGTGTTTTTGTTGAAAACATAAGACCAGGTATTCCAGCATTTTCAGAGTTTTCATGCTATGGTTGAAAGAGAGACTGGAAAATTAATGAAGTGTCTTCGCAGTGATAACGGAGGAGAATACACTTCAAAGGAGTTTGCAGTATATTGTGCTAAACATGGTATTCGTCATGAGCAGACAGTTCCTGGCACCCCACAACAAAATGGTGTGGTTGAGAGAATGAACCGCACTATTATTGAGCGAGTCCGATGCTTGTTGAGAATGACTAAGCTGCCTAAGTCATTCTGGAGTGAAGCTGTTCGTACTGCTTATTACCTGATTAACAGATCTCCATCAGCACCGTTGGATTTTCAGATTCCAGAGAAGATTTGGAGTGGTAAGGATATGTCCTATTCTTATTTGAGGGTATTTGGGTGCAAGGCTTTTGCACATATTCCCAAGGAACAAAGATTGAAGCTTGATGACAAATCTATTCCATGTGTGTTTGTTGGCTATGGAGATGCAGAGTTTGGGTACAGGTTATGGGATCCAGTTCAGAGAAAATTATTCAGAAGTAGAGATGTGGTGTTTTATGAACACCAAAATTATGAGGATTTTGATAACGTTACACAGCCCAGGGATAATAGTGTTCCAGCCCTCAGTGGAGTTCCTTCGCCATTACAGAATGCCACAGTTGGAGAAGGAGGTCAGAATGAAGATGTGACTGATACAGATTTGCACGATGGTGATGGGCCAGATGCAGAGAGTGTTGAGCAGGGGGAGCAACCCCTTCATCTTGATATTGATGAACCTCAGCTAAGAAGATCCACAAGAGAACGTGTGCCATCAGTCAGATATCCTTCATCTGAATATCTTTTAGTTACTGAGGAAGGGGAGCCAGAAAATTTTTAGGAAGTTAAGACTCATAAGGAGAAGAACAATTGGTTGAGAGCTATGCAGGATGAGATGGATTCGTTGCACAAGAATCACACTTATGAGCTTACTACACTTCCAAAGGGCAGGAAAACATTGAAGAATAAATGGGTGTTCAAGCTGAAAAAAGATGGTGAAAAACTAGTGAAGTACAAGGCTCAGTTGGTCGTCAAGGGTTTTGCTTAAAAACAAGGTATTGATTTCGATGAGATTTTTTCTCCGGTTGTGAAGATGACTTCTATTCGAGCAGTGTTGGGGTTAGTAACTAGTATGGATCTTGAGCTTGAGCAGCTAGATGTGAAAACTGCATTCCTTCATGGTGATTTAAAGGAGGAAATCTACATAGAGCAGCCAGAGGGATTTGAAGTTAAAGGGAGAGAGCACTTGGTTTGCAGGTTGAAGAAAAGTTTGTACGCCCTGAAACAAGCTCCAAGGCAATGGTACATGAAATTTGATTCATTCATGATGGACAAGGATACAATAGAACAGTTGCAGATCATTGTGTGTATGTCATAAAGTTCCCGGATAGTAATTTCGTTATCTTGTTGCTATATATAGATGATATATTGATAGTTGGACAAGATGTTAACATGATTTGCATGCTCAAGGGAGAGTTATTTAAGGTTTTTGATATGAAGGACTTAGGCCCAGCTAAACAGATTTTGCAGCTAAACAGATTTTGGGCATGAAGATTGTTCGTGACATGAAAGCTAAAAGGTTGTGGTTGTCACAAGAGAAGTATGTTGAACGGATGCTTGTAAGGTTCAACATGGGTGAATCTAAGCCAGTTAGCACACCACTGGCCAATCATATTAAGTTGACAAAGCGCATGTGTCCTTCAACTAAGGAAGGGAGAGATCATATGGCAACAGTTCCCTACTCCTCTGCTGTAGGGAGTCTTATGTATGCGATGGTTTGTACACGGCCAGATATTGCTCATGCAGTTGGCGTTGTGAGCAGGTATTTGTCAAATCCTGGTAGAGAACATTGGGAAGCAGTTAAGTGGATTCTCAGATACTTGAAAGCTACTTCCAGTTTGTGTTTGGGATTTGGTGGTTCGAGTCCAATCTTGGAGGGTTTCACAGATGCAGACATGGCAGGTTCTGAAGAGAAGAAGTCTACTTCAGGATATTTGTTTACTTTTGCAGGGGGAGCTATATCATGGCAGTCCAAATTACAGAAGTGTGTTGCTTTGTCTATAACTGAGTCAGAATATATCGCCGCTACGGAAGCAGACAAGGAGATGTTATGGTTGAAACGGTTTCTTCAAGAGTTGGGTTTGACACAGGATGAGTATGTGGTATATTGTGATAGTCAAAGTGTAATTGACTTAACCAAGAACGCCACGTATCATAATCGTACCAAACACATTGATGTTTGTTATCACTAGCTTCGAGAAGTGATAGAAAAGGAATTAATGAAAGTAAAGAAAGTTCATACCGACGAGAACCCCTCAGACATGTTAACAAAAGTTGTAACTCGCGATAAACTGGAGTTTTGTAAGGAATTGGTCGGAATGGACTCCAAGTGACGGGGTCACGATGGAAGCTCCCTCTCATGGATTTGGAGGGGGAGATTGTTGGGTTTGTAGGGGTCCAAACCCATGAGGTTTATAGGCAAAAGTCTAATTGAAAAAGGCATCAGGGAGTATATATATATAAACACGGAATTGCAATAAAAATCGTGTGGGCCTAATTTATCTTAGGCAGGAAGCCAGACATGGTAATTGATTTCTAAACCAATTAGAAATCAGGAATTATCTAGATCTTTGTGGCGTGGTCATAGAAACAGAAAAAAAGTAACTTGAAAAAAAATTGGAAATTGATTCAACGTGGGATCAATCCAAATTCGAATTGAACTCATAATATATGATCAGTATATATATATGGCTTCAGGCTTATGCATGATATATTGAGATACACGAAAAACAGTGGGTGCATGCTAGTAAATTGAGAGGATTTTTTTGTGAAGGTTTATTCACGATTTGTCATCATCTTTTCGGATCAATTAATTGCTGGAAGACTTTAATTAATTTGAAGGTTTTGGGTGGTGAGATAATTTGAGTTTTCACTCAAATTGAGGTATTCTTGTATTCTCTCAATTTTTTAATATTTCAAGTTTTTAGTTATAAAACTTGAAAGGATTTTGTATTCACAGTTGATTATAGTGGAATTTTTTGGAGTTTGACCCATGATTTTTACCTCTTAATTTTAAAGGGTTTTCCACGTAAATTTTGGTGTCTTGTGGTTGGTTTATTTTTCGTATTATTATTTTCTGTGGTTATAATTTATTTGGTGAAATTGTATTATTAATTTAATTTATCGAAGACAGTTAGAATTGGAGGAGTTTTTCCATCCTATACGAGTATATGAAGGAAGCATAGCTTGCATAAAACAATTACTTTTTAAGAAGATAATGCTAAGATTTTTAAATTTTATATTTCAAATGTCTTAAATGATTTGTTATTACACACTTATTATTTGGATTTATATACTATAAAATATTATTAATTTTATTTAATACATATTATTTGAGAAGCATTTTAAGATCAAAAAAATTTAAAACACTTAACTTACCCCTTTTAAAAAAGGTAATACAATACGCAACAAAAGAGAGTAATGTTTTCGTGTTTTACGGTACTACAGTACGCTCACATGCATGTACAAAAATTAAAATAACGTAACACATCACTTTAACCTAGCTATTATTGTATTTTATGCTTTTTATTCTTTGTGACCATATCCATAACTTTTAGATTTGCCTCTTTTCATGAGTAATTCTATGAGTTTTAATATAAAAGAAAAATCCATTTGCCGATCAAAACAATATATATATATATATATATATATATATATATATATATATATATATATATATATACCTATTATCTTAAAGGACGATTTTGAAAACGATAAATTCATTATTGGTTGAATTTGAATGTCTCTTATAATATCAACATAAACAGTAACCTAGTGGTTTCTGGAGAAAGTTATTTGAGAATTGAACAATTTATGTTATTTAATTTGAGAAGTTTGTAACAAGGTTACCATGATCTATATATTAGTATAATTGGATTAGTCCAATGGATGAAGGCTTCAAGAATTATACAAGCACAAAAAAAGTTCTTTAATTAATTAGTAGGGAAACATATAGTGTTGGTTCCTGTTGAATGCAAAAGGAAGTAGCCATTAATTGCTCTTCAAAATCATTCTTAGAGAATTCAGAGTCCAGATTCTGTAGTTGTTCAGTGATGAATCAAGTCTTTTAATCTACTGATTTTTTTTTTTGTATTTTTTATGTTAATAGTTGTTTATAATATATGGAGGTTGTGACTTTGTAAATATATTCACCACTAATCCCTAATTGAATCTATTAGAAGCTTATAAACATTAAAAATAAGGAATCCTGGCCTTTAATATTCATAACAACAATCAACTGTATATAACAACCATATATCCCTAGGGGTAAACAATATATGGCAAAGTGAACAGGGAAAATAATGCCAAAATAGAAATTACAAGCCAACTTTTGGAACCACACAAACTAGCTAGTTCCATAATCTATAGACACAAGATCATAGAATCAATATTTTAAACAAATGATAAATCCATGGGGATATTCATTTATATAAAATGCTAAAGTCTTAAACCTCGATCAAGGGCTAGTGGTGGATGGTGGTGGAGAAAAGAAAGGAATGGATGGAAAAGTTGTAGGAATATTAATGTTTGGAATTGAAGGGAATGTGGTTGGAATGGTGGGGAGTGATGCCGGTAAAGGAGGTAATGTCACCTTTGGGATTGTGGGCAAAGTTGGGATCGTTGGTAGCGTAGTTGGCAATGGTACTGGCACTGCCGGTAATGGAGGCAGTGTAACCTTTGGAAGGCCTGGAATGGTAGGCAGTGTTGGTGCGGAAGTTTGCAGCAAGTTGCGAGCCGCAAAACTCACATGCATGCTTGAAAGTGATAATGCCACCACCAAAAATAGGGCAAAACAATGCTTAATAGCAGCCATTGTTTGGTAGGAGCAGTACTAGTTTTGAAAGAGCTAGCTAGCTAGTTAGTTTTCTAGAGTTTTTAGTAATAGCTAGATAGGAAATGCTTGATGAATTGGAAAGAAAGATATTTTGTAATGGCTATTTATAGGAAGTAAAATGAAGGGTTTTAAGAGTTCGATGAATTGTTGGTGGGCAAGGGAGGAGAATTGTACTTGTTAGCTCACCTTCTCAACTAGATATTCTTCAACTCAAAATATAAATATATCCGAAAACGGGTGGGTGGTCACATATTGACAATTTGCATGAGCTAAGAATTAGGTGTTGACTTAAATGCACAACACAAGATATTGAAGCATGTGTATGGTAAAAGCTACATATAAGTTGGATTAACCAGATCTAATAATTAAGTTCAGCTAACATGTGATCCAGGAGAACTGTTACACATACATACATACATACACACACACGCGCGCGCACACACACACACACACACATATATATATATATATATATATATATATATATATATATATATATATACACACGAGTTTTAATCCATGACAACAGATTGTTAACAGAATTCTAACACCATCTCTATCATTAATCAAAATATTTAATGGTTGAGATTATAAATATATTAGGGACATGCCGCTACAAGTTGTAGCGTCATTAACATCACTTGTAACGGCAGTGGAATTCACTAAAAGGCCCCTCAAATAATGTAATATTATTATAATTATTAATCATGAGATATGCCGCTACAACATGTAGCCATAGTTTAATGTAATATTATATTATTATATTATTAATTTCTATAATATTATATTATTAATTTTTGATACTCAATTCCACGCCGCTACATGTAGGAGCAAACTTAATGTAATATTATATTATTATTTTTTTATGATTATTATTATTAATTAAAAATAATAATTAAAAACAACAACAACATTCAACCAACATTGGAGAGAAAATTTAGAGAAAGAAAAGATTTTTTCTTGCAACAATTTTTCAGCATCACATTCATATACAAGTTTTTTTCAGATCCAAGTAATTTTTTTGTAATATTTCTTCTATCAATTTTCTTTTTAAAAATAAATAAATATTATATTTATTTATGAAAATTTTATTACATAGTGAATGTATTCATGTGAACTTATATGTATGTTTATTTTGCGAAAATTAGTGAGTTATGTGTTTGGAGAAATATATTATGATGAGGTGTAGTTATTTTTTTTACTTTATTGTTAAATAGTTGTGCATAATAATTGGAATAAAGTATTGTTTTATTATGAATGTTAATTAATATTAAAATTAGCTAGCGAGTTATGTGTTTGGGTAAATATATTATTATGTGATGAACTAGTTATTATAATAACGTTCTTATTATTATTATTATTATTATTATTATTATTATTATTAATATCAGCCATTAAACAAGAACGATATGATAGAGATGATGGTTGCTGGAATAGTTCCCCTAACAACCGGTTGTCATGAACTAGAAGCTTATATATATATATATATATATATATATATATATATATATATATATATATATATATATATATATATATATATATATATATATATTACATGAAACTGATGGTGGTTAAAGAGCTCAAAAAGTTGCTCTATATATGTTACTAACATAATTTTAACTATAAAAAAAAATATTTCAAACAATTAAGTTATTAAATAGGTGGCTCCAAATGATACTTAATTTCTAACCAACAATTATTCAATTTGAAATTTTTTATTGGTGTATCTAAAGTACCTAAACAAGACAATCCCTACAAAAAGATACATGAAACAATTCATTAAAAACAATTGTTTTGATGAACAAAACTGGCCGATCTTAATTTCTTACAAAGTTGACTGTCGGTAAAACTCTAAAATTACAACATTTAATTAAGAATTATGTGTCAACTGATCAGAATTTTCTTCTAAAGTCGAGGAGAAAGATTAAGGACGTTAGCATATACCAATAAATTGATGATAATAACCAGAAGTCCAAGAATATTCGAAGTAGGGCGGTAAATAGTAACCGAAAAATTCGTATTCGTCCGCATCCGTATTCGAAAAAAAACGGATATTATTCGTATTCGAAAAAAAACGTATATACCCGTATTCGGTTTAAAGGTATCCGTAAATAAACGGATACGAATACGGATATAGGCATATTCGTATTTGTTGGAGAAATAGCAGTAGCAAGAGCAGTATTAACAAGACTAATAGGCGAACAAAATTGGAACAACTTAGCTGTTATATGAAAGAAGCCGAGGCGTAGCAAAGCTACTGTCCTAAAAAGTGATTCTGCCCTCACTGGTTAGAAACCTTGGTACAGTTGAGCTCCAATGGCGTTCACCCTCCAGGATTCAACGGCAAGCCTTCGATTGCGTGTACTCGCAGAAGAAGACTATGGACCTGTCTTTGTGGATTTGCCCAACGAACAGTTAACAGAGTATATAAGATGAGAAGAAAACTGTAGCAGAAAGAGAAGAGGGATATATTACTGCGTGTATGTTTTTTTTCCTGTGAAGAACCGCAGCACTATATATACAAGAATAAGAACTTACCGTTGGGAATAAAACGGTAAAGAGAACGTTGGCATTAATTTGAGTTTACGTTGGAGTTACAGAAAACATAAACATAAATAAGATTTACTTTTGGGGATTAATAAACGGCTAGGGCATTAAGTATAAAAAGAAATTAGGGATTTAACCAAAACAATGGGCTACCTGGGAAGCACAATCCACCGGATCGGCACCCCCCCCCCCTGCGCGGGCGTATCGCGCGCACTAAGGTTTTCTGACCGAAAGTCCGAGAACCAAGCTTGGCATCGCCCAATTCCTTAGCCGTCCTCATGTACGCGAGCCCATCCCTTTTACACAACCAAGTTACTAAGCCCATAACAACAAGTACTAATATGCACCATGAGAGTTCCTAAACTAGCCAATGTGGGACTTTGAAAAACCATAAGATTTTGGAGCATAACCAACAATCCCCCACATGATCCAAAATTATCAAAGAGAGGAAAATTAAAAGGAAGTGAGAAGGGCAATGGATTTTAGATACATAACGTCGATACCTTGTGGGTTTGAATCGACATTTAGTGGAACAAGCTCATGATTATATATTATAGGTGAATTATATTCTTGAACCCATTATCTGTGAAACAATCAATTGAGCTTGCACACATATCTTAAATCATGAATCCACACAAGTCCGCGGTTGGGCACGTTCTAGGTCATGCGCCATGTCCCAGATTTTCATAAAGGCTCTAGAGAGCTTACCAAGGACTCTCATAGGAAGCGGCCTACACTTCCACCTTTATATAGGTGAACCCATCAAGTGTATACTAACATACACCACCCTTTAGGGCTATGAGTTTCATTAAGAATCTAAATGATCCATCCTATCACAATTTGTCAGTAAGCACCACATACACACAAGGAGAAATATAAATAATTGTAGTGCTTTAATTTAAATAATTACATGACTTGTTGTTACCCATTGAACCCAATTCATGGGGTCTCCAATCACATGGGTTGGGTTTCCATCATATATTATTTACTCAAGATGTTGGCAATAGTCCCATCCCTCTGGATGCTTCTTGGACTACCTTTTTATTCAATCCCTTAGTAAGCGGACCAGCTAGGTTCTTTTCAGACCTTACAAATTCCATGGAAATAACCCCATTACTGATCAGTCATCGTACAATGTTATGCCTCAAGCGAATATGTCTCTGTTTTCCATTATAAACATGGTTCATTGCCCTGCTAATAGCTGCTTGAGAATCACAATGCAGAGAAATAGAAGGAATTGGTTTATACCACAATGGTATATTAGCCAATAAATTCCTTATCCACTCAGCTTCTGTACCTGCCAATTCTAAAGCAATAAATTCAGATTCCATAGTAGATCTAGCAGTACAAGTTTGTTTAGCAGATTTCCAAGAAACAACTTCTCCACCTAAAGTAAACACATAACCACTAGTGGAGTTTGTCTCATCATTATCAGATACCCAATTAGCATCACAATATCCTTCTAAAACACTAGGATGACCAGTAAAATGTACACCTACATTAACTATTCCTTTTAAATACCTCATTAGTCGTGACAATGCATTCTAATGATCATGTGAAGTATTATGTGTATATCTGCTAAGTCTACTAATGGCATATGCTATATCAGACCGAGTACAATTCATTAAATATATTACACTACCAATGATTCTAGCATATTCAATTTGTGCAATACCAATCCCTTTATTTTTCTTTAAATGCACACTTAGGTCATAAGGGGTTCCTAATGGCTCTTCATTAAAGAAATTAAATTTCTTAAGAATATTTTCCACATAATGAGACTGTGATAAAACTAAACCATTTGCATGTTTATTTATTTTCATGCCAAGAATCAAATCAGCTTCTCCTAAATCTTTCATGTCAAATTTAGAAGATAAAAAGTCTTTAGTAGTTTTCACAACTTTCTCATCAGTACCAAATATTAGCAAGTCATCCACATATAAACAAATAATCACACCACAACTTCCATTGAATCTACTATAAACACAACTATCAGATTCATTTGTCACAAAATTATTAGACAAAAGAGTTTTATTAAATTTGTCATTTCATTGTTTTGGTGCTTGCTTTAAACTATACAAAGATTTTACAAGTCTACACACTTTTTGTTCTTCACCTGGAACAACAAAACCTTCATGTTGACACATATATATTTCTTCATTTAACACTCCATTCAAAAAAGTAGTTTTAACGTCCATTTGGTGGATTATCAATTTATGAATAGAAGCCAAGGCAATTAAAATTCTTATAGTTACTAATTTAGTCACTGGTGAATAAGTGTCAAAATAATCAAAACCTTCCTTTTGAGTAAACCCTTTTGCTACCAGTCTTGCCTTAAATTTATCAATAGACTCATTAGCTTTTAACTTCTTTTTAAACACCTATTTACATCCAATAAGTTTACATCCTCTAGGCAAATTAACTAGTTCCCATGTATGGTTAGACATAATAGACTCTAATTCACTATTAATAGCATCTTTTCAAAAATTTGCATCAATATATTTCATTGCTTCTTCATAAGTTTTAGGGTCATCTTCAGTTATAAAAGCAGTTATAAAATCTGGACCAAAAGTTTTCTCAAAACGTTGCCTTTTACTTCTAGTAGATACAGGTACAGGTTCTTTATCTTTCCTTTTAAAAGGTTCACTAGAAGAGTGATTGTCCTCATCTCTTATTTTCATTGAAAATATATTTTCAAAGAATTCTGCATCTTTTGTTTTCAAAATTGAATTATTTTGATAATTATTAGTTGCATCTTTAATTACCAAAAATCTATAAGCAGCACTATTAGAAGGTAAATGTAAGACCCCGAATTTTATGAAATAAAAGTATTCAATTTTTCTTATAATTACTATTCAGTAAATGGTTAAATTGATAAAAGTTTAAAGTTATGAGTGAAATATGATTTTTTTTCAAAATAAGCAAGTGGCTATAAAATAATCATTGTTGTCGGGGAATATTCGTTTGGTCGTGGAATATTCTTTCTGTCGGGGAATATTCGTACGACGGCGCAACTATTTGTGGGCCCCATAACGAATAACTGTCGGGTGAAGAAAACGACAAATTTGAGTTTTTACAAATAACGGCGTAGTTGTTACCGTTAACACTGTTGGAATACCCGGTGGTTAAAATACAGTAATACGCGTTATTGCACAGTAGCACACAGTATTGCATAGTATTTTTGAAATTATTGATTCTTACGTAAGAAGGCACTACTCAATAATTGTTACAGTAGTTATTGTTCAATATTTTATTTTATTGATTCAATAATTGTTGCATTGATATTTTATATTATTGTTGTTTCAATAATTGTTGCTGCACAATATTTTCTATTATCAGATCAATAATTCATATTATTTGAATAATATTATTAGATAGCATTATTGGCAATGTCTAGAAAGTTCTGTCTAAGGAGAGGTTTGGTCATCTAATTGCGCGCTAGTAAGGAGAAATCCTTATTGGAAAGCCCCCTCTTTCCTGGGAACGGCCTGGTTGTCATAAATGTGATTCTGTAATATTATTTGTGAATAATTAATTATTGATTCATATGATAAGGAAATATTTATTTTATGTGGATATAAATGAGGAATATATTTTTGTGGTTAAAAATAAAGGAGTTAATGTTGAGGTTTTTATCAGTATTTTTATCGGAATATAGGTATTAAAAATCAGGGTTTTTGAGATATTTTACGAGGGTTATAATTTTTAATCCGACCGTTGGATCGTGGTAATTTTTGGATATGTTATACATATATAACTTGAGTATATGCCCACAAATTTTGAACCGTTAAAAATGAACGTATAATTTGTTATGAATTTTACGAGATGACTGGTTCAGAAATTATTGAATTTTCGAAGTTTATCATTTTGGTGGAAAATTCTAGAATTGGTGGGCCCCACTTGTGGTTGGTGAAGAAATGTGCTGAATTATATTTCAAATGTGGTGGGTGGGAATAGTAGCAGGTAAAGCCATCAGGTTGCAGGTCAAACCTACTAAAATTTTCCTATAAATAGAGGGCTAAGTTAGAATTGAAAATCACACCAGAAACATAAGCTTTCTCTCTTTCTCTCTATAGATTATTGAGTGTATTTTGTGAGTATTTAGATACTTGGTGAGTTGCTATTCATCAGTGCAAGTTTCCTTCAGCCTTATACCGATCAGAAGTACTGCTCTTTTGAGGTAGGGGATAGTAAGGGATTGTAAGGGATAGTAAGGGATTATAAGAGATTGTAAGGGATAGTAAGGGATATTAAGGGATTTTAAGGGTTGTTATGATTTTCAGTTTCGTAATTTTTCTGATCTTCAAAAATTTTGAAATGATATTTTGATGAGTTTTCTGGATTGTGTCCAAAAATGGTGATTTTTGGATGTATAGATTGAGAGTTATGAATTTTATGAGAAAAGACTATTTTAAAAGTAACTGCTTATAATTTCTTGTGGTTAACTCCAAAATTGATGAAATTTTTATTGGGAGTACATGTATATGATGGAAGTATACTCTGTTAATTTCAGAATTTTTAGACAAAAGTACAATTTTTGATAATTGTCTAAATATTCGGCTATTTTGGCCATATGAAAAATAGTAAATGACTTTTAAAAATTTTGAGAAAAATATATGTTCACTATGGGACTATATTATGCTAAATCCCAGAAAAGAAATATTTTTGAAACTGATTTGGTATTTTTTATGAAAATGGTCTAGTTATGAGTAAATGAATTAAATATGTTTTGTGAAGAAAGAAAATTAGAAAATAGGATTTTATGGCTTGAGAATCCTATATGAGGTATATGCAGATTTTTGATGAGGGTTTTGGTTATTGATGATGAAATTGTAAGAGTTGACATTTTATGATGATTAAATGCATTAATTAGTAAAGTGTAAACAATTAAAATAAATTATTTATAAGTTTAAGTAATGTTATTCTTTCAATATCATTATACCGAAATATTGGTATGGATTTTATTGTGGAATTTCTACCTTTTTGTGTCGAGTTTACTATTCACGAGTTACTATTCATGAGTTACTATTCATGAGTTACTATTCACGAGTTACTATTCACGACAAAATTGGTTTCTTTTTTCTAACCAAATTATAGTTGATTTATGAATATTGCTCTTGAAATTAAATCCATGTTTTGATCATATTATTTTTATTATCATATATAAAATTTTTATAACCTTGATGTTGAAATTCTCTTTCACTGGAGTGTAAAGATGGGTAGATTATTGGTATGATCATGACTAGGGTTCTCTTTGGCCAGTAGTGCAAAGTTGAATTGTGACTGGTATGATCATGACCATTGAATTTATAATTGAATATCTTAAGCTTAAGTGCAAAGGTGAATTGATCAACATGGTTATAATTATTGTTTATATAAATTCTGAAATGAATATATATTTCTTTGAGATATGAATATATTTGGCCTGTAGTGCAAATATGAATTATTGATGAATATCTTTGGCATGTAGTGCAAAGATGGCATGTTGATGAATATCTTTGGCCTGTAGTGCAAAGATGAACTGTTGTTGAATATCTTTGGCCCGTAGTGCAAAGATGGTTTGTTGATGAATATCTTTGGCCCGTAGTGCAAAGATGGATTTGTTAGTATGATTATAAACAGGAACTGTGATTTGGTATAACCATGATCTTTGATGTTTCAGGTAAAGACAGGTGATGAAAATATTCTTCGCCCTGGGTGCGAAGAAAAATTTATAGTCACAATTATGATTATGAGTTATTCATATGATTGTGGACAAGAATTGTTGATTGATGTTACAGGGATTAAACATTGTTGGTGGATTTTTAACATGGAGAAGAAAATAGACTTTATAGTCTATTTGACTCTTCTAATGGATTGCTCGTTCCGCTGCAATTATGGTTGAAATTTTTATCATTTACCATATGTTCTAAATCTCTGATTTATTATTGATGAAGGCTATTGATAATTTAATTATCTTTAGTCATGATATTCTTTACTGAGCTAGTTGTGCTCACCCTTTTGCTTCACAATTCCTTTCAGGTAATAAGAGTGTAGCTGGGTCGAGCGAGGGTAACGGGGAAATAGAACGGTGGTCTCTAGCTGTGGATGTTCTCCCGAAGCAGTATAGAAAAGTTCATTTAGTAATTATATTTGGTGAATCCAATAGGGTAAGGTGTACCCAACGTTGGAAGGGTGGTTTGCCTCTATCATACAAGATGTCTAACGACATACAACCTCGTGTCATCATAAGACAGGGATGTGCTCATCCACTTGCTGAGTATATATACGAGCACTACCTATATAATCTTGGTGTTTGTTTAAAGTATAATTCTCAATTAGAGACAGTAGAGATAATGATATGTCAAGAGAAGACTCACCATTGGGAAGAATATGATAGTAATCTTCTCGTTTTTCTTTGGGGTCTATTGGGTAAACCAAGGATAATTCTGTGGCCATATGATATCTATCATAACCTAGACGCATGGCCTCCCATGTACGAAGGTTTCCTTGAGCACTTCCCAAAGATTCTAATTTCTAAAACAGTTTTTGACTATACCTTTATGTAAGGTGTCATTGTGAGGTGATGTCCACGGTTGGAACATGAGTCATATTTAGTATATATTTGTATCCAAACTTACAGCATATGTGTTGTTGTATTTTGCACGACAATTGTTGTAATAAAGTTACAGTTGTTTTCTGTACCATGCATTTGGCGACTCAGAATAGGTTGGATGGAATGGACCTATTTTGGGGGCGTTACAGTAAACCTGAACTAATTAGCATAGCATTCATTATATCTTTAAGTGTTCTATTTTTCCTTTGTAGTTTTTGGACTGATAATTTTGGCTTTTCCACTGTAGCTTTTGTTCTGCGAGATTAGCTTTGACAGTATGAGTTGGAACTACGTCTCCCCTTTCTTTAGCCCTGTTTTGTTCTTCAATATAGATGTGTGCCACTAATTCCTGTATAGTAAAATCTTTAGTTTCATATTTGAGGTTCATCTTATAATCTTTCCACGAGGGTGGTAATTTTTCGATAAGTACAACCACTTGAAAATTTTCACATATTTTCATTCCTTCCCCAATAACTTCCCCCACAATTGTTTGGTATGTATGAACTTGATCTATTACTGATTTCCCATCTTGCATTTTAAAATCTAAAAATTTTTCCGCAACATATTTCTTAAGTCCAGAGTTTTCAACAGCATACTTAGATTTTAAAGCTTCCCAAATCTTCTTAGCACTTTCATACGGATAATATATCTCAAACAGAGAATTAGACAAATAATGTAACAAATATCGACGACACGTACGATTGTCCTTAACATAATCTCTTTTTGCAGATTTATCAGAATCAGACTGTTCAACAATTTCAATAGCAGCAGGAGTAACATCATTAACAGTAACAGCAGGAGCATCCACATACAATACATATTCCAAATTCATGGTCTCCAAATAAAATAATATATCTTCAGACCATCTCTTAAAATTAGAGCCATCAAAACATTCAATTTTAGACAAGTCTAAAACAAATTTCATTATCTTGTTAATAACTGTAAAATCACTTTTTAGATTGTTGGAGAAATAGCAGTAGCAAGAGCAGTATTAACAAGACTAATAGGCGAACAAAATTGGAACAACTTAGCAGTTATATGAAAGAAGCCGAGGCATAGCAAAGCTACTGTCCTAAAAAGTGATTTCGCCCTCAATGGTTAGAAACCTTGGTACAGTTGAGCTCCAATGACGTTCACCCTCCAGGATTCAACGGCAAGCCTTCGATTGCGTGTACTCGCAGAAGAAGACTATAGACCTGTCTTTGTGGATTTGCCCAACGAATAGTTAACAAAGTATATAAGATGTGAAGAAAACTGTAGCAGAAAGAGAAGAGGGATATATTACTGCGTGTATGTTTTTTCTCCTGTGAAGAACCGCAACACTATATATACAAGAATAAGAACTTATCGTTGGGAACAAAACAGTAAAGAGAACGTTGGCGTTACAGAAAACGTAAACATAAATAGTGGGCTACCTGGGAAGCACAATCCACCGGATCGGCACCCCCCCCTGCGCGGGCGTATCGCGCGCAGTAAGGTTTTCTGACCAAAAGTCCGAGAACCAAGCTTGGCATCGCCCAATTCCTTAGTCGTCCTCATGTGCGCGAGCCCATCCCTTTTACACAACCAAGTTACTAAGCCCATAACAACAAGTACTAATATGCACCATGAGAGTTCCTAAACTAGCCAATGTGGGACTTTGAAAAACCATAAGATTTTGGAGCATAACCAAGAGTATTCGATTAACATCCGTCCGTAAATATATCCGACAGATACGGATATCCGGAATCCGTATCCGAATAACTTATATATATATATATATACATATATATATATATATATATATATATATATACACACACACACACACACACACACATATATATATTAATGGTGTATGCATCAAGTTAAGTTAGGATGCAAATTAATCTTGTAATTTTTATGATGATGTGTTTGACATTTTCCTCCCCTTATGGTTAGGATGTTTAATTAATATGTATAGTTTAAATATTAAATTGTGTTTAATTAATATGTATGATTTAAACTTTAATTTTTTTTCGTAAATATTTTGAATGAATTTTATATTAGGTTACTGATAAACGAATTCGGATATCCGAATAATTTGTCTATTCGGATAAAATAAACGGTAACGGATATTATCCGTATTCGAATATTTTTCCGAATACCAGATACATATAATATTTTTAAAATCTGCCGGATACCGGATACGGATACGGATAGCGAATTGATTTTTCGGATACGGATACGGATATACCTGTATCCGTATCCGTTTAATACCGTTTACACCCCTAATTCGAAAGTAGTTAAGGTTTAAGTATCCTATAAAAAATATTAATATTGAGAGACAACGTTGAGTTAGCCCACAATTAGAAAATGCTATAAAATTAGACTTTTACTTGCAATATAGGAATATGCAGTGAATTTTCTTTTTCACTAAAAAAACTAAAATTAAGAAAAAAAGATTTTAATATACTATGTCGATACGATGATTTGGTCTTCCGAACATGCACACACGTATTAGAGAGGGAGGGGGGGCGCAATAGAATGTTCATGGCTTATCTTCAGGTAATGCTATATAAAAGAATTATTTCGACTTCATGCAAGATTATATATATCCTAGCCCATGACCTTAATTATTAGATATATGAATGAACACACGAAAAAAGTCACCAAATTTATCTCCTTAACTTCAATCATCATAACCCTTTATTCCCTATCCCAATACCAAAAAAACTTCAGTTTTCCTATAAACTTCACATGATCCGTTGAATAGAAATAAATTACTGAAATACGCAATCCATTAAGCATTTTCTACTATTAATTATAAGTACACAAATTATTGCGTACTAACCGAATACAATCGTTCTAGCTAGCCCTAGCCCCAAACTGCGCGCTCTAAACCCATAAAGTCAGTAATGAGACAATCGGGGCCGCTTGCCACTTGCCTGGCCACAGTCAGGCAACAAAGTGACCCCGGCCATAACCACCTTTAATGCCCCTTGTATTGCCACTAAATTACCTTCATTTCTATCAGCTGATGAGCTTTGCACCCACAACACCATCTTCGTCCTCCCTCCCACCGTTGCCATCTCAGCCCTAACAACCTTCGCTTGTACCAAATTAATCTTGGTGTTTGTTTAAAGTATAATTCTCAATTAGAGACAGTAGAGATAATGATATGTCAAGAGAAGACTCACCATTGGGAAGAATATGATAGTAATCTTCTCGTTTTTCTTTGGGGTCTATTGGGTAAACCAAGGATAATTCTGTGGCCATATGATATCTATCATAACCTAGACGCATGGCCTCCCATGTACGAAGGTTTCCTTGAGCACTTCCCAAAGATTCTAATTTCCAAAACAGTTTTTGACTATACCTTTATGTAAGGTGTCATTGTGAGGTGATGTCCACGGTTGGAACATGAGTCACATTTGGTATATATTTGTATCCAAACTTACAGCATATATGTTGTTGTATTTTGCACGATAATTGTTGTAATAAAGTTACAGTTGTTTTCTGTACCATGCATTTGGCGACTCAGAATAGGTTGGATGGAATGGACCTATTTTGGGGGCGTTACATTTGGTATCAGAGCTTAGGGATATTATCTCTGGCGGAGATCGGGGAATACAACTAGGAGGGGAGAGATGAGTAAATCCTTCGCTAGTGTGTCCTACCTAACCTTATTTGTTGGTCAGTCATAATATCGGGATGTTATGTGATATGTTAATTTGTTAAATTAACCCTTGTTTTGAAGCTGTATTCTAGAATGACATTTGAAATACAGGAGATGGGCAATGGAGAAATTATAATGACAGAGAAGATGGAATCTGAAATGAAAGGAAGGTATTCTCAACTCTTTGAAATACCAGGTACGTAAATTTCGGGGACGAAATTTCATAAGGAGGGGAGATTGTAAGACCCCGAATTTTATGAAATAAAAGTATTCAATTTTTCTTATAATTACTATTCAGTAAATGGTTAAATTGATAAAAGTTTAAAGTTATGAGTGAAATATGATTTTTTTTCAAAATAAGCAAGTGGCTATAAAATAATCATTGTTGTCGGGGAATATTCGTTTGGTCGTGGAATATTCTTTCTGTCGGGGAATATTCGTACGACGGCGCAGCTATTTGTGGGCCCCATAACGAATAACTGTCGGGTGAAGAAAACGACAAATTTGAGTTTTTACAAATAACGGCGTAGTTGTTACCATTAACACTGTTGGAATACCCGGTGGTTAAAATACAGTAATACGCGTTATTGCACAGTAGCACACAGTATTGCATAGTATTTTTGAAATTATTGATTCTTACGTAAGAAGGCACTACTTAATAATTGTTACAGTAGTTATTGTTCAATATTTTATTTTATTGATTCAATAATTGTTGCATTGATATTTTATATTATTGTTGTTTCAATAATTATTGCTGCACAATATTTTCTATTATCAGATCAATAATTCATATTATTTGAATAATATTATTAGATAGCATTATTGGCAATGTCTAGAAAGTTCTGTCTAAGGAGAGGTTTGGTCATCTAATTGCACGCTAGTAAGGAGAAATCCTTATTGGAAAGCCCCCTCTTTCCTGGGAACGGCCTGGTTGTCATAAATGTGATTCTGTAATATTATTTGTGAATAATTAATTATTGATTCATATGATAAGGAAATATTTATTTTATGTGGATATAAATGAGGAATATATTTTTGTGGTTAAAAATAAAGGAGTTAATGTTGAGGTTTTTATCAGTATTTTTATCGGAATATAGGTATTAAAAATCAGGGTTTTTGAGATATTTTACGAGGGTTATAATTTTTAATCCGACCGTTGGATCGTGGTAATTTTTGGATATGTTATACATATATAAGTTGAGTATATGCCCACAAATTTTGAACCGTTAAAAATGAACGTATAATTTGTTATGAATTTTACGAGATGACTGGTTCAGAAATTGTTGAATTTTCGAAGTTTATCATTTTGGTGGAAAATTCTAGAATTGGTGGGCCCCACTTGTGGTTGGTGAAGAAATGTGCTGAATTATATTTCAAATGTGGTGGGTGGGAATAGTAGCAGGTAAAGCCATCAGGTTGCAGGTCAAACCTACTAAAATTTTCCTATAAATAGAGGGCTAAGTTAGAATTGAAAATCACACCAGAAACATAAGCTTTCTCTCTTTCTCTCTATAGATTATTGAGTGTATTTTGTGAGTATTTAGATACTTGGTGAGTTGCTATTCATCAGTGCAAGTTTTCTTCAGCCTTATACCGATCAGAAGTACTGCTCTTTTGAGGTAAGGGATTGTAAGGGATAGTAAGGGATTGTAAGAGATTGTAAGGGATAGTAAGGGATATTAAGGGATTTTAAGGGTTGTTATGATTTTCAGTTTCATAATTTTTCTGATCTTCAAAAATTTTAGAAAAATTTGAAATGATATTTTGATGAGTTTTCTTGATTGTGTCCAAAAATGGTGATTTTTGGATGTATAGATTGAGAGTTATGAATTTTATGAGAAAAGACTATTTTAAAAGTAACTGCTTATAATTTCTTGTGGTTAACTCCAAAATTGATGAAATTTTTATTGGGAGTACATGTATATGATGGAAGTATACTCTGTTAATTTCAGAATTTTTAGACAAAAGTATAATTTTTGATAATTGTCTAAATATTCGGCTATTTTGGCCATATGAAAAATAGTAAATGACTTTTAAAAATTCTGAGAAAAATATATGTTCACTATGTGACTATTGTAACGACCCCAAAATAGGTCCATTCCACCCAACCCATTCTGAGTCGTCAAATACATGGTACAAAAAATAACTACAACTTTATTACAACAATTGTCGTGCAAAATACAACAACACATATGCTGTGAGTTTGGATACAAATATATACCAAATGTGACTCATGTTCCAACCGTGGACATCACCTCACAATAACACCTTACATAAAGGTATAGTCAAAAACTGTTTTAGAAATTAGAATCTTTGGAAAGTGCTCAAGGAAATCTTCGTACATGGGAGGCCACGCGTCTAGGTTATGATAGATATCATATAGCCACAGAATTATCCTTGGTTGACCCAATAGATCCCAAAGAAAAACGACAAGATTACTATCATATTCTTTCCAATGGTGAGTCTTCTCTTGACTTATCATTATCTCCACTGTCTCTAATTGAGAATTATACTTCAAACAAACACCAAGATTATATAGGCAGTGCCCATAGATATACTCAGCAAGTGGATGAGCACAACCCTGTCTTATGATGACACGAGGTTGTATGTCATTAGACATCTTGTATGATAGTGACAAAACACCCTTCCAACGTTGGGTTCGCCTCACCCTATTTTCTTCACCAAATATAACTACTAAATGATGACCACCGTTCTATTCCCTTGTTACCCCCGCTCGAACCCAGCTACACTCTTATTACCTGAAAGGAATTGTGAAGCAAAAGGGTGAGCACAACTAGCTCAGTAAAGAATATCATGACTAAAGATAATTCAATTATCAATAGCCTTCATCAACAATAAATCAGAGATTTAGAACATATGGTAAATGATAAAAATTTCAACCATAGTTGCAACGGAACGAGCAATCCATTAGAAGAGTCAAATAGACTATAAAGTCTATTATCTCCTCCATGTTAAAAATCCACCAACAATGTTTTATCCTGTAACATCAATCAACAATTCTGGTCCACAATCATATGAATAACTCATAATCATAACTGTAGTTCTAAATTCCTCTTCTCATCCAGGACGATGATAATTTTCATCACCTATCTTTACCTGAAACATCAAAGATCATGGTTACACCAAATCACATTTCCTGTTCATAATCATACTAATAACTTCATCTTTGCACTACGTCCAAAGATATTCATCAACAAACCATCTTTGCACTACGGGCCAAAGATATTCATCAACAAACCATCTTTGCACTACGGGCCAAAGATATTCAACAACAGTTCATCTTTGCACTACAGGCCAAAGATATTCATCAACATGCCATCTTTGCACTACATGCCAAAGATATTCATCAACAATTCATATTTGCACTACAGGCCAAATATATTCATATCTCAAAGAAATATATAATCATTTCAGAATTTATATAAACAATAATTATAACCATGTTGATCAATTCACCTTTGCACTTAAGCTTAAGATATTCAATTATAAATTCAATGGTCATGATCATACCAGTCACAATTCAACTTTGCACTACAGGCCAAAGAGAACCCTAGTCATGATCATACCAATAATCTACCCATCTTTACACTCCAGTGAAAGAGAATTTCAACATCAGGGTTATAAAAATGTTATATATGATGATAAAAATAATATGATCAACATATAGTTTTAATCTCAAGAGTAATATTCGTAACTCATGAATAGTAACCCCGACACAAAAGATAAAAATTCTACAATAAAATTCATACCAATATTTCGGTATAATGATATTGAAAGAATAACATTACTTAAATTTATAAACAATTTATTTTAATTGTTTACACTTTACTAATTAATGCATTTAATCATCATAAAATGCCAACTCTTACAATTTCATCATCAATAACCAAAACCCTCATCAAAAATCTGCATATACCTCATATAGGATTCTCAAGCCATAAAATCCTATTTTCCAATTTTCTTTCTTCACAAAACATATTTAATTCATTTACTCATAACTAGACATTTTCATGAAAAATACCAAATCAGTTCAAAAATATTTCTTTTCTGGGATTTAGCATAATATAGTCCCATAGTGAACATATATTTTTCTCAGAATTTTTAAAAGTCATTTACTATTTTTCATATGGCCAAAATAGCCGAATATTTAGACATTTATCAAAAATTGTACTTTTGTCTAAAAATTCTGAAATTTACAGAGTATACTTCTATCATATACATGTACTCCCAATAAAAATTTCATCAATTTTGGAGTTAACCACAAGGAATTATAAGCGGTTACTTTTAAAATAGTCTTTTCTCATAAAATTCATAACTCTCAATCTATACATCCAAAAATCACCATTTTTGGACACAATCAAGAAAACTCATCAAAATATCATTTCAAATTTTTCCAGAATTTTTGAAGTTCAGAAAAATTACGAAACTGAAAATCATAACAACCCTTAAAATCCCTTACTATCCCTTACTATCCCTTACCTCAAAAGAGCAGTACTTCTGACTGGATATCGGATATGATGCTGAAGAAAACTTGCACTGATGAATAGCAACTCACCAAGTATCTAAAAACTCACAAAATATGCTTCATAATATAGAGAGAGAAAGAGAGAAAGCTTATGTTTCTGGTGTGATTTTCAATTCTAACTTAGCCCTCTATTTATAGGAAAATTTTGGTAGGTTTGACCTGCAACCTGATGGCTTTACCTGCTACTATTCCCACCCACCACATTTGAAATATAATTCAGCACATTTCTTCACCAACCACAAGTGGGGCCCACCAATTCTAGAATTTTCCACCAAAATGATTTATAACCTGATTTCTGAACCAGTCATCTCTTAAAATTCATAACAAATCATACGTTCATTTTTAACGGTTCAAAATTTGTGGGCATATACTCAACTTATATACATATCCAAAAATTACCACGATCCAACGGTCGGATTAAAAATTATAACCCCCGCAAAATATCTCAAAAACCCTGATTTTTAATACCTCCATTCCGACAAAAATACTGATAAAAATCTCAACATTAACTCCTTCATTTTTAACCACAAAAATATATCCCTCATTTATATCCACATAAAATAAATATTTCCTTATCATATGAATCAATAATTAATTATTCACAAATAATATTACAGAATCACATTTATGACAACCAGGCCGTTCCCAGGAAAGAGGGGGCTTTCCAATAAGAATTTCTCCTTACTGGCGCGCAATTAGATGACCAAACCTCTCCTTAGACAGAACTTTCTAGACATTGCCAATAATGTTATCTAATAATATTATTCAAATAATATGAATTATTGATCTGATAATGGGAAATACTGTGCAGCAACAATTATTGAACAACAATAATATAAAATTTCAACGTAGCAATTATTGAATCAATAAAATAAAATATTGAACAGTAATTACTGTAACAATTATTGAGTAGTGCCTTCTTACGTAAGAATCAATAATTTCAAAAATACTATGCAATACCGTGTGCTACTGTGCAATAACGCGTATTACTGTATTTTAACCACCGGGTATTCCAACAGTGTTAACGGTAACAACTACGCCGTTATTTGTAAAAACTAATTTGTCGTTTTCTTCACCCGACAGTTATTCTGTTATGGGGCCCACAAATAGCTGCGCCGTCGTACGAATATTCCCCGACAGAAAGAATATTCCACGACCAAACGAATATTCCCCGACAACAATGATTATTTTATAACCACTTGCGTATTTTGAAAAAATTCATATTTCACCCATAACTTTAACATTTATCAATTTAACCATTTACTGAATAGTAATTATAAGAAAAATTGAATACTTTTATTTCATAAAATTCGGGGTCTTACAATCTCCCCTCCTTATGAAATTTCGTCCCCGAAATTTACGTACCTGGTATTTCAAAGAGTTGAGAATACCTTCCTTTCATTTCAAATTCCATCTTTCCTGTCATCATAATTTCTCCATTGTTCATCTCCTGTATTTCAAATATCATTCTAGAATACAGCTTCAAAACAAGGGTTAATTTAACAAATTAACATATCACATAATATCCCGATATTATGACTGACCTAATAAGCTTAGGTAGGACACACTAGCGAAGGATTTACTCATCTCTCCCCTCCTAGTTGTATTCCCCGATCTCCGCCAGAGATCATATCCCTAAGCTCTGATACCACCTGTAATGACCCCAAAATAGGTCCATTCCACCCAACCCATTCTGAGTCGTCAAATACATGGTACAGAAAATAACTACAACTTTATTACAACAATTGTCGTGCAAAATACAACAACACATATGCTGTGAGTTTGGATACAAATATATACCAAATGTGACTCATGTTCCAACCGTGGACATCACCTCACAATAACACCTTACATAAAGGTATAGTCAAAAATTGTTTTAGAAATTAGAATCTTTGGGAAGTGCTCAAGGAAATCTTCGTACATGGGAGGCCACGCGTCTAGGTTATGATAGATATCATATGGCCACAGAATTATCCTTGGTTGACCCAATAGACCCCAAAGAAAAACGAGAAGATTACTATCATATTCTTCCCAATGGTGAGTCTTCTCTTGACTTATCATTATCTCCACTGTCTCTAATTGAGAATTATACTTCAAACAAACACCAAGATTATATAGGCAGTGCCCATAGATATACTCAGCAAGTGGATGAGCACAACCCTGTCTTATAATGACACGAGGTTGTATGTCATTAGACATCTTGTATGATAGTGACAAAACACCCTTCCAACGTTGGGTTCGCCTCACCCTATTTTCTTCACCAAATATAACTACTAAATGATGACCACCGTTCTATTCCCTTGTTACCCCCGCTCGACCCAGCTACACTCTTATTACCTGAAAGGAATTGTGAAGCAAAAGGGTGAGCACAACTAGCTCAGTAAAGAATATCATGACTAAAGATAATTCAATTATCAATAGCCTTCATCAACAATAAATCAGAGATTTAGAACATATGGTAAATGATAAAAATTTCAACCATAGTTGCAGCGGAACGAGCAATCCATTAGAAGAGTCAAATAGACCATAAAGTCTATTATCT
Source organism: Panax notoginseng (assembly GCA_016801055.1). Lineage (NCBI taxonomy): Eukaryota > Viridiplantae > Streptophyta > Magnoliopsida > Apiales > Araliaceae > Panax > Panax notoginseng. Next base: position 250,814,961 of record CM029012.1, read on the forward strand.
CCTCCATGTTAAAAATCCACCAACAATATTTTATCCATGTAACATCAATCAACAATTCTGGTCCACAATCATATGAATAACTCATAATCATAATTGTAGTTCTAAATTCCTCTTCTCATCCAGGACGAAGATAATTTTCATCACCTATCTTTACCTGAAACATCAAAGATCATGGTTACACCAAATCACATTTCCTGTTCATAATCATACTAATAACTTCATCTTTGCACTACGTCCAAAGATATTCATCAACAAACCATCTTTGCACTACGGGCCAAAGATATTCATCAACAAACCATCTTTGCACTACGGGCCAAAGATATTCAACAACAGTTCATCTTTGCACTACAGGCCAAAGATATTCATCAACAGGTCATCTTTGCACTACATGCCAAAGATATTCATCAATAATTCATATTTGCACTACAGGCCAAATATATTCATATCTCAAAGAAATATATAATCATTTCAGAATTTATATAAACAATAATTATAACCATGTTGATCAATTCACCTTTGCACTTAAGCTTAAGATATTCAATTATAAATTCAATGGTCATGATCATACCAGTCACAATTCAACTTTGCACTACAGGCCAAAGAGAACCCTAGTCATGATCATACCAATAATCTACCCATCTTTACACTCCAGTGAAAGAGAATTTCAACATCAGGTTTATAAAAATGTTATATATGATGATAAAAATAATATGATCAACATATAGTTTTAATCTCAAGAGTAATATTCGTAACTCATGAATAGTAACCCCGACACAAAAGATAAAAATTCTACAATAAAATTCATACCAATATTTCGGTATAATGATATTGAAAGAATAACATTACTTAAATTTATAAACAATTTATTTTAATTGTTTACACTTTACTAATTAATGCATTTAATCATCATAAAATGCCAACTCTTACAATTTCATCATCAATAACCAAAACCCTCATCAAAAATCTGCATATACCTCATATAGGATTCTCAAGCCATAAAATCCTATTTTTCAATTTTCTTTCTTCACAAAACATATTTAATTCATTTACTCATAACTAGACTATTTTCATGAAAAATACCAAATCAGTTCCAAAAATATTTCTTTTCTGGGATTTAGCATAATATAGTCCCATAGTGAACATATATTTTTCTCAGAATTTTTAAAAGTCATTTACTATTTTTCATATGGCCAAAATAGCCGAATATTTAGACATTTATCAAAAATTGTACTTTTGTCTAAAAATTCTGAAATTTACAGAGTATACTTCTATCATATACATGTACTCCCAATAAAAATTTCATCAATTTTGGAGTTAACCACAAGGAATTATAAGCGGTTACTTTTAAAATAGTCTTTTCTCATAAAATTCATAACTCTCAATCTATACATCCAAAAATCACCATTTTTGGACACAATCAAGAAAACTCATCAAAATATCATTTCAAATTTTTCCAGAATTTTTGAAGATCAGAAAAATTACGAAACTGAAAATCATAACAACCCTTAAAATCCCTTACTATCCCTTACCTCAAAAGAGCAGTACTTCTGACTGGATATCGGATATGATGCTGAAGAAAACTTGCACTGATGAATAGCAACTCACCAAGTATCTAAAAACTCACAAAATATGCTTCATAATATAGAGAGAGAAAGAGAGAAAGCTTATGTTTCTGGTGTGATTTTCAATTCTAACTTAGCCCTCTATTTATAGGAAAATTTTGGTAGGTTTGACCTGCAACCTGATGGCTTTACCTGCTACTATTCCCACCCACCACATTTGAAATATAATTCAGCACATTTCTTCACCAACCACAAGTGGGGCCCACCAATTCTAGAATTTTCCACCAAAAAATGATTTATAACCTGATTTCTGAATCAGTCATCTCTTAAAATTCATAACAAATCATACGTTCATTTTTAACGGTTCAAAATTTGTGGGCATATACTCAACTTATAACATATCCAAAAATTACCACGATCCAACGGTCGGATTAAAAATTATAACCCCCGCAAAATATCTCAAAAACCCTGATTTTTAATACCTCCATTCCGACAAAAATACTGATAAAAATCTCAACATTAACTCCTTCATTTTTAACCACAAAAATATATCCCTCATTTATATCCACATAAAATAAATATTTCCTTATCATATGAATCAATAATTAATTATTCACAAATAATATTACAGAATCACATTTATGACAACCAGGCCGTTCCCAGGAAAGAGGGGGCTTTCCAATAAGAATTTCTCCTTACTGGCGCGCAATTAGATGACCAAACCTCTCCTTAGACAGAACTTTCTAGACATTGCCAATAATGTTATCTAATAATATTATTCAAATAATATGAATTATTGATCTGATAATGGAAAATACTGTGCAGCAACAATTATTGAACAACAATAATATAAAATTTTAACGTAGCAATTATTGAATCAATAAAATAAAATATTGAACAGTAATTACTGTAACAATTATTGAGTAGTGCCTTCTTACGTAAGAATCAATAATTTCAAAAATACTATGCAATACCGTGTGCTACTGTGCAATAACGCGTATTACTGTATTTTAACCACCGGGTATTCCAACAGTGTTAACGGTAACAACTACGCCGTTATTTGTAAAAACTTAATTTGTCGTTTTCTTCACCCGACAGTTATTCTGTTATGGGGCCCGCAAATAGCTGCGCCGTCGTACGAATATTCCCCGACAGAAAGAATATTTTACGACCAAACGAATATTCCACGACAACAATGATTATTTTATAACCACTTGCGTATTTTGAAAAAATTCATATATCACCCGTAACTTTAACATTTATCAATTTAACCATTTACTGAATAGTAATTATAAGAAATATTGAATACTTTTATTTCATAAAATTCGGGGTCTTACAACTATATTATGCTAAATCCCAGAAAAGAAATATTTTCGGAACTGATTTGGTATTTTTTATGAAAATGGTCTAGTTATGAGTAAATGAATTAAATATGTTTTGTGAAGAAAGAAAATTAGAAAATAGGATTTTATGGCTTGAGAATCCTATATGAGGTATATGCAGATTTTTGATGAGGGTTTTGGTTATTGATGATGAAATTGTAAGAGTTGGCATTTTATGATGATTAAATGTATTAATTAGTAAAGTGTAAACAATTAAAATAAATTGTTTATAAATTTAAGTAATGTTATTCTTTCAATATCATTATACCGAAATATTGGTATGGATTTTATTGTGGAATTTCTACCTTTTTGTGTCGAGTTTACTATTCACGAGTTACTATTCATGAGTTACTATTCACGAGTTACTATTCACGACAAAATTAGTTTTTTTTTTCTAACCAAATTATAGTTGATTTATGAATATTGCTCTTGAAATTAAATCCATGTTTTGATCATATTATTTTTATTATCATATATAAAATTTTTATAACCTTGATGTTGAAATTCTCTTTCACTGGAGTGTAAAGATGGGTAGATTATTGGTATTATCAGATTAGGGTTCTCTTTGGCCAGTAGTGCAAAGTTGAATTGTGACTGGTATGATCATGACCATTGAGTTTATAATTGAATATCTTAAGCTTAAGTGCAAAGGTGAATTGATCAACATGGTTATAATTATTGTTTATATAAATTCTGAAATGATTATATATTTCTTTGAGATATGAATATATTTGGCCTGTAGTGCAAATATGAATTGTTGATGAATATCTTTGGCATGTAGTGCAAAGATGGCCTGTTAATGAATATCTTTGGCCTGTAGTGCAAAGATGAACTGTTGTTGAATATCTTTGGCCCGTAGTGCAAAGATGGTTTGTTGATGAATATCTTTGGCCCGTAGTGCAAAGATGGATTTGTTAGTATGATTATAAACAGGAACTGTGATTTGATATAACCATGATGTTTCAGGTAAAGACAGGTGATGAAAATATTCTTCGCCCTGGGTGCGAAGAAAAATTTATAGTCACAATTATGATTATGAGTTATTCATATGATTGTGGACAAGAATTGTTGATTGATGTTACAGGGATTAAACATTGTTGGTGGATTTTTAACATGGAGAAGAAAATAGACTTTATAGTCTATTTGACTCTTCTAATGGATTGCTCGTTCCGCTGCAACTATGGTTAAAATTTTTATCATTTACCATATGTTCTAAATCTCTGATTTATTATTGATGAAGGCTATTGATAATTTAATTATCTTTAGTCATGATATTCTTTACTGAGCTAGTTGTGCTCACCCTTTTGCTTCACAATTCCTTTCAGGTAATAAGAGTGTAGCTGGGTCGAGCGAGGGTAACGGGAAATAGAACGGTGGTCTCTAGCTGTGGATGTTCTCCCGAAGCAGTATAGAAAAGTTCATTTAGTAATTATATTTGGTGAATCCAATAGGGTAAGGTGTACCCAACGTTGGAAGGGTGGTTTGCCTCTATCATACAAGATGTCTAACGACATACAACCTCGTGTCATCATAAGACAGGGATGTGCTCATCCACTTGCTGAGTATATATACGAGCACTACCTATATAATCTTGGTGTTTGTTTAAAGTATAATTCTCAATTAGAGACAGTAGAGATAATGATATGTCAAGAGAAGACTCACCATTGGGAAGAATATGATAGTAATCTTCTCGTTTTTCTTTGGGGTCTATTGGGTAAACCAAGGATAATTCTGTGGCCATATGATATCTATCATAACCTAGACGCATGGCCTCCCATGTACGAAGGTTTCCTTGAGCACTTCCCAAAGATTCTAATTTCTAAAACAGTTTTTGACTATACCTTTATGTAAGGTGTCATTGTGAGGTGATGTCCACGGTTGGAACATGAGTCACATTTGGTATATATTTGTATCCAAACTTACAGCATATGTGTTGTTGTATTTTGCACGATAATTGTTGTAATAAAGTTACAGTTGTTTTCTGTACCATGCATTTGGCGACTCAGAATAGGTTGGATGGAATGGACCTATTTTGGGGGCGTTACAGTAAACCTGAACTAATTAGCATAGCATTCATTATATCTTTAAGTGTTCTATTTTTCCTTTGTAGTTTTTGGACTGATAATTTTGGCTTTTCCACTGTGGCTTTTGTTCTGCGAGATTAGCTTTGACAGTATGAGTTGGAACTACGTCTCCCCTTTCTTTAGCCCTGTTTTGTTCTTCAATGTAGATGTGTGCCACTAATTCCTGTATAGTAAAATCTTTAGTTTCATATTTGAGGTTCATCTTATAATCTTTCCACGGGGGTGGTAATTTTTCGATAAGTACAACCACTTGAAAATTTTCACATATTTTCATTCCTTCCCCAATAACTTCCCCCACAATTGTTTGGTATGTATGAACTTGATCTATTACTGATTTCCCATCTTGCATTTTAAAATCTAAAAATTTTTCCGCAACATATTTCTTAAGTCCAGAGTTTTCAACAGCATACTTAGATTTTAAAGCTTCCCAAATCTTCTTAGCACTTTCATACGGATAATATATCTCAAACAGAGAATTAGACAAATAATGTAACAAATATCGACGACACGTACGATTGTCCTTAACATAATCTCTTTTTGCAGATTTATCAGAATCAGACTGTTCAACAATTTTAATAGCAGCAGGAGTAACATCATTAACAGTAACAGCAGGAGCATCCACATACAATACATATTCCAAATTCATGGTCTCCAAATAAAATAATATATCTTCAGACCATCTCTTAAAATTAGAGCCATCAAAACATTCAATTTTAGACAAGTCTAAAACAAATTTCATTATCTTGTTAATAACTGTAAAATCACTTTTTAGATTGTTGGAGAAATAGCAGTAGCAAGAGCAGTATTAACAAGACTAATAGGCGAACAAAATTGGAACAACTTAGCAGTTATATGAAAGAAGCCGAGGCATAGCAAAGCTACTGTCCTAAAAAGTGATTCCGCCCTCAATGGTTAGAAACCTTGGTACAGTTGAGCTCCAATGACGTTCACCCTCCAGGATTCAACGGCAAGCCTTCGATTGCGTGTACTCGCAGAAGAAGACTATAGACCTGTCTTTGTGGATTTGCCCAACGAATAGTTAACAAAGTATATAAGATGTGAAGAAAACTGTAGCAGAAAGAGAAGAGGGATATATTACTGCGTGTATGTTTTTTTTCCTGTGAAGAACCGCAACACTATATATACAAGAATAAGAACTTATCGTTGGGAACAAAACAGTAAAGAGAACGTTGGCGTTACAGAAAACGTAAACATAAATAGTGGGCTACCTGGGAAGCACAATCCACCGGATCGGCACCCCCCCCCTGCGCGGGCGTATCGCGCGCAGTAAGGTTTTCTGACCAAAAGTCCGAGAACCAAGCTTGGCATCGCCCAATTCCTTAGTCGTCCTCATGTGCGCGAGCCCATCCCTTTTACACAACCAAGTTACTAAGCCCATAACAACAAGTACTAATATGCACCATGAGAGTTCCTAAACTAGCCAATGTGGGACTTTGAAAAACCATAAGATTTTGGAGCATAACCAAGAGTATTCGATTAACATCCGTCCGTAAATATATCCGACAGATACGGATATCCGGAATTCGATATCTGGAATCCGTATCCGAATAACTTATATATATATATATATATATATATATATATACACACACACACACACACACACACACACACACACACACACACATATATATATTAATGGTGTATGCATCAAGTTAAGTTAGGATGCAAATTAATCTTGTAATTTTTATGATGATGTGTTTGACATTTTCCTCCCCTTATGGTTAGAATGTTTAATTAATATGTATAGTTTAAATATTAAATTGTGTTTAATTAATATGTATGATTTAAATTTTAATTTTTTTTTCGTAAATATTTTGAATGAATTTTATATTAGGTTACTGATAAACGAATTCGGATATCCGAATAATTTGTCTATTCGGATAAAATAAACGGTAACGGATATTATCCGTATTCGAATATTTTTCCGAATACCAGATACATATAATATTTTTAAAATCTGCCGGATACCGGATACGGATACGGATAGCGAATTGATTTTTCGGATACGGATACGGATATACCTGTATCCGTATCCGTTTAATACCGTTTACACCCCTAATTCGAAAGTAGTTAAGGTTTAAGTATCCTATAAAAAATATTAATATTGAGAGACAACGTTGAGTTAGCCCACAATTAGAAAATGCTATAAAATTAGACTTTTACTTGCAATATAGGAATATGCAGTGAATTTTCTTTTTCACTAAAAAAACTAAAATTAAGAAAAAAAGATTTTAATATACTATGTCGATACGATGATTTGGTCTTCCGAACATGCACACACGTATTAGAGAGGGAGGGGGGGCGCAATAGAATGTTCATGGCTTATCTTCAGGTAATGCTATATAAAAGAATTATTTCGACTTCATGCAAGATTATATATATCCTAGCCCATGACCTTAATTATTAGATATATGAATGAACACACGAAAAAAGTCACCAAATTTATCTCCTTAACTTCAATCATCATAACCCTTTATTCCCTATCCCAATACCAAAAAAACTTCAGTTTTCCTATAAACTTCACATGATCCGTTGAATAGAAATAAATTACTGAAATACGCAATCCATTAAGCATTTTCTACTATTAATTATAAGTACACAAATTATTGCGTACTAACCGAATACAATCGTTCTAGCTAGCCCTAGCCCCAAACTGCGCGCTCTAAACCCATAAAGTCAGTAATGAGACAATCGGGGCCGCTTGCCGCTTGCCTGGCCACAGTCAGGCAACAAAGTGACCCCGGCCATAACCACCTTTAATGCCCCTTGTATTGCCACTAAATTACCTTCATTTCTATCAGCTGATGAGCTTTGCACCCACAACACCATCTTCGTCCTCCCTCCCACCGTTGCCATCTCAGCCCTAACAACCTTCGCTTGTACCGAATTCAGCACCCTTGTTAAATCCTGTATCAGCTCCGGCCGGTCTTCACAGCACACGGTTGCCTTTATTGTCCCGAAATATTGGTCACAGTAATACAACTTGAGCTCATCTGTCTCACTTGGAACTATATACTCATGATCTGCTGTATTGCTATAACTGCATATATCAGTATCAGTATTAATAGACGCTGCTGCAGCCAGTTCAGCCGTGGTCTCCTTCAACTCTTTTACGCGCCTAACCACCTCTGCTAACAACGAAGCCTTGTCCGTCTAGCATTTTGTTGACATCACATTATTAGCCTTTAATATGACTCGCAAAAATTTGATACTCCATCCGTCCCAAATTATCTGCTTTTTTAGAGTTTCACACACATATCAATGTGTGATAAAAATACTAAAATACCTTTATGTTTGTTTTCTGCGCATGAATCATTATTGGTGAGAATATAAAAAGATGCTTAAAAAAGAGAATAGGCATGAATGAGAGTAACGACTATCATTAATTAGGGTAAAGGGGCAAACTTGAAAAACAAAGGGAAAAAATGCATTGAAATCTTGAAAAAGCAGATATTATAGGACAAAATTTTTTTGCTAAACAGCAGATAATTTGAGACGGAGGGAGTACATATTAAATATTGCACGCTAGCTCTGATACCATGTTAAAAATTAGGAATACTTTACTGTTTATATATAGAGTGTTGTAAGAGGTGCGGCAATGTTTTGGATCATGGTTTCAAGCAGTTGAAATGTTCTGAATTAATTCTCTTATATAAAATGCAATTTATTTCTATAGATAGTTCAAAAGAACAGTTCATTTGGTCGGTGTAGAAATAATTAAACTACATTTGGACAGAGGCAGGCCCAAATGAACCTTTCATTTAAACTATTTGGAATCAGAATTCCAAGTGTTGTGGACTTACTTTGATTGTGTTGGGGAGGAGACTGCGGAGAGTAGAGAGGTGGCCATTGATTCGCTTACGTCTTCTTCTTTCAGCTTCACTGTGATTCTTGCATGCTGCTAATGATTTTGTTGTCTCGGCTACTGATTTTGAGCTTGGATTTGAATTTCCAATGTCTAACATATCCATCAAGCTTGATTGACCATGGAAAACGTTGGAGGAATTTGAACAAGTGCCAAATTCGTTGCTAGGGAAAAAATCCATTTTTGAAAAGTCTATGTTCTCACCGGCCTTGGTCTAAAAACAAGAAAACAAAACACTAAGCTGATTAGATTATGAAGTCAAAAAAGCTAATATATATATATATATATATATATATATATATATATATATATGAAAAAAATGTATGTACACAGCTGTGTATTATACAGTCGGTTATGGTGAAAGTTTTTTGAGCTATAGCGACGGTTTCACCCGTCGTCATAACTATTCTGGGCTATGGCGACAGTTTACCGTCGCCATAGTCCAAAAAATCTGTCGCTATAGCCCTGCTATATAATACACAGCTGTGTATATACATATAGCCCATATATATATATATATATATATATATATATATATATATATGAAAAAAATAATATAAACCGATGGTTGTATGACCGAACCGTAGTCGAGTCCGTCGCTAAAGGGGGTGAGCTCGGGTGAGTTGAATAAGAGGTGAGCTTAAGATTCAGACTATATATATATATATATATATATATATATATATATATATATATATATATATATATATATATATATGCGCGGAACCATGATTTATAAACAAGAGGGACGAAATTTAGTAAAAAAAATTATAAATTAAATACGATAAACTCTTAAATTACAAAGTATTCAAATATTAAATATAATATTATCTATAAATTATAATGCCACTATTTTGTTAAACCAGTAACTTAATTGGAACTGCATGTTCCATGATAGTGTTACTGTCAATGATTCCAATTACATCCTTTTCAATGTAGTAATTAAAGAATCATTTAACTATATATCCCTTATTTGATTACAAATTAGCGTATTTTTATAACAATATTTATCGTTAATAAAATACTTTCCACGATAATGATTGTAACTAACAAATAAACATGAGAATAAAAATCAGTCTTGGCACTCTTGCCGATCAATTTTTTAAAAAGTTTACCAATTTCTTTCATGTTACAAAATTTAAGATCATTATTCGTATTCACAATTATATTCTCAAGTTCATCAAAGTCTCAAAAACCCTCCATCTTAAAATCTTAATAGTTAAAACTTTGTAAATTAAATCAACTATTTTGGAGAAAGATTTATTTGGAGATATCGAGATGTCATATACATGTAAATTAATTTTTTTGTTGCCTTTTTAAATTTAATATTTCTGTAAGTGTCTTTTTAAATTTACTTAATTATATTTTTATTTCTATACTTATAAAAATATTAAACAATTTTTTTTAGTAGACGCCTACTTTTGCTGCCGTCAAAGTAGTTTGGATATATATATATATATATATATATATATATATATATATATATATATATTTTTTTTTTTTTTATTTTTTTTTTGATGAATTACTATTTTTATTGTCAATCGACATTGAGTTATAACTATCAGAACTGTCATACGCGAGGAAGTTTACGTTGAGATACAAATTTCATTGTGTTTTTATCTTCATAAGTCCATTAATAAATTTTATGTTAATTTAATTTTAAAACGTACCACTATTATTATTTCCCAAGGTCATATTGAAAAGACAAAAATGCATTACTATCATCATTATATTTTGTCCCGGCTCCCAACATAAAACTCCACTACTACTTTTTGATTCTTACAATTTCCAAAAGATTACAAAAATAAATTTGAAAGGAATAAATATAATTAAAGTGTAATATTGATTTGAATTGATAGTCATTAAATCATATCTCTAATCTTAAGGATTACTCTCTCGTCTCCAAAATGATATCTTAAGTAGTAAAAAAAATTATCCTAAAAAAGATGACAATTTATTCTCTCTATCCAAACCTCAATTAAATACTCAATCCGTCTCATAATATATGAGATTTTATATAATTTTCTTTTTTTTAAATTATTTAACGTTTTATATAATCTAGGAGAATTAGCTAGCAACAATCTTTTTAAAATTATTCTTCATAGGAATATGTTACATATGAGAGTAAGGCTATAAATTAACGAGCTAAACAGTTCGGGCTCGATTCGAAAAAATACGAGCGAAACTCAGATTCGTTAATAATATGATCTAAATCTAAGCATTAAAAATAGTTCAAATAAAAATATGATCAGGATTCGAGCAGCTCTCTGTTCGTTTCAGTTTAACTCGTTTACATCCTTAGAAGAGAGACTATGAGATAAATATATAGTAAAGAGTATTATAGACAATTAATATTATATTTAATGCTATATAATTATTTTTTAAATTCTTATGCATAGCTCTAAAATATCATATATTATGTGACGAATGGAGTATATTAACTCATATAAATATCAACACATCGTACTACATGAGGACAATGATAAATTGTGAAAAAAATATATACTATTTCTTAATTTTTTAATTATCTTAATTTGTGTGAAAATTATATTTTAGTCTTTAAAAAAAGACGAGGGAGTATATAACTAAGAAATTGATATTTTCATATTATTTTTTGATATTTTTATACGTATAATTTATATATTAATTAATAAAAATTTGATACATCAATTAATATGTAGACCATACGTATAAAAATATTAAAAAATTATATAAAAATATAAATTTCTTACAAGTATATATTGCAGATATAGATCCTGACAAATTTAAACACTATATATATAGATATATGTATGTTTTATATACGAGAAAAAGTAGAAAAGAAAGTGTGAGACCAAAAGTGAAAAAGCAGGTGGGAATATTTGAACATGTAGTATTATTTGAGAGAGAATAATGGAGAAGAATTTCAAATGCGTAATCATATTCCGGCGCAGTTGATTACGGCATGTATTTGCCTCCCTAGCTGCCAGAAGAATTTGTGTGGTTCCCAATACAAAATACAAAAAGCTGCCTAGCCCTAGCTAGCTTTGTTCATCCCTCTCCTTCCACGTACGTACAGTCCACACCTGCAAATACTGCAGACACTCAGTAGATTTTTGACCCTCCACTATTCTGTTGGTTGGTCCAAGCAAATCCAAACACATGCAAATATAAATACGGATTTGCATCTACAGCCACCGATTGTTACGAGTAATCTTTTTTTTAGTCTTATGTTGTAGTGGCTAAAATAAAAAAAAAATTTATAATAAACTGTTACATATTATAACGGTTGGATCAAAAAAGGGTTACTCCCAGTAATTGATTATTATAAATACAACCCCTATAAATACTATCTATCTAGATTATTATAAATACAACCCCTATAAATACTATATATATATATATATATATATATAATGAGGTATTGCAAGTATTATGTCAGCAATTATATTTAACATGGTTCATCCACATAAATGTTGTCAGCTTGGAGCTAAAATGTGTTACGAGCATGAGAGAGAAGGACAAGATAGATGTGAAATATTGATGAAATGTTTAAATCTCTATCGTACCAAATATTAATATTAATTAATTAAACTTTAAAAGCTTTGGGCAGAAAATTGAATTAATTTTCTAAAATTAATTAATTAAAAGCAAAACTCAGGGTATTAATATTTTTTGGTCTTTGACTGTTCAAAAATTAAAAAACTCGAATCGTCTTAACTTTCTTGACCCCCGCCCCAAAGTAAGGTTTGAATAACTCAGATATGACTATTGTTTTTAAAGAAAATGATATATATTATGAATTTTTATATCCATCAGTTGATTATAATTTTTATTAATTTTATATATTGATAAATTTTGCGATCCTAATTCGACATAAATTTATGGCAATATATAGGATGACTCTTTGTTCAATCATAAATTTTAGTTTTTAAAATTTAATATTAAAAATAAAATCATCCACAAAAGTTTTGTTTAGGGTCATATATATATATACTCTCGGGAGTAATAAATTAAATACTCCATCCACGAATTATAAGATTAATATTAAATTTTTAAATATCAATTTTAAAAGTCATTTTTAAATTAAAAATTAATATTAATATATTTAATTTCTGTCAATATATTTATGAATATCATAAACTACCTTAAAAAATATTACTAATTATAAGATTTATTATTTTTAAAAATTAAATAAATTATGTTCATTTTAAATTAACTTTTAAAATTTTGGTATTAATTTTATAATTGGGAACGAACAAATGAAATACTTTATCAAGACATCTTGTGTTTGATAAAATTGAAGATTAATGTCTGAACAATTTAAATATATAAATAATGTAGAGTATCTAAATCAATTTGTATCTGAATGAAAAAATGTTGTTGATAATTAATTTTTTCAAAATATATGAATAATAGTATTTTACCATTTTAACATTTCCTTCCCTCTTCCTATTCAACAACCCAACTTTTTATCTTCCTCCATAACCATTGTAAACACCAATCTAACTATGTCACCTTCAAAACCTACCTTGCCAGTTGGATCGAAGCTTATGTTACTGTTGTTTTAACAAGCCGTTTATTTACACCTATGGATGAAAGGGGCGTAAGAGTAGCAATTATGAATTGTTAAAGAGATTCTCTACAGCTTGTTAGTTATGGAGGAAAGGGGCATAAGAGTAGCAGCAAGAATCCTAAGAAAAGAGCGAATGAATTTCGAGATTTCTCCGAGGATGATGAAATTGATGCCTGTAATTTTTTCTCCAATATGCTTAGAGGAGGTTATTTTGGTCCAAAAAAGGCAACTTTTATTCATACTCACCTCTAAATGGTTTAAAATTAAATTTGTGTCTAATCGATTAAGAGATAAATTTTTTTTTATCAAATAAGTTTTATCTCTGACCGAATTAGAGGCATAATCATTCAGAGTTATTCAGGTAAACAAACACAAGTTAGAATTTTTGTACGTACCTGGCAAATAAAAAGGTGGAAGGGACAGAAAAGTCTTTAACCTTTTGCACACGACGCAGACCGAGAAGGGACGGTGCACTCCTCTTTATCCAACATTTCTTTGTACAGCTTCTGCCTTTTCAATTCTACTTTTGACATAAAGTTGGTTTAGGAATGAATGGAATTATCAACTTTCATGGACCCAAAATTGGAATAAAAATGAGGGGTCAGTATACATTAATTAATTAGAAGAATCCTAATTACGGGTGTGTTTGACCACAGCTCCGCAAAGAAAATGATAATAAAGAGGAATAGAAAGAAAAATAATTAAATACAAGGCCTAAATTTTTTTGTGATTGATTATTATACGATAGACAGTGAGGTACTGTTTGTTTATATCTGATTGTCTTTTAATAGACTGTCTCTTATTCTCTAAGAGGCATAATATTGTTTGTTTTTTTTTATTACTTTTGAATGCCTCTTAATCGGTAAGACAGAAAATAAAATCTTAATAATTAAGAGGTACCTCTTAATGAGATTTTTTTGATAATTTTTTTTATATAAATATATTCAACAATATTATGCACTCATTTTTATTAAATTGAATATTTAAAATTATTAAATAAAATTATACCTTTTAAAATAGTAAAATAGTGTCATTAAGAGACAACTTACTTTTTAGTTATCAAACAATTTTTTAGATTCAGACCTCATAACTATTCAGATCTAATTTATTAAGACGTCATAATCATTCAGATCTTAATTCCCAAATTTATCAAACACAACCTAAATCAATTTCACTAATTCTGGACGATCGGATCTAGCGACGGGTCTAATAACTGGCCTCTTTTTTTTAGACTCCCAAGACCCAAAATCCAAAACCCTAAACTCAAAACTCAAAACTCAAAATTCAAAAACCTAGGGTTCTTTACAAAATTATACAACAATTAGAAAGTAATTACACCATTAGTGCATGCATAAAATAATTACAAAAAGAGTAACATCCACAAAATAATTATAAAAAGAGTAACAAATTCAAACCATTCAATTTCACATTAATAAGAAAACCTAAAATTAAGGAGAAATAATCGCCATAATTAAACCATTCAATTTCACATTAATAAGAAAATCTAAAATTAAGGAGAAATAACCGCCACAATTAATAATTCAAATCAAATTTTTGGGATCTAACAACAAAAATAAATCCATAATTCAAATCAAAAAGAGGAAAAAATAAAAAAAAATATCTTCTTCATTCTAATCTTCATCTCCTTCACCGCTCATTCTCTTTTTCACCGCCTCCTCTCTCTTCCCCTTCATCATCCTCTTCCGCTGCGAATCTCCAGAAGTCCTTGGTTGCACCGCCGCTACATCGCCCTCTCCTCCCCTTCATCATTCTCCTTCGTCGCAAATCTCCGGAAGTACCTGAGTTACTGTTCTGAATTTTTTTTTTGACGATTTGGTTACCCACAAAAATTAAAATGGTTACCTTTGTATGAAGGTTTGGCTACCAACTGCATCACATTCAAAATAAATTAATAAAACTGAATTAGTTACTTTGGTTTAAAGGTTTGGCAACCAACTGCATGAATGTTTGACTACCAACTGCATCACATTAAAAATAAATTTGGTAGCCTAATAAAACTAAATAGGTTACCCTGGTATGAAAGTTTGGCTACCAACTGCATCACATTCAAAATAAATTGGTAACCTAATAAAATTGAATAGGTTACCTTGGTATGGAGATTTTGCTACCAACTGCATCACATTCAAAATAAATTGGTCACCTAATAAAATTGAATAGGTTACCTTGGTATGGAGATTTTGCTACCAACTGCACTATGAAAAAAAAATCAGGTAATACTTGGAAACAATTTTTAAATTAATTGGTAACTTAACCAACAGTGGGGTGGTGAAAAGCGTTGCAAGTGGCAAGACGGTTAATGGAGGCGGAAGTGGTTATAACGGAGGTGGTGGAGGCGGAGAAGGAGGCGACCATAATAGAGGCGGCAGAGGAGGAGATGGAGGTGGCGGCGGATGTAACGACCCCAAAATAGGTCCATTCCATCCAACCCATTCTGAGTCGTCAAATACATGGTACAGAAAACAACTACAACTTTATTACAATAATTGTCGTGCAAAATACAACAACACATATGCTGTGAGTTTGGATACAAATATATACCAAATGTGACATTGGACACCATCATGTATCAGCACTTCACAAAGGTACCTTACATAAAGGTATAGTCAAAAACTGTTCTAGAAATTAGAATCTTTGGGAAGTGCTCAAGGAAACCTTCGTACATGGGAGGCCACGCGTCTAGGTTATGATAGATATCATATGGCCACATAATTATCCTTGGTTGACCCAATAGACCCCAAAGAAAAACGAGAAGATTACTATCATATTCTTCCCAATGGTGAGTCTTCTCTTGACTTATCATTATCTCCACTGTCTCTAATTGAGAATTATACTTCAAACAAACACCAAGATTATATAGGTAGTGCCCATAGATATACTCAGCAAGTGGATGAGCACAACCCTGTCCTATGATGACACGAGGTTGTATGTCATTAGACATCTTGTATGATAGTGACAAAACACCCTTCCAACGTTGGGTTCGCCTCACCCTATTTTCTTCACCAAATATAACTACTAAATGATGACCACCGTTCTATTCCCTTGTTACCCCCGCTCGACCCAGCTACACTCTTATTACCTGAAAGGAATTGTGAAGCAAAAGGGTGAGCACAACTAGCTCAGTAAAGAATATCATGACTAAAGATAATTAAATTATCAATAGCCTTCATCAATAATAAATCAGAGATTTAGAACATATGGTAAATGATAAAAATTTCAACCATAGTTGCAGCGGAACGAGCAATCCATTAGAAGAGTCAAATAGACTATAAAGTCTATTATCTTCTCCATGTTAAAAATCCACCAACAATGTTTTATCCATGTAACATCACTCAACAGTTCCTTTCCACAATCATATGAATAACTCATAATCATAATTGTGACTATAAATTTTTCTTCGCACCCAGAACGAAGAATATTTTCATCACCTGTCTTTACCTGAAACATCAAAGATCATGGTTATACCAAATCACAATTTCTGTTTATAATCATACTAACAAATCCATCTTTGCACTACGGGCCAAAGATATTCATCAACAAACCATCTTTGCACTACGGGCCAAAGATATTCATCAACAAACCATCTTTGCACTACGGGCCAAAGATATTCAACAACAGTTCATCTTTGCACTACAGGCCAAAGATATTCATCAACAGGCCATCTTTGCACTACATGCCAAAGATATTCATCAACAATTCATATTTGCACTACAAGCCAAATATATTCATATCTCAAAGAAATATATAATCATTTCAGAATTTATATAAACAATAATTATAACCATGTTGATCAATTCACCTTTGCACTTAAGCTTAAGATATTCAATTATAAATTCAATGGTCATGATCATACCAGTCACAATTCAACTTTGCACTACAGGCCAAAGAGAACCCTAGTCATGATCATACCAATAATCTACCCATCTTTACACTCCAGTGAAAGAGAATTTTAACATCAGGGTTATAAAAATGTTATATATGATGATAAAAATAATATGATCAACATATAGTTTTAATCTCAAGAGTAATATTCGTAACTCATGAATAGTAACCCCGACACAAAAAGTTCTAAATTTGATAAAAACTCATATCAATATTTCAGCATAATGATATTGAAGAAAATAATATCATTTAAGAAGAAAATAATATCCCTTACTATCCCTTACAATCCCTTACAATCCCTTACCTCAAAAGAGCAGTACTTCTGATCGGTATAAGGCTGAAGAAAACTTGCACTGAATAGCAACTCTCAAAGTATCTAGATACTCACAAAATATACTTCATAATATAGAGAGAGAAAGAGAGAAAGCTTATGTTTCTGGTGTGATTTTCAATTATAACTTAGCCCTCTATTTATAGGAAAATTTTGGTAGGTTTGACCTGCAACCTGATGGCTTTACCTGCTACTATTCCCACCCACCACATTTGAAATATGATTCAGCACATTTCTTCACCAACCACAAGTGGGGCCCACCAATTCTAGAATTTTCCACCAAAATGATAAACTCCGAAAATTCAACAATTTCTGAATCAGTCATCTCGTAAAATTCATAATAAATCATACGTTCATTTTTAACGGTTCAAAATTTGTGGGCATATACTCAACTTATATATGTATAACATATCTAAAAATTACCACGATCCAACGGTCGGATTAAAAATTATAACCCCCGCAAAATATCTCAAAAACCCTAATTTTTAATACCTCCATTCCAACAAAAATACTGATAAAAACCTCAACATTAACTCCTTCATTTTTAACCACAAAAATATGTCCCTCGTTTATATCCACATAAAATAAATATTTCCTTATCATACGAATCAATAATTAATTATTCACAAATAATATTACAGAATCACATTTATGACAACCAGGCCGTTCCCAGGAAAGAGGGGGCTTTCCAATAAGGATTTTTCCTTACTGGCGCGCAATTAGATGACCAAACCTCTCCTTAGACAGAACTTTCTAGTCATTGCCAATAATGTTATCTAATAATATTATTCAAATAATATGAATTATTGATCTGATAATGGGAAATACTGTGCAGCAACAATTATTGAACAACAACAATATAAAATTTCAACGTAGCAATTATTGAATCAATAAAATAAAATATTGAACAGTAATTACTGTAACAATTATTGAGTAGTGCCTTCTTACGTAAGAATCAATAATTTTAAAAATACTGTGCAATACCGTGTGCTACTGTGCAATAACGCGTATTACTGTATTTTAATCACCGGGTATTCCAACAGTGTTAACAGTAATAACTACGTCGTTATTTGTAAAAACTCAAATTTGTCGTTTTCTTCACCCGACAGTTATTCGTTATGGGGCCCACAAATAGCTGCGCCGTCGTACGAATATTCCCTGATAGAAAAAATATTCCACGACCAAACGAATATTCCCCGACAACAATGATTATTTTATAACCACTTGTGTATTTTGAAAAAAATCATATATCACCCTTAACTTTAACATTTATCAATTTAACCATTTACTGAATAGTAATTATAAGAAAAATTGAATACTTTTATTTCATAAAATTCGGGGTCTTACAATCTCCCCTCCTTATGAAATTTCGTCCTCGAAATTTACGTACCTGGTATTTCAAAGAGTTGAGAATACCTTCCTTTCATTTCAATTTCCATCTTCTCTGTCATCATAATTTCTCCATTGCTCATCTCCTGTATTTCAAATAACATTCTAGAATACAGCTTCAAAATAAGTGTTAATTTAACAAATTAACATATCACATAATATCCCGATATTATGACTGACCAACAAATAAGCTTAGGTAGGACACACTAGCGAAGGATTTACTCATCTCTCCCCTCCTAGTTGTATTCCCCGATCTCCGCCAGAGATCATATCCCCAAGCTCTGATACCAAATGTAACTCTGGACACCAACCTATGTCAGCACCTTACATTGATACCTATCAGTTTGCCACCGCAGAATGGCGTCCCCTACGGAGAGTCTGGCTTCGGTGCATCCCCCATCAACAGGAAGTCACCAGCGAGAGGATCGGGGCTCTTTACTTATAGCTCTGATACCAAATGTAACGACCCCAAAATAGGTCCATTCCATCCAACCCATTCTGAGTCGTCAAATACATGGTACAGAAAACAACTACAACTTTATTACAATAATTGTCGTGCAAAATACAACAACACATATGCTGTGAGTTTGGATACAAATATATACCAAATGTGACATTGGACACCATCATGTATCAGCACTTCACAAAGGTACCTTACATAAAGGTATAGTCAAAAACTGTTCTAGAAATTAGAATCTTTGGGAAGTGCTCAAGGAAACCTTCGTACATGGGAGGCCACGCGTCTAGGTTATGATAGATATCATATGGCCACATAATTATCCTTGGTTGACCCAATAGACCCCAAAGAAAAACGAGAAGATTACTATCATATTCTTCCCAATGGTGAGTCTTCTCTTGACTTATCATTATCTCCACTGTCTCTAATTGAGAATTATACTTCAAACAAACACCAAGATTATATAGGTAGTGCCCATAGATATACTCAGCAAGTGGATGAGCACAACCCTGTCCTATGATGACACGAGGTTGTATGTCATTAGACATCTTGTATGATAGTGACAAAACACCCTTCCAACGTTGGGTTCGCCTCACCCTATTTTCTTCACCAAATATAACTACTAAATGATGACCACCGTTCTATTCCCTTGTTACCCCCGCTCGACCCAGCTACACTCTTATTACCTGAAAGGAATTGTGAAGCAAAAGGGTGAGCACAACTAGCTCAGTAAAGAATATCATGACTAAAGATAATTAAATTATCAATAGCCTTCATCAATAATAAATCAGAGATTTAGAACATATGGTAAATGATAAAAATTTCAACCATAGTTGCAGCGGAACGAGCAATCCATTAGAAGAGTCAAATAGACTATAAAATCTATTATCTTCTCCATGTTAAAAATCCACCAACAATATTTTATCCATGTAACATCACTCAACAGTTCCTTTCCACAATCATATGAATAACTCATAATCATAATTGTGACTATAAATTTTTCTTCGCACCCAGAACGAAGAATATTTTCATCATCTGTCTTTACCTGAAACATCAAAGATCATGGTTATACCAAATCACAATTTCTGTTTATAATCATACTAACAAATCCATCTTTGCACTACGGGCCAAAGATATTCATCAACAAACCATCTTTGCACTACGGGCCAAAGATATTCATCAACAAACCATCTTTGCACTACGGGCCAAAGATATTCAACAACAGTTCATCTTTGCACTACAGGCCAAAGATATTCATCAACAGGCCATCTTTGCACTACATGCCAAAGATATTCATCAACAATTCATATTTGCACTACAAGCCAAATATATTCATATCTCAAAGAAATATATAATCATTTCAGAATTTATATAAACAATAATTATAACCATGTTGATCAATTCACCTTTGCACTTAAGCTTAAGATATTCAATTATAAATTCAATGGTCATGATCATACCAGTCACAATTCAACTTTGCACTACAGGCCAAAGAGAACCCTAGTCATGATCATACCAATAATCTACCCATCTTTACACTCCAGTGAAAGAGAATTTTAACATCAGGGTTATAAAAATGTTATATATGATGATAAAAATAATATGATCAACATATAGTTTTAATCTCAAGAGTAATATTCGTAACTCATGAATAGTAACCCCGACACAAAAAGTTCTAAATTTGATAAAAACTCATATCAATATTTCAGCATAATGATATTGAAGAAAATAATATCATTTAAGAAGAAAATAATATCCCTTACTATCCCTTACAATCCCTTACAATCCCTTACCTCAAAAGAGCAGTACTTCTGATCGGTATAAGGCTGAAGAAAACTTGCACTGAATAGCAACTCTCAAAGTATCTAGATACTCACAAAATATACTTCATAATATAGAGAGAGAAAGAGAGAAAGCTTATGTTTCTGGTGTGATTTTCAATTATAACTTAGCCCTCTATTTATAGGAAAATTTTGGTAGGTTTGACCTGCAACCTGATGGCTTTACCTGCTACTATTCCCACCCACCACATTTAAAATATGATTCAGCATATTTCTTCACCAACCACAAGTGGGGCCCACCAATTCTAGAATTTTCCACCAAAATGATAAACTCCGAAAATTCAACAATTTCTGAACCAGTCATCTCGTAAAATTCATAATAAATCATACGTTCATTTTTAACGGTTCAAAATTTGTGGGCATATACTCAACTTATATATGTATAACATATCCAAAAATTACCACGATCCAACGGTCGGATTAAAAATTATAACCCCAGCAAAATATCTCAAAAACCCTAATTTTTAATACCTCCATTCCAACAAAAATACTGATAAAAACCTCAACATTAACTCCTTCATTTTTAACCACAAAAATATGTCCCTCGTTTATATCCACATAAAATAAATATTTCCTTATCATACGAATCAATAATTAATTATTCACAAATAATATTACAGAATCACATTTATGACAACCAGGCCGTTCCCAGGAAAGAGGGGGCTTTCCAATAAGGATTTTTCCTTACTGGCGCGTAATTAGATGACCAAACCTCTCCTTAGACAGAACTTTCTAGTCATTGCCAATAATGTTATCTAATAATATTATTCAAATAATATGAATTATTGATCTGATAATGGGAAATACTGTGCAGCAACAATTATTGAACAACAACAATATAAAATTTCAACGTAGCAATTATTGAATCAATAAAATAAAATATTGAACAGTAATTACTGTAACAATTATTGAGTAGTGCCTTCTTACGTAAGAATCAATAATTTTAAAAATACTGTGCAATACCGTGTGCTACTGTGCAATAACGCGTATTACTGTATTTTAATCACCGGATATTCCAACAGTGTTAACAGTAATAACTACGTCGTTATTTGTAAAAACTCAAATTTGTCGTTTTCTTCACCCGACAGTTATTCGTTATGGGGCCCACAAATAGCTGCGCCGTCGTACGAATATTCCCCGACAGAAAAAATATTCCACGACCAAACGAATATTCCCCGACAACAATGATTATTTTATAACCACTTGTGTATTTTGAAAAAAATCATATATCACCCTTAACTTTAACATTTATTAATTTAACCATTTACTGAATAGTAATTATAAGAAAAATTGAATACTTTTATTTCATAAAATTCGGGGTCTTACAGCGGAAGGCGGAAGACGACCACCATAATGGAGGCTGATGAGGAGGTGGAGATGGCGACGGAAGGGGAAGCAGATCGGGAGGGGAGTAGATGACGAAGGGGAAACGGATCGGGAGGGGAGGAAATGGCGGTGGAAGCGGTGGAGGGGGAAGAGATGGAGGTGGCGGCGAAAGGGGAAGCGGATCGAGAGAGGAGGAGATGGAGAAGGGGAAGCGAATCGGGAGGGAAGAAGATAGCGGTGAAGGCGGCAGAGGAGGAGGTGGAGGTGGCGAAGGAGGAGGAGGGGAGAAGATGGCGGTGATGGGAATCAAAATCAGGTAGTAATAATTAAAGGAAGAATAAATTCACTAATTATGTAAATCACATAACTAAATTAAAGGAAGAATAAATTCACTAATTATGTAAATAAATTTTTAAATGTATTAATTGTGTAAATATTTTATGAGTGCACTATTGTTGTAATAATTTTTAAAAATATAATAGAAAATGTAATTATTCTAATTATAAATATATATAGTCTGTACAACACTGTTTTTTACATGTATTTAAATTACACATAAATTATTGAATTCTGTAAAAATTTGAGTTAAAATAAATATTATAATTTTTTTAAGAGTAAAAAAAAAAATGAACCGATCGCTAAATTCCGGTACCCCTAAAATTTTTGATTTCACTATATCATGTAATATAATGCAATATCCCCATATGTCTTTAAATTATACTCCCTCTGTTCCTAAAAAGATTGTCGTTTTAGAAGAAAAAACTTGTTCCAAAATGTTTGTCGTTTATAACTTTCGAGGAGAAAAAATTATTTACTTTCCTATATTAACCCTACCTTCTCTCATTGTCCCAATAAATTCTCTCCCTTGTATTAATAGTTTTCAACTTCCCATAAAGGTGTAGTGATGAAATTTCAAACAAATTTTACTTGATACTTTTTTAATCCATGTGCAAAAATCTTAAACGATAATCTTTTAGGAACGAAGATAGTATTAATGGAATGGGTTAGGGGTTTCAAATTTTACTCTCAAATTATGTGTCAGCATTACATTAGTTAAGTAGGTATCTTTTGAATAGTTATACCAAAAAATATTATTAAAATATTTAATATCATGTTATTTAAGACCCGCAATATTATCCTAAATGCAACTTATTAGTTATTAGCTGCGTCAAAAAATAGTCAATTAGGTTTGTGGAGGCACATTCCTTCCATCTCAGACCTACTAACTTAAGGAACATGCCCAATCGCCTTTTAAATAATTTTACAATCATATCTAAATCAAATTCTTATTAGGGTTATCAGTAACAATATGTTTCATACATTTCCAAGAAAAGAGGCTAATTAGTGTTAAATTAACTCAAAATTAACTGGCAATGAAAAGAGTAACTCAAAATTAACCGATAATGAGAAGAGTTAGCCATAACGAACATGAAACCCATACAAGATAAGTCAGTTTAGAGAACTGGCATTATAACCTAGAAGAGCTAGTAAATGGGTGACTTTGAGTGTAAAATAGGGATTGCAAGTTAAGAAGTGTTTAATTAAGCTTAACGATAGCGTGCTCTAATATCATGCTAAATTTATAAATGAGTTCAAGTCTAGCATATTAAAACATTAAGATCTCTAACTTAAAATTAATTGACAATAAAAAGAATTGACGCTACTTATTACTCCCTCCGTTTTTAAAAGTTTGTCGTTTTAGAAGAAAAAATTTGTTCCAAAAAGTTTGTCGTTTACAACTTTTGAGGAGAATAAATTATTTACTTTCCTATATTACCTCTACCTTCTCTCATTGTCCTAAGAAATTATCTCCCTTGTATTAATAGTTTTCAACTTCTCATAAGGGGTAGTGATGAAATTTCAAACAAAATTTACTTGGTAAATGATACATTCTTAATCCATGTGTCAAAATCTTAAACGATAATTTTTTAGGAACGGAACTAGTAGTATATACTAGACATAGATATTTAATACTCCCCCCGTCCCAGGATAAAAATCCTGGTGAATTTTTTATGTATATTAAGAAGAGGAATGAAATGACAAAATTGCCTATAATAATATGTCATTAATTATTGCCAATATATGTAGGTGAGAGTGATTTTCTAACTATTCAATTCAAAATATTCTGTCTCCATACTTATTAAATACGGAGAGAGAATTAGAATAAAAAAAGTATGATATATTTAATGCTACGGGCATAATAGGAAAAAATATGTGAAAATTTGGTTATTAAAGGGAAGTGGACATTTAACATGGGACTAATCAAAATAGTAATAAGGACTTTTATCATGGGAGGGAGGGAGTATGTGATAACATATACTCCCTCCATTCCTAAATAAGTGACGTTTTGGAAGAAAAAATTTGTTTCAAATTATCTGTCGTTTACAACTTTCTAGGAGAATTAATCATTTACTTTCCTATATCACCCTTACCTTCTCTCATTGTCCCAAAAAATTCTCACCCTTAGTATTAATAGTTTTCAACTTCCCATAAAGGGGTAGTGATGGAATTTTACACAGATTAAAATTATTAAATGATAGTATTAAATGACTTTCTTAATCCATGTGTAAAAACCTTAAAAGACACTTATTTAAGAATAGAGGGAGTATACTCTAAGAATTACTACCTCAGTCCCACAATAAGTGTTTTTTTAGGCTTAATATTTTTTTCCAAAATAAGTGATGTGTTAGAACTCCAATACAATATTTACAATATTTTCTCATATATACCCTTATGCATTCAATGGTATTTATTGCATCTTTTAATCACTATAACTAAATGACACTCATTAATTCTTCAACTTCAAAAAATATATATTAAGAGTATTTTTGACATTTTAATTTATGTATTAGTATATATGATTTAAATTAAAAAAATACTTATTATGGAACGGAGGTACTAGTATTTTAGGGAACTCAACTTTCTAGCCGTATGAATTACTAGTATGAACTCTTTGGGGATTGCATATAAAACTCTAATATAATTTGTACAAAATGTGAATAGAATTAGAGGACATAATTATGTACTACTGGGCTCCGAGTAGCAAAAGTGGACTTGTCTTAACTATTTATCTTTGAATATAAACAACGCACTGGACATAAGTAGTTATTAAGCGCAATAGAAATATGGTCAACGTATGCTTTCTTTTGTTTATGAAAAAGGTCTTTATTAATTACATATGGTCGGCCACACCAAGTGGTTTAATTGTTTTCACATGAAGTTGGAATTAAGAATGGTAAGTCTCATGGTAAGGACTTCTGCGAGTGACCATAATTAGTGAGGAGCCTAAAGCATCACATTTTTACTTGAATTCACAATTTCACTTTTGAAAGTCTAATACTAACGGATATATAGACACATAATTCATATATTTTATTATTATTAATTTTATTCTTTTATTATATTAATTTATTTAATTAATATATTTTATTTTAATTGAATTTAATATTTTATTAACATAAAATCAAAATTTTTATAATCAAACAATATTTAATACTCATATTTATGAAATGAATGAAAGAAGCAAAAAGATGCCTACAAAGAGAATGAAAGAGATGGAATAATATTGGTGTGCATGTCAAATCTAGCTAGAGAAAAAAAATACATCTAGAAGATATCTGTGAGAAGTTGATTGTCACTAGTAAGTTGAAACTTACATAAAAATTTATAAAGGAGTACCAATAGAGATTTGGAGAGATTATTAGGTATTTTTTATATATTAGTTTCGGTTAGGAGTAGGAGTATGAATAAATTACTTTTTTATTGTACACTCGTTGAATGATCGTTAATAATTGAAGTTTTCTTATTTTATTTTTAATCTTCTTCTTAATCTTAGTTGTTTTATTTATTTTAATGTCTAGCAAATTTTTTTTAATCTAGGATGAAGATAAAATTAAATAATTATTCATGATAATATTCTCCATCTCTTTTATTATTTATGTTTTAATGTTTAACTAATTTTGTCTTCATGTTTCGGTATTGATCAAATACATTCGTTTTATAGTTTTTATGTGATTTTAAATTAATTAAATTTTTTTGATAGATTATTGTTAAAATATGAGTTTTTCATAATCCATTCTTACTCGAAAAAGTTTTGATGGGTTATAGTTAATCCTTAAATTTTTATAATTTATTCTTACCTACATTAATTGTAAAATTACTAAATTAAAGGAAATGGAGATCAAAAATTATAGTTAAGTTATAAAAATAGAAGAGATTTGATTACTTGTTATGTTTATTGTTTAATGTATTCGGATTCCTTGATTGCTTTCTCATTATTAGTTTTCATATTCTAATTAATTTAATTGTAGTTAATCAATTATTCATCTTTATTTCTAATTCACCCGAAATAAATATTAAGCATGTTTGAAAATTAATCTATTTTTTTGGATTCGACATGTACTTGTCAGTTTTTCAATTTGACACTATGCACTTGCAGTTATATATTTTTATCTCATCAAGTTTTTGGCGTTGTTGTTGGGGACTATGATTAATTTTTTATTCCTTAATTTTTATTTCTATAAATTAGTATTCACTACTAGAATATTGGGCATCTGAAACCAATTTTTAGAGACGGACTAAGTTTCGTCTCTAATTCTAGTAATTTGAGACGAATTTAGAAACTGAAATCTTGCTAGTCTAGACATGTTTTGGAAGTAAAAAAGTAAAACAGATTTTGAAACCGATAACATCGTCTCAAATTCTAGAGAAGGAAGTAGAGATGGATTTAGCCGTCTCAAAAATTAAGTATTTTTTAAAAAAACTAAACACGTTTTTGAAACAGATTTGAGACCAACTGTGCTCGTTTAAGATTAAAAATAATAAAAAGAAATAAATATCTATGTTTGAAATGGATTAGAGACCGAAATATTCGTCTTAGAGTTTTATTTTACCTCTAAATATTAGTCTCCAATTTGCTCCTTATTTTAGAAACAGAATTAGAGACGGCTATAGCCGTCTCAAAATTGATTATTTTTTTAAAGATTTTTAAACGAATTTTAGAGACAGATTGGAGACGGATATAGTTCGTCTCAGTTTTTTTAGTTTCCCTTCAACTATATCAACTTTCATCTATCATCTCTAGGGATGTAAACGAGTCGAATCTCAGCGAACACCTTCTTGCTCAGATTCGGCTCGATTCGAAAAAATTGAGCTCGAATTCGACTCGGATTCGATAAGGGATTTATATATTTGCGCTAGATTCGACTCAGATCATTACTCGGACCTACTCGGCTCGTAAGCACTCGACTCGTTTACAAAGTAAGTTACTCATGAGCCCTCAAATCGAGTTTCGAATATGAACCACTTCACTTAAAACTGAACCACTGCGTACTAAATTGGTTACTTAACTAATATTTATATATAAAAAAATTCACTTTTATTTATGTATTGAAATTATAAAAAATGTAATAAAAATTGACATTCAATTCATTGATTTATTCAAGTACAAGTTTACACAATTTTATACTACACTTTATAAATTATAAAGATTGTAAGACCCCAACTTTTATAAATAAAGATGAATTTTCTATAAATATCATTTTTGAATATTGTGGAGTTAATTTGATATAATGTTATAATTGTGGGTAATATTTATAAATTTTATAAAGTACGCAAGTTGTTATATAATATTCGATTGGTCGGGGAATATTCGTTTTAACAGAGAATATTCGTACAACGACACAATCATTGGTGGACCCCATAACGGAATTATTGTCGGATTGAGAAAACGACAAAAATATTTTAATATTAAAAATAACGGCGGAAGTTTTACCATTGATACTGTTGAACTACTCGGTAGTAAAAGTATAGTAACACGCGTGGTTGCATAGTAGCACACGGTATTGATTATTAATGCTTATGTGAGAAGTCACTCAGTTTGATTCAATTATTGTCAGTTAATAATATGAATTATTTAGCGATAATGAAGTTTTGTTTTATTCGTATTATTAACGTAATAAAACAGAAACATCTTTTTATATAAAACAGAATACTTTATTAAAGTTATCCTATAAATAGAATATATTATATTTTATTTAAAAGATTTTTATTTAAATATGGACCGTCAGATTAAAGTAATCAATCTGGACCGTTCATGTGACGCCCCCAAAATTAGGTATACATCACCCATCTTGGGTCGTCAGATACATAGTACAGAATACAAATATAATTTACTAATACAACTGTCGTGTACAATACGACAAAACATAAACTGTGAGTTTGAATACAAATATTATCTTCTAGAGAGTATTCATACTCAAAAGGATTCCTCATTACATTTATTAACACACCATTACATAGAATAGTGATGACTACTAACTAATACTATCATTCGGACCATCACTCCGTTCCCCGACTTGCCCCAGCTACGTTCTCATTTCCTGAAGAGAACAGTGAAAGAAAGGGTGAGCTCAACTAGCCCAGTAAGAAATATTATGACTAAGATAATGCAGAATAAATTATCATTAGCCTTCAACAATGTTAAACTGATAAAATATAATAGACATCAAGTTTAACTGCAGCGGAACAAACAATCCATTAAAAGAGTCAAGTAGAAAATAAACTCTACTATCTTTTATGATTTAAAAGGTTTTTCAACACTGTGATCGCTGGGACTCAGCTTAATAAAATAATCCACATCATCGAATCACCCCTGCACTACGGCTAAGGATATTCGTGTATTCATTAATGGTCATGATCATGCCAATAATTGTCCATCAACGCACTACGGGCCAATGAGAATTTTTACCACATTATTTGTAACATTACGGTCATGATTATACCGAATAATCCCTGGTCATAATCATACCAAGTCCATCTATGCACTACAGGCCACAGATGACTTTTAATATTTTATAAACATGACAATGATATAAGAATTCAATAAAACAAGTTCAAGAATTAATTTATCCAAGAATTAACAACGTCCAAATTGTCAACATGATACTGCTTTGTGGAGTAAAATTCAAGAATGCTTAGAAGAATATTTTCATGAAAAGATACTGGATGAAACGCAATTATCAAGGATATTCCACAAATTTCATGGAGTATAGAAGTCAAAACTTAACCAACTGAGTATAATAAAGAATGGAATAACAAAAGAAATCACCATGCATGCGATAGACCGCACAGACAGGTTATTCCCACAGAATAATAAATAATAAATGGAATAACAACAATTCTCTTCATGAATAAGAAAGAATAACACCCCTTACCGTTTTAAAGAAGAGCTGAAATAAGGAAGTAGTTAAGTAGCAGAATACTCTTCTTCTCTCTCTCTATAGTTTCTCTCTATAGTTTCTCTCTCTAGAGTTCAGTGAATTCGTAAGAAATAATGAAGGAATGAGCTGCTATTTATAGAAAAATAGAATGCATAGTAACTAATCCATGAACGGTCCAGATTGATTACTTTAATCTGACGGTCCATATTTAAAGAAAAATCTTTTAAATAAAATATAATATATTCTATTTATAGAATAACTTTAATAAAGTATTCTGTTTTATATAAAAAGATGTTTCTGTTTTATTACGTTAATAATACGAATAAAACAAAACGTCATTATCGCTAAAGAATTCATATTATTAACTGATAATAATTGAATCAAACTGAGTGACTTCTCACATAAGCATTAATAATCAATACCGTGTGCTACTATGTAACCACACGTATTACTGTACTTTTACTAACGAGTAGTTCAACAGTATCAATGGTAAAACTTCCGCCGTTATTTTTAATAAAATATTTTTGTCGTTTTCTCAATCCGACAATAATTCTATTGTGGGGTCCACCAATGATTGTGTCGTTGTACGAATATTCCCTGTTAAAACGAATATTCCCCGACCAATCGAATATTATATAACAACTTGCGTACTTTGTAAAATTTATAAATATTACCCACAACTATAACATTATATCAAATTAACTCCATAATATTCAAAAATGATATTTATAGAATATTCATCTTTATTTATAAAAATTGGGGTCTTACAACCTCCCCTTCTTATGAAATTTCGCCCTCGAAATTAGGGTACGTACCTGGTATGTCGAAGAGGTAAGGATACCTTGATTTCATTTCAGTTTCTAACTCCCAAGTCATTTCCTCAACATCGTGGTTTCTCCACAAAACTTTGACTTGAGGTATAACCTTGGAGCGTAGAATATGTTCCTTCTTATCCAAGATTTGAACAGGAACTTCTTCATACGTCAAATCCTCCGTTATTTCGTCCGGTTCTAACTCAATAATGTGGTTCGGGTCTTCCACATATTTGCGTAACATGGATATGTGAAAAATATTATGAACACGAGACATAATTGACGGTAAAGCGAGTCTATAAGCCACAGTTCCTACTCGATCGAGGATTAAAAATAGACCAATGAATCGAAGATTGAGCTTTCCTCTTTTTCCAAATCTCGTAACTCCTTTCCATGGAGCAACACGTAAGAACACATGATCTCCTATATCAAATTCTACGTCCTTTCGATGCAGATCAACATAACTCTTTTGTCGATCTTGTGAGGTTTTTATACGTTGTTGGATCGTTTGAATCTTTTCTGTAGTCATACGTACCAACTCCGGTCCCAACAACGTTGCTTCATCCACCTCATCCCAGCATACTGGAGAACGACATTTTCTTCCATACAATGCTTCGAATGGAGCCATGCCAATACTTGCTTGATAACTGTTGTTGTAGGAAAACTCCACCAATGGTAAGAACTTGTCCCAACTTCCCTTGAAGTCAAAGACACAGAGTCTTAATAAATCTTCTAGAGTTTGAATAGTCCTCTCTGATTGTCCGTCCGTCTGAGGATGATATGCCGGACTAAATCGTAAATCTGTGCCCATAGCTTTTTGTAAACTAACCCAAAATCGTGAAGTGAATCTTGGGTCTCGATCAGAAACTATAGATATTGGCATACCATGCAGTCTTACAATCTCGTTTATGTACATACGAGCAAGACGTTCAAGTGTATAAGTTTCTCGTATTGGTAAGAAATGAGCAGACTTGGTCAATCTATCAACAATGACCCAAATCGCATCTATACCTTGAGAAACTTTAGGAAGACCGGTAACAAAATCCATGGTAATGTGCTCCCACTTCCATTCTGGAATTTCAACTGGTTGCAATAGACCTTTTGGTACTTGATGCTCCACTTTGACTCGTTGACAAGTTAGACACCTTGAGATAAACAACGCTATCTCTCTCTTCATATTGCTCCACCAAAATGTATGACGAAAATCATGATACATTTTGGTACTTCCAGGATTGCAAACGGTGTGTTGTGCGCCTCCGTCATGATTTCATACTTTAAATCAGGGTTGTTAGGAACACAAAGTCTGGAGTTGACTCGAAGTATTCCTTCTTCATCGATTCTTGCTTCTGGCATAGCACCTTCTTGCACTTTCTTCCTCATACGCATCAGCTCCAGGTCTGTAGCTTGAGCAGCTTTAACTTTATTGATTAAAGTTGGTTCTACTCGTATATTCGCCATCATCACATGGGTCCCTGGAGTCTTTAACTCAATCTCCATCCTTTGCAAGTCACACAAAATGGGCCTTTGTGTTGACAATATTGCACTCGTACTTGCATATGATCTTCTACTCAATGCGTCAGCTACCACGTTCGCTTTTCCAGGATGATATTGAATGGTATGATCATAATCTTTCAACAGTTCAAGCCAACGTCGTTGTCGCATGTTGAGTTCCTTTTGAGTGAAGAAATATTTGAGGCTTTTATGATCCGTAAAGATCTCCACCTTCTCCCCATACAAGTAATGCCTCCAAGTTTTAAGTGCAAAGACTACAGCTGCCAACTCTAGATCATGAGTAGGATAATTCCTCTCATATTCCTTGAGTTGTCTTGATGCATAGGCTATGACTTTTCCATGTTGCATGAGAACGCATCCCAACCCTTTGCTCGAAGCATCACTGTAGATGAAAAATCCCTCCGAGCCAGATGGTATTGTTAGAACAGGTGCTGAAATGAGTCTCCTCTTGAGTTCTTGAAAACTCTGCTCACATTCTTCGCTCCAACCGAACTTTGTATCTTTTCGAGTCAGCTGAGTTAATGGAGTAGCGATTCGAGAAAATCCTTCCACGAATCTCCGATAATATCCAGCTAAACCAAGAAAGCTACGTACTTCGGTCAATGATTTAGGTTGCTCCCAGCTTTGAATAGCTTCAATCTTTACCGGGTCAACCGATATTCTACGACTTGATACTACGTGCCCAAGGAATGCTACCTCCTCCAGCCAGAACTCACATTTCTTCAACTTGGCATAAAGCTTGTATTCACGAAACTTTTGGAGTACCAGCCTCAAGTGTTGCTCATGATCTTCACAGCTTTTGGAATAAATAAGGATGTCATCAATAAAGACGACCACAAAGTGATCCAAATATTCCTTGAATACCCGGTTCATCATATCCATGAAGGCAGCAGGAGCATTAGTCAATCCAAAGGACATGACTAGGAATTCATAATGCCCGTACCGAGTTCTGAAAGCCGTCTTTGGAATATCCTCAGTTCTAACCTTCAGCTGATGATATCCAGAACGAAGATCGATCTTTGAAAAGAATTGTGCTCCTTGCAACTGGTCAAACAGGTCATCAATACGTGGTAATGGATACTTGTTTTTGATGGTGACATGATTCAACTTCCGATAATCAATACAAAGTCGCGTACTTCCATCTTTCTTCTTCACGAATAGCACAGGAGCACCCCAAGGAGAAGTACTAGGACGAATAAAGCCAATGTCTAACAATTCCTGCAGTTGGATCTTTAACTCCTGAAGTTCAATAGGAGCCATTCGATATGGGGCTTTGGAAATGGGTTTTGTACCGGGTTCAAGGTCGATACAAAATTCAATTTCACGCTCTGGGGGTAGGCCAGGAAGTTCTTCAGGGAATACGTCAGGGAATTTATTAACAATAGAAATATCATTCAAAACTGACGTATTTTTGTTTAGATCCGTAACATGAGCTAAGAAAGCTTGACATCCGTTTTTCAATAAACGAATAGCTTTATGGCTTGAGATGACAGCGATTGATTTTAATGGTTTGGTTGCTTGAATTTGCATAATAGGTCGATTAGGAATATAAAAGCTAACAACCATACGAAAATAATAAATTTTTGCATAATGAGTAGTTAACCAATCAATCCCTAGAATCACGTCAAATGCAAGTATTTTTAATGAAATCAGATCGACAGGTAATGTGTGGGTATCAACTTGAACCAAACAAGACTTATAAACCGTGGATGTAATGAATGTTTCTCCCAATGGAGTTTCAACAGATAAATCAAAGTCTAATTTCTCCGTAGTCAAATTTAATCGATGAGCATAAGTAGGAGAAATAAAAGAATGGGTAGAACAGGTATCAAATAAAGTATAGACTTCGTTAGAGTTTATGATAAGCTTACTCGTGATGACCTCATTCGGGTTCCTTGCTTTCTGGGAGGTCACAACAAACGCTCTCCCTTGCACTACTGGTTTTGACTTTTCTGGGACGGCCTTTGGTGTCTCCATCTTGGCTGAACTTATTTTTGGTAAACGACAAAATCGAGCTAAATGACATTTTCTTCCACAATTATAACATGCTTTAGACGGCATCGCGCAGTTTAGACTGATGTGTCCCTCCCCTCCGCATTTGAAACATATGATAGGTGGTCGTTCTCCTTCCTTAACAACGGGTGCTGGTGCTGTCGTCTTTTCATCATTGTTGAATCTCCTCTTCTTGAAATGACCATTCTTATTGTTTTTGTGAGACCCCAGATTTTATGAATAAATATTTAATATTCTCGATTTTTTTTATATTATGGTATGGATTTGATATAATGTTATAGTTGTGGGTAGTATTTATAAATTTTGTTAAGTATACAAGTTGTTATATAATATTCGATTGGTCGGGGAATATTTTTTTTGTCGGGGAATATCCGTACGACGGTATAATCATTGGTGGACCTCACAACGGAATAATTGTCGGATTGAGAAAACGACAAAAATATTTTATGAAAATAACGGCGGAAGTTTTACCGTTAACTGTTGAAACACCCGATGTTAAAAGTACAATAATACGCGTGGTTGCATAGTAGTACACGGTATTGATTATTGATGCTTATGTGAGAAGTCACTCAGTATTGTTCAATCGGGTATTCGGGACACTTTTTATGTCAGAGTACTATTCACGAGTTACTATTCACGGGCTACTATTCACCCAAATTACTATTCACTCTAGTATTATTTACTCGGATATTTGGGACACTTTTCGTGTCAGAGTACTATTCACGAGTTACTATTCATGACTTATAATATTAATGATGAATGTTGTTCGGAGTTGAATTTGGAGACGCGGACGTGATATTTGAGTCCGGAACGTCGAAATTAGTAAAAATAGTCTATAAACACAAAATTTTCCGAAATTCACTATTTGGTCAAAAAGTCAACAGTTGACTTTTTTGGAAAAAGTCAAACTTCGAAATTTCAAAATTTATATTTTTGATAAAAATGGTTTCATTATGTTGGAATTGTTTGTGTTAGTGAAAATCGACATTTATTTCGATAATAATTGATATCTGGAGGTTATATTGACCAATCGGGTATTTAACCGGATAAATGAGCAATTGATTGCTATTATTTCACATGATTATAACTATTTATTCACATGTTATACTATTGACTCACATTCTTGTTACTATTAGGGGAGTTGGTGCAATATTGATAATACTTGCATGACTAAGTTAAAAATGGAGGTATAGAGGGATGTACTATATTGTAATTAATTTTTTACATGTTTAGAACTATTGAGTCACATGATTTTACTATTGATTCATATGATTTACTATTAGGGGAGTTGGTGCAAGTTTGATAATACTTGGATGATTGAATTAAAAATGAAAGAAAAGTTGGAGGTATTGTACTATAATATTTCGAGCCCCAAAACGTGCAATTATCGAAACTATATTTTCCTATAAATAGAAGCTCATTCTTCCTTCATTTTTCACCAATTCACTAAAACTTTAGAGCCATTATTATAGAGAGAAATTATAGAGAGAAGCTATAGAGAGAAAATCTATAGAAGAAG
Organism: Panax notoginseng; assembly: GCA_016801055.1. Classification (NCBI taxonomy): domain Eukaryota; kingdom Viridiplantae; phylum Streptophyta; class Magnoliopsida; order Apiales; family Araliaceae; genus Panax; species Panax notoginseng. The sequence goes on from CM029012.1 coordinate 250,850,753, forward strand.
AGAAGTCTGCTCCCTCAGTACTCCTATATCCAGTTTCTTTCAAAGGTAGGGAATATTATTTCTTTCTTTCATCTTTATGAAGAGAACTTCTGTTGTTCCATTCTTTGTTATTATATTGGAATAACCTGTTTATGCGAAGTACCGCATACTTGGTGAAATTCTTCTATTATTCCATTCCTTATTATTCTGCTGGAACATCCTGTCTGTGCGTTCTATGCCAGACATGGTTCTATTATTTATTATTCTGTTGGAACATCCTGTCTGTGCGTTCTACGCCGGACCTGGTTCCGTCTTTACTATTCTGTTGGAATATCCTGTCTGTGCGTTCTACGCCGGACCTGGTTCCGTCTTTACTATTCTGTTGGAATATCCTGTCTGTGCGGTTTACGCCGGACCTGGTTCCGTTATTTATTATTCTATTGGAATAACCTGCCTATGCGGTCTATCGCATGCCTGGTGATTTCTTTTGTTATTCCATTCCTTATTATACTCAGTTGGTTAAAGTTTTGACTTCTATACTCCATGAAATTAGTGGAATATCCTTTATATTTGCGCTTCATCCAGTATCTTTTCATGTAAATATTTTTCTGAGCATTCTTGAATTTTACTCCACAAAGCAGTATCATGTTGACAATTTGGACGTTATCAGTTTCTGGATAAATTAATTCTTGAACTTGTTTTATTGAATTCGTATATCATTGTCATTATCCTCATGATTATATTTTGTTGAAAGTCATCTGTGGCCTGTAGTGCATAGATGGACTTGGTATGATTATGACCGGGGATTATTCGGTGTAATCATGACCGTAATATTACAAATGATGTTGTAAAAATCCTCATTTGCCGTAGTGCATTGATGGACAGTTTTTGGTATGATTATGACTATGGATTCTCTTTGGCCGTAGTGCAAAGATGAATTATTTTATGGCTTGATCAGGACCATTGATGAAAACATGATTATCTTTAGCCGTAGTTCATGGATAATTCGTGGTCGTGATACTAAAGAATATTCTTGGCCGTAGTGCAGGGGTGATTCGATGATGTGAATTATTTATTAAGCTGAGTCCCAGCGATAAAAGTCATGAAAAACCTTTTAAATCATAAAAGATAGTAGATTTTATTTTCTACTTGACTCTTTTAATGGATTGCTTGTTCCACTACAGTTAAACTTGATGTCTATTATATTTTATCAGTTTAACATTGTTGGAGACTAATGATAATTTTTTTTGCATTATCTTAGTCATAATATTTCTTATTGGGCTAGTTGAGCTCACCCTTTTGGCTTTCATTGTTCTTTTCAGGAAATGAGAATATAGCTGGGACGAGTCGGGAAACGGAGTGATAGTCCAGAGATTAGCATTAGTAGTCCTCACTATTCTATGAAATAGTGTGATAATAATTGTAACGAGGACTCCTTTTGAGTTTGTATAATCTCTAGTAGACAATATTTGTATTCAAACTCACAGTTTATGTTTTGTCGTGTTGTACACGACAGTTGTATTAGTAAGATGTATTTGAATTCTGTACCATGTATCTGGCGACCTGAGATGGGTGATGTATACCTAATTTTGGGGGCGTCACAGTTGGTATCAAAGCTTAGGGATATGATCCCTGGCTAGGATGTGAGAATAGAACTAGGAGGGGAGAGACGGGGAATTCCTTCGCTAGTATGACCTACCTAAGTTTATTTGGTATTTAATTGGTCGGTCAGAATATAGGGATAATATGTTACATGTCATTAACCTTTGTTTTGTAACAGTGTTTGAGAATGACAGCTGAAAATGTTTACAATGGAGTGAATGAGACCGTGGAGACACCTATAATCACCAACCAGGTTAATGTGATTAGAGATATCCATGTGGTGATTGAGGAATTAAAAGTTGCACTCAAGCTAGTCGCAAAGGTAGTAACTGAGAGTGAGGAAGAAGAGGAACCTGAGGTTGATTTATTAGAAGAACTTATTGATCAAAATGTAGAATTACAAAATCGTATTCATGAGTTAGAAGAGCAGGCTAAAGAACGACAGGCGGTTGTAGAACAAAGGGATGCAATAATTCAAAATTGTATTACCCGATGTGCGATGGTTGAACAGAAGCACTCTTTGGCAGAGTATACGATATTAAAGCTGGAATCTGAGAATTCAAATGTCAAGGAGCAGCTGAAAGAAGAAATAACTGAACGAGTGAGAATGAAAGATGCATGGGTGAAAGCCGCACGACGCGTTGATAATGTGAAAAGAGAAGTCCGATCCAAGAAAGCTAAAATAGATGATATGTAATTATTTTTTTCGACAGTAATTGGGAAAATCCAGCATCGAGTTTTGAATTACCCTAACGAGAAATCGAACGAAGTTATCACGGGTTAGTTAATTATAAATTCTTGCGAAGTCTATACCTTATTAGATACCGGTTCTACCCATTCTTTTATCTCTCTTGCTTGCGCACAACGTTTAAATTTTACTTCGAAGAAATTAGACTTTGACTTATTGGTTGAAACTTCGATAGTAGAAACCTTCGTTACATCCACTATTTATAAATCTTGTTCAAATCAACACTTTCACGTTACCTGTCGATCGTATCTCTTTGAAAATACTTGCCTTTGATGTGATTTTAGGAACGATTGGTTAACTACTCATCATTCTTTTCGTAAGGTGGTTAACTTTCATATTCCTAACCAACCTGCTATGCGAATTCAAGCAACCAAACCACTAAAGTCAATCATTGTCATATCAAACCATAAGTAAAGAGCCCCGAGCCTTTCGCTGGTGACTTCCTTGTGTGGAATGCACCGAAGCCGAACTTTCCGTAGGAGACGTTGTAAATGACGATGTCAAGTTGATAGGTATCAATGTGACGTACTATCTAAGTCTTGGATGAGAGTCACAGTTTTGAATGATATTTCTATCGTTAATAAATTTCTTGACGTTTTCTTGAAGACTTCTTAGCCTACCCTTAGAGCGTGAAATCGAATTTTGTATTGACCCCAGTACAAAACCCATTTCTTAAGCCTTCAAATATTTCTTTAACCAAAACGAACGTATAATGCGCCAAAGACGTCGGCTCGAGCTGTTGAAGATTACGATCGTACCATGCAATATCATCGTGGAAATGCGAACGTGGTAGCTGATGCGTTTAGTAGAAAATTGTATGCGTTTACGAGTGCGGTGTTGTTAACACAAAGACCCATTTCGTACGACTTAAAAATGATGAAGATAGAGTTAAAGACTCTAGGAACCCACGTGAAGATAACGAATATACGAGTAGAATCGACTTTAATCGATAAAGTTAAAGCCGCTCAAGCTACAAACTCGGAGCTGATGAATGTGAAGAAGAAGGTTCAAGAGGGCGTTATTCTAGAAGCAAGAATCGACGAAGAGAGGAAATCTCAACCCTCGATTTAATTGACCCATTTTAAATCCTCGATCAAGTAAGAACTGTGGCTTATATACTCGTTTTACTGCCAAGTATGTCACGTGTTTATAACGTTTTTAACGTGTCGATGTTATGTAAAAATGTGGACGACCCGAACCACATTATTAATTTAGAACCGGACGAGATAGCAGAAGATTTAACGTATGAGAAGATACATGTTAACATCTTGGATAAGAAGAATCGTATTCAACACTCAAAGGTTATACCTCAAGAATTAGAATTTGACGAAGTATCCTCACCTCTTCAGCATTCCAGGTACGTACGTAAATTTCGAGGGCAAAATTTCATAAGGAGGGGAGATTGTGAGACCCCGGATTTTATGAATAAATATTTAATATTCTCGATTTTTTTTTATATTATGGTATGGATTTGATATAATGTTATAGTTGTCGGTAGTATTTATAAATTTTGTTAAGTATACAAGTTGTTATATAATATTCGATTGGTCGGGGAATATTTTTTTTGTCGGGGAATATCCGTACGACGGTATAATCATTGGTGGACCCCACAACGGAATAATTGTCGGATTAAGAAAACGACAAAAATATTTTATGAAAATAACGGCGGAAGTTTTACCGTTAACTGTTGAAACACCCGATGTTAAAAGTACAGTAATACGCGTGGTTGCATAGTAGTACACGGTATTGATTATTGATGCTTATGCGAGAAGTCACTCAGTATTGTTCAATCGGGTATTCGGGACACTTTTTGTGTCAGAGTACTATTCACGAGTTACTATTCACGGGCTACTATTCACCCAAATTACTATTCACTCTAGTATTGTTTACTCGGATATTTGGGACACTTTTCGTGTCGGAGTACTATTCACGAGTTACTATTCATGACTTATAATATTAATGATGAATGTTGTTCGGAGTTGAATTTGGAGACGCGGACGTGATATTTGAGTCCGGAACGTCGAAATTAGTAAAAATAGTCTATAAACACAAAATTTTCCGAAATTCACTATTTGGCCAAAAAGTCAACAGTTGACTTTTTTGGAAAAAGTCAAACTTCGAAATTTCAAAATTTATATTTTTGATAAAAATGGTTTCATTATGTTGGAATTGTTTGTGTTAGTGAAAATCGACATTTATTTCGATAATAATTGATATCTGGAGGTTATATTGACCAATCGGGTATTTAACCGGATAAATGAGCAATTGATTGCTATTATTTCACATGATTATAACTATTTATTCACATGTTATACTATTGACTCACATTCTTGTTACTATTAGGGGAGTTGGTGCAAGATTGATAATACTTGCATGACTAAGTTAAAAATGGAGGTATAGAGGGATGTACTATATTGTAATTAATTTTTTACATGTTTAGAACTATTGAGTCACATGATTTTACTATTGATTCATATGATTTACTATTAGGGGAGTTGGTGCAAGTTTGATAATACTTGGATGATTGAATTAAAAATGAAAGAAAAGTTGGAGGTATTGTACTATAATATTTCGAGCCCCAAAACGTGCAATTATCGAAACTATATTTTCCTATAAATAGAAGCTCATTCTTCCTTCATTTTTCACCAATTCACTAAAACTTTAGAGCCATTATTATAGAGAGAAATTATAGAGAGAAGCTATAGAGAGAAAATCTATAGAAGAAGAGAAGTCTGCTCCCTCAGTACTCCTATATCCAGTTTCTTTCAAAGGTAGGGAATATTATTTCTTTCTTTCATCTTTATGAAGAGAACTTCTGTTGTTCCATTCTTTGTTATTATATTGGAATAACCTGTTTATGCGAAGTACCGCATACTTGGTGAAATTCTTCTATTATTCCATTCCTTATTATTCTGCTGGAACATCCTGTCTGTGCGTTCTACGCCAAACCTGGTTCTATTATTTATTATTCTGTTGGAACATTCTGTCTGTGCGTTCTACGCCGGACCTGGTTCCGTCTTTACTATTCTGTTGGAATATCCTGTCTGTGCGTTCTACGCCGGACCTGGTTCCGTCTTTACTATTCTGTTGGAATATCCTGTCTGTGCGGTTTACGCCGGACCTGGTTCCGTTATTTATTATTCTATTGGAATAACCTGCCTATGCGGTCTATCGCATGCCTGGTGATTTCTTTTGTTATTCCATTCCTTATTATACTCAGTTGGTTAAAGTTTTGACTTCTATACTCCATGAAATTAGTGGAATATCCTTTATATTTGCGCTTCATCCAGTATCTTTTCATGTAAATATTTTTCTGAGCATTCTTGAATTTTACTCCACAAAGCAGTATCATGTTGACAATTTGGACGTTATCAGTTTCTGGATAAATTAATTCTTGAACTTGTTTTATTGAATTCGTATATCATTGTCATTATCCTCATGATTATATTTTGTTGAAAGTCATCTGTGGCCTGTAGTGCATAGATGGACTTGGTATGATTATGACCGGGGATTATTCGGTGTAATCATGACCGTAATATTACAAATGATGTTGTAAAAATCCTCATTTGCCGTAGTGCATTGATGGACAGTTTTTGGTATGATTATGGCTATGGATTCTCTTTGGCCGTAGTGCAAAGATGAATTATTTTATGGCTTGATCAGGACCGTTGATGAAAACATGATTATCTTTAGCCGTAGTGCATGGATAATTCGTGGTCGTGATACTAAAGAATATTCTTGGCCGTAGTGCAGGGGTGATTCGATGATGTGAATTATTTATTAAGCTGAGTCCCAGCGATAAAAGTCATGAAAAACCTTTTAAATCATAAAAGATAGTAGATTTTATTTTCTACTTGACTCTTTTAATGGATTGCTTGTTCCACTACAGTTAAACTTGATGTCTATTATATTTTATCAGTTTAACATTGTTGGAGACTAATGATAATTTTTTTTGCATTATCTTAATCATAATATTTCTTATTGGGCTAGTTGAGCTCACCCTTTTGGCTTTCATTGTTCTTTTCAGGAAATGAGAATATAGCTGGGACGAGTCGGGAAACGGAGTGATAGTCCAGAGATTAGCATTAGTAGTCCTCACTATTCTATGAAATAGTGTGATAATAATTGTAACGAGGACTCCTTTTGAGTTTGTATAATCTCTAGTAGACAATATTTGTATTCAAACTCACAGTTTATGTTTTGTCGTGTTGTACACGACAGTTGTATTAGTAAGATGTATTTGAATTCTGTACCATGTATCTGGCGACCTGAGATGGATGATGTATACCTAATTTTGGGGGCGTCACAGTTTTGGCCCTGATTACCACCGAAGTGGTTACCATTTCTGGCCTGTTGATTCCCTCCACGCTTATTGTCACTGCTTCGATGACTGCTCTCACTGGTATTATCATTTTGTCGACTGCTCTCTTTTGGTTGCGTTGACTCGTTATCGCGCTCCACTAACTGAGCCCTATTCACAACATCTGAATATAAACACAGTTTATGAGAAATAAGATGTTGACGTATCTCAGGTTTCAAACCTCGCAAAAACATTCACGTCATTCGCTCTTCATTATCCACCAAGTGGGATGCAAACCGGGACAACTCAGCAAATTTAGCCTCATACTGCGACACGGTCATATTATTCTGCTCCAATTTGATGAACTCCACCTCTTTCATGTGATGAACACTTTCGGGAAAGTATTTGTCATTGAACAGCTCTTGGAACTTCTCCTAAGACATCATCAGTGCGGCAGGTTGAGTACGCTTAATCGATTCCCACCAGTAATCTGTCTCTCCTCGCAACATAAAGGCGGCAAAGGGAACCTTTTGCTCCTCGGAGCATCCCAAGACATCAAATATCTTGGTAATCTGCTTTATCCATGTTTCCGCTATAAGTGGTTTTGGCTCTCCCTGCATGCGATAGACCATGCATGCGATAGACCGCACAGACAGGTTATTCCCACAGAATAATAAATAATAAATGGAATAACAACAGTCTCTTCATGAATAAGAAAGAATAACACCCTTTACCGTTTTAAAGAAGAGCTAAAATAAGGAAGTAGTTAAGTAGCAGAATACTCTTCTTCTCTCTCTATAGTTTCTCTCTATAGTTTCTCTCTCTAGAGTTCAGTGAATTCGTAAGAAATAATAAAGGAATGAGCTGCTATTTATAGAAAAATAGAATGCATAGTAACTAATCCATGAACGGTCCAGATTGATTACTTTAATTTGACGGTCCATATTTAAAGAAAAATCTTTTAAATAAAATATAATATATTCTATTTATAGAATAACTTTAATAAAGTATTCTGTTTTATATAAAAAGATGTTTCTGTTTTATTACGTTAATAATACGAATAAAATAAAACGTCATTATCGCTAAAGAATTCATATTATTAACTGACAATAATTGAATCAAACTGAGTGACTTCTCACATAAGCATTAATAATCAATACCGTGTGCTACTATGTAACCACACGTATTACTGTACTTTTACTACCGAGTAGTTCAACAGTATCAATGGTAAAACTTCCGCCGTTATTTTTAATAAAATATTTTTGTCGTTTTCTCAATCTGACAATAATTCTGTTGTGGGGTCCACCAATGATTGTGCCGTTGTACGAATATTCCCTGTTAAAACGAATATTTCCCGACCAATCGAATATTATATAACAACTTGCGTACTTTACAAAATTTATAAATATTACCCACAACTATAATATTATATCAAATTAACTCCATAATATTCAAAAATGATATTTATAGAAAATTTATCTTTATTTATAAAAGTTGGGGTCTTACAGTTCATGAATTAGTTACTATGCATTCTATTTTTCTATAAATAGCAGCTCATTCCTTCATTATTTCTTACGAATTCACTGAACTCTAGAGAGAGAAACTATAGAGAGAAACTATAGAGAGAGAGAAGAAAAATATTCTGCTATTTAACTACTTCTTTATTTCAGTTCTTCTTTAAAACGGTAAGGGGTGTTATTCTTTCTTATTCATGAAGAGAACTTTTTTTATTCCATTTCTTATTATTCTGTTGGAATAACCTGTATACGCGGTCTACCCTATAATTGGTGACATTCTTCTATTATTCTGTTGGAACATCCTGTCTGTGTGTTTTACAACGGACCTGGTTCTGTCTAGTTATTATTCTGTTGGAACATCCTGTCTGTGTGTTTTACACCAGACCTGGTTCCATTATTTATTATTCTGTCGGAATATCCTGTCTGTGCGTTTACGCCGGACCTAGTTCCATTATTTATTATTCTGTCGGAATATCCTGTCTGTGCATTTACGCCGGACCTGGTTCCATTATTTATTATTCTGTTAGAATAACCTGTCTGTGTAATCTATCGCATGCCGAGTGATTTCTTTTGTTATTCCATTCTTTATTATACTCAGTTGGTTAAGTTTTAACTTCTATACTCCATGAAATTAGTGGAATATCCTTGATAATTGCGTTTCCATCCAGTATCTTTTCATTAAAATATTATTCTAAGCATTCTTAAATTTTACTCCACAAACTAGTATCATGTTGACAATTTGGACGTTGTTAATTCTTGGATAAATTAATTCTTGAACTTGTTTTATTGAATTTTTATATCATTGTCATCATCCTCATGTTTATAAAATGTTAAAAGTCATCTGTGACCTGTAGTGCATAGATGGACTTGGTATGATTATGACCAAAGATTATTCGGTATAATCATGACCGTAATGTTACAAATGATGTGGTAAAAGTACTCATTGGCCCGTAGTACATTGATGGACAGTTGTTGGCATGATTATGACCATTAATGAATACACAAATATTTTTGGCCCGTAGTGCATGGATAATTGTGGTCGTGATACTACAGAATATCCTTGGCCGTAGTGCAGGGGTGATTCGATGATGTAGATTATTTTGTTAAGCTGAGTCCCAGCGATAACCGTGTTGAAAAACCTTTTAAATCATAGAAGATAATAGATTTTATTCTCTACTTGACTCTTTTAATAGATTGCTTGTTCCGCTGCAGTTAAACTTGATGTTCGTTATATTTTATCAGTTTAACACTGTTGAAGGCTAATGATAATTTATTCTGCATTATCTTAGTCATAATATTTCTTACTGGGCTAGTTGAGCTCACCCTTTCTTTCACTGTTCTCTTCAGGAAATGAGAATATAGTTGGGACGAGTTAGGGAACGGAGTGATGGACCAGATGATAGTATTAGTAGTCCTCACTATTCTGTTAATTAGTGTGACAATAATTGTAATGAGGACTCCTTTTGAGTTTGTATAGTCTCTAGTAGACAATAATTGTATTCAAACTTACAGTTATGTTTTGTCGTATTGTACACGACAGTTGTATTAGTAAGTTGTAAATTGTATTCTGTACCATGTATCTGACGACCCAAGATGGGTGATGTATACCTAATTTTGGGGGCGTCACAGTTGGTATCAGATCTTAGGGATATGATCTCTGGCTAAGATGTGAGAATAGAACTAGGAGGGGAGAGATGTGGAATTCATTCGCTAGTATGACCTACCTAAGTTTATTTGCATGGTATTTAATTGGTAGGTCAGAATATAAGGATAATATATGACATATCAGTTAACTTTTGTTTTGTGGCAGTATCTGAAAATGGCATCCGAGAATGTTGAGAATAGCAATGGAGCACAGGTGACTGTTGATTCACCACATATCAATAATCGGGATAATGTGCATCAGGAAGGCGACAATCCTCATGCAAACAACAATACTGACCAAATGATGAATGATGAAATGTTCAGAAGCTTTATGCAGTTCATGCAACAGCAGGCGAGAGCGGATCCTGTTCAAAATATAAGTGAAAACACTGAAAACTCTCGGACGGTCACCGCTAAACAGTTCAAGGAGCTGGGACCACCGGAGTTTAAGGAAGAGCCAAAACGACTTATAGCGGAAACATGGATAAAGCAGATCACCAAGATATTTGATGTCTTGGGATGCTCTGAGGAGCAAAAGGTTCCCTTTGTCGCCTTTATGTTGCGAGGAGAGGCAGATTACTGGTGAGAATCGATTAAGCGTACTCAACCTGCCGCACTGAAGATGTCTTGGGAGAAGTTCTAAGAGCTATTCAATGACAAATACTTTCCCGAAAGTGTTCGTCACATGAAGCACTACAAGAAAAATGTTTATCAGCGATCGCATTTTAGCGACCGTGTATGGTCGCAGATAGGCATTAGCGAACGCCTCCGGTCGCTGATAGTCGTCGCATAAAATCTAGTCGCTGGGATGCACATCCGCGACCACTATTACCGACCGGCTTATTTGCGACCAATATTAGCGACCGAATGTATTACTTCGGTCGCAAAGCTGAGTCAGCATAGTCCATTGCCAATGCTGACATGGTCAACATGGCAGCGACTGCCATCAGTGACCGAATTCGGTCGTTGATACCCTCACATGTAAGCCGTCGCTAATAATTATCAGCGACCGCATGCGGTCACTGATATGAAACAGAATGCAAACAAGATTTTTGCTATTTTTCAGAATTTCCAAAAACCTGTACCTGTTTTGTACATATTTTGTACCTGCTTTATCCCAACACACAATCACAACAATATAAACAGCATTCACAACAATATAAACATCCATCTCCCCCAACATACACCAAACTAGTATTTAAACATTTAGAACCCAATATGAATTGAATAAATATAATAACATTTCAAAACTTGTTTAAGTAACATACAAACATTACAAAAATGAATATACAAGTACAAGCTTATACTATAACTACAAAGCTGATCTAAAGCAGGTACGTCAAGCATCATCGCCTCCTTGATCACCCTGTAATTAACAAAATAATAAAACAAGTTACAAATATAGTAACTATGTTTATACTGATATATATTACGATAATATATACAACAAAGTGATTTTATACCTCGTCGCCATCCCCATGCTGTCCTGCTGCTGCTGTCGCTACTGCTTCAGCTAACTCCTCAGGATCGAGAGCCCCCAGATGCCCGCCCAGTATATTCAAAAGATTTCGATCTCGACATATAGCTCTCACACAGTCAGCCGGAGTGTGAACAGCTGGATGACTCGATGACTGTGAAGACTGGGTAGCAGAGCTTCCTGAGCCACTGAAGGATGGGCGTCGTCGTTGTCCTTGACCTTTAATGTATTTCTTCTTCACTACAGAAGCCCTCTCCCACATCTCTTGATCAATAGTCGGACGTGGAGTGCCTTCAAGATAGCGCTCATTCAATAAATGCTTATAAGTATCCTGTCATCATGTTAACAATTAAATAGTTAAAAATAAATTCTGTAAGCATTGATAAACAAGATCAAGTTGTTAAAACTTATTACTGCTATCTGGATAACATCAGGCAGACCATCACGGGTGGCCACGTACACATCCAGCCAATGGATAGGTGTACCTTGAGACTGAGACTCCTATACAAAAAATAGCACAATATTACTAAGTTAAAATGTGATATATTTTCTAGAATTCATGATTATAAACATATTAAAACTTGTAAATACGTACCCTGGCAGTGATATGCTGCAACTGTGAAATACTGTCGCCCTTGTATGTCCCTTTAGCCTTTTTGCCATCGGGTACACCTGAGGATCTATTGGTGGAGGCAGTCTTTCGTCTTTTCACCCAACTCTCAGCTCTCCATTGGGCACACATCTCAGCCCATATGGACTGGGTGCACCACCAGGGGCTATGCTCGTGCATATGATCCTCTCACTGGCCTGGATGGTTGATCTCGGCATTGTGAAGGGCTTTTTGTCTTTCTTTGTTCAAATTGTCTTTGGTGCGGACCGCGCACTTCTGCCAGAATAATGTCTGTATCACTGAAGCCTGCGCGTCCTCCCATCTATATCGTTTCTGCAAATAAAACAACAATAAAAACATTACTAAACAATTATCCTTTGAATATTATATTATATGTCATAATTAAAAAAAACATACCTGAAATTCAGTTCAAACAGCATCCTTGTGGGCGATAGGTGTGCTCGCCCACGTAATCACAGGTGTAGGCCAATTCTGTAAACACAGCTGTGATATGCACCTTACGATCTTATTATATGAAAAATCACTATAATAAACAACAATTTACATCAGCGATAAATAGATATATTAAAGCAATTTACATCTTAAATGCTTATATATAAATGATATATGTGGGACGTACGTGCTATTCGGAGGAGGGCGAATCTAAATAAGAATCCGATCATCTGGATTAGTAGGGGCCTTGGGCACATGATTAGGCCCCCTACCCATGCCGCGCTTTTTCTGCGCTACTTCAGAAGCCATCTGTATATTACAAATTTCAAGATGTATATATGACAATAAACATGACAGTGATATAAACATGTATATGAATATAAAATGACAATAAACAAAAGTTACATTTAAATAATTTAGTACATAAACATGACAATGATATAAAAAACATGTAATGCTAAACATACATTTCATTTGTTCATGTGTTAATTAATGTCTGAATCAGAATCATCTTGTATACGTGTTGCAGATTCATAACCATCATCTGCTTCAGATTCAGTGTCAGATTCAGTCAATAACTCTTCCTCCTCAGTATCAATGTCATCTGACACAAGTATTGACTCATGATCTAATTCATGTGGTTCATCTCCACCATCTAACTAGATTACTTTATTGTCGTCCTCCACATTTATTATAGTTTGACTATGAAGCATCTGCTCTTGGTAAATCTCCCCATCAACTACTTCTACACGACTACGCGCGGGAGTATGAATTACAACTTGCCAATCTGTAGGCGGTCTATCCCTTTTCCTAACAGGAGTAGGAGTATAGTATACTTGTACTGTTTGAGTTGGTAAAACAAATGGTTCGTTGGAGTACGCAGATCTATGGAGGTCAATATCGACGATTCCATGTCTGTCAACACGTATCCCTTTTTCTGAATCAAACCAACGGCACTTGAACAAGTGGATATGACCCCCGTACGTGCCCTTGTACGACAACTCTACGATTTCCTCCAACTCCCCATAAAAGGCACTTGAACATGTGTACCTTGCATGCGGTTTGACAATCTTACCATTAGGAGATTCATAAAGTTCTAATCCAGGACGCTTACAAATATCTTTCATGTCCAAACGTGCCTTATCATTATCTTTTGTCTTCCCCGTAACATTCACACAGTGTTAAACACATTGTCAAACACATTCTTCTCAATATGCATCACATCTAGAATATGACGAATCAAATTTGTAGACTAATAAGGCAGTTCCCAAAAGATGCTTCTCCGAACCCAGTTATGAGATTCGCCAAACCCATTGATTATGTTTGTGGCATCAATCTTACCAAATGGGATAACCGGAAATCTCATCACACGATCTCGCATCTCCGTTCCCGACAAACCCATTCATAGGTTGCTCTCTGCCTTGTTCCCAATCAAAATCTGGCCCTGCAATATCATGAACCATTTCATTCATACGATGAGTACTACTGCCCAAAATTTGTACTTGTGTGATGCCACCATCTCTTCTCTGCCCATGTGCCCACCAACATTCTTCGTAATTTCTCATGAACCCAGAAATAAGTAAATGATAGTTTATCATGTCTCTGTCCATATAATTTACATTCTTACACTTCAAACATGGACATCGTATCTGCGACTTACCATTCATACATTCCGGGTGACTATACGCATACTCCAAAAACACCTGGCAACCAGCTCTAAATTCAGCTGTAGCACCTATCTGGGCACTTGACTTTCGTCGTGCCATCCAACTACGGTCTGAATAGAGGTCCATGATTCCACGGTACCTACTACAGATAACATGAGCTTATTAATCATATGACTTGAGCATACTTGTAAGCATATGATTAACATTTTAGCATACTTGTAAGCATATGACTTGAACATACTTGTAACCATATGAATACGTAAGGTATGAGAAACTTCACGCCAAGAATTGAATAGTCCATCTAAGACCTCCGCTAACATGTTTTAAGATTATACCCCTCACGGTCCCTTTCTATAATCTTTTATGTTTTGGGATAGTCACAATTTGTCGGCGAAATTTATAGCTTCTATAACATTTTGTAGCTTTATTCTTATATACATAAGTGTTAAATACCCTTGTTTTTCTGTTATAGCCAAAACATTCTATTTATTGACCAAATGTGTGTAGTTACCTTCTCTGTTGCACTAACAGTTCCCTAGCACTGCCTATTTTGGCTTAACAGCCCCCCATGATAGCTTACCATGCTGAAAACCAAACTTGGCTTGGCCCCGTGAGGCTTGGCTTAAGCCTCGTGTGGCCTCGCGGCCCCAAGCCCAGCCCATCAGCTCCAACATCCCCTTAATAGGCTCTAGTGGATCACCAATAGGCTCGTTAATACTATAAATGTTCGCAACAACAGCGACCAATAAACAATTTTCGCCAGAGTCTCCCCTATAATAAGGACTAGCCACATGCACGACGGCATGTATATAAAGTCATTTCTAGGCACCCAAGACACAAACCAAGAGTCCACATATACGATCTTGCATAAGTATAAGTAATGTGAAGATATACAATAAAATCTTATTTAAAATTATTACAAATTTGAGGACAAATTTAAGTATACATTGTTTTGTTCCATGTTTGTCTATAATTTTGTTGGATGCTTAGTAGTCTGACTCGTCGAGGGTTCGATCTTTGGTTCAAATTTTAACTATATTTTTTAATTCTAATTTTAAATTTGGAGTTCATGAGTCGTCATTGGGTACTTAATTAATTATGCATGCCGTGAATAATAATTGAGAATTAAAATCAAGGAAGAATTCCAGGAATTGTATATACCTATTTATTATTCCAAACAAATACTATGAGAAAACCAAAAAGAAATAAAGAAAGAAAATGGGAGACACATGAGGAACTAGGGACATCCTGCGTGACAGGACAACCCATTTCCAAACCCGTGATATTCACAGAGTGTCACAGTTATATAAATCACATATATATATATATAAATTTAAAACTAAATAAGCATGTCTTAAAATAAAATTAGAAATTAATTGGAATCTTTTGCATTGAAAAGAAGAGCAACCTCAAAAAGAAAAAAAGCATCTCTCATTTGATATGGTATGAAACTACGAATATCACACAAACAAATAATGAATCGTAACAATTTGGAATTAATTTGTAAAAAGCATCCTACAAAATTAAATGGGTCATTTATCAAGAATTCAATAACAAAAAAGTTCCTCAATCAATCAATGGGTACTTGTACAAATATCCCCAAAACCCAAAGAAATAAACTTTATAATCAAACTGTGATTAATTAGAGCAACCACAGTTCATATCTAAGTCAAACAAACCAAAAGTTTAAGCACTAATAATAACAAAAATGAAAAAAAAAGTTAGGGTTTGTCTAACAACAAATTACCTTTGTAGAGGCAGTGGCAGGTGGGTGGCAGGTGGGCGACAGGTGGGCGGCGCGAACTTCTTCTCCTTCTTCTCTTCTCCCCCCTTTCTCCCTCTTCTCTCTATTTCGGACCTCCCTCTTCTCTTTTCCTTTCTGTGTTCTGTGTCGAGCGAACTGGCTACTGATTTCATTTAGTAAGATCAGCGACCGCTATCTGCGACCACTTGCGGTTGCTACATTTTAATGACATGGACTTATCAGGGACCGAATACGGTCGCTGATTATAAGTGGTCGCAAAAAAGTACGCGCCAACATTTCGTGCCAATTTTTACGAGGCAAATTTGTTTTAGCGACCACTCAGTGACCAGATATGCGGTCGCTGATAATATTGGTCGCTGATAGGCATTTTTCTTTTAGTGAAGGAGGTGGAGTTCATCAAATTAGAGCAGAATAATATGACCGTGTCGCAGTATGAGGCTAAATTTGCTGAGTTATCACTACAAGAAAAAGGCTTAACAGCGACCAAGACTATCCGCGACCGCATATCCGGTCGCTGATACTATTTATAGCGACCGACATCTGCGACCGTTCCTTAAAGTAGTCGCTAAATACTATCCGCGACCGCATGCGGTCGCTGAGAAGTCGCTATTACAAATTTACCTCGTAAAATTTGGCACGAAATATTGGCGCCAAGGTTTTGTGCGACCACTTAACATCTGCGACCGCATGCGGTCGCTGATAAGTCCATGTCATTAAAATTCAGCGACCGCAGATGGTCGCTGATGGCGGTCGCTGATCAAACTAAAAGAAATCAGTAGCAGGTCTTTCGCTCGACACAGAAGACGGAAGAAAAAAGAAGAAGAAAGGGAGCTCAGCATAGAGAGAAGAGGGAGAAGAGGGAGAAAAGGGGGAGAAGAGAAGTAGGAGAAGGAGAAGTTTACCGCACCACCGGCCAACCACCGCCGCCACCAGCCAGCCGCCGTCCCCACCAAACACTGGTATGTACTTTTTATTTTAGGTTTTCTTAATATAAATTCTCTCTTCTTTTTCCTCCTAATGAAATTGAGAAGCCGTCGCTAGTCAAGCAACTGATTCATTTTATCGTCACTTTTAGGTAATAATGTTTCCGTTGAATTTCCTTATAAGATTTCGTTTTTAAGTAAAAAAAAAATTCTTATTTGGTGTGTTTTGTTTGCTAGAGAATAATCATTCATATGAATAATCATTTGTTTTTCAGAAGCATCTGAATTGGTTTAGAAGATTTATTGTTAGAGACTTGAATTTCAGTTAGTTAGATGTTACCAAGGACAGTAATTTTCTAACAATACCTTCCATCCGTCCTACAAAAAGAGTCCCAATTTGTGAATTTTGTAAATATTAAGACTGTGTATTTATTTTATGTTTGACCCTACAAATATAAGTAGTTAGTTAAGTAGTGGTAGGCTGGTAGCATGGTAAAGAAATTATGCGGAAAAACCCAAGAATATTGGGTTATTTTATATTACTATCAATCATCTACCTAAAATTTATTGAAAACTACATCCTAAAACTCGAAATAATATTACTTCAACTGAAGTTGGGATAGCTTAAAGTTTTTTGTGAAGAAGAGCAAGGGGGTAAACCTTGTAAACTTTTATGAATCAATGAATTCAATTCTTCAAGTAATTGTTCGATTTGATTGGAAATTTTTATATTTCTCTTGGTTTGTGTCTTGGGTGCCTAGAAATGTCCATATATGCATGTCGTCGTGCATGTGGCTAGTCCATATTGTAGGGAAGACTCTGGTGAAATTTTTTTAAGTATTATAAGTATATTGGTGATCCACTAGAGCCTATTAAGGGGCTGTTAGAGCTGATGGGCTGGGATTGGGGCCGCGAGGCCACACGAGGCCACGCCAAGCTTAGCTAAGCCTCATAGGACTAATAGTCCCACATTAAGGGACTAATAGTATGCCTTCTTCTGCAATCTTGATATACGCAGCATATGCAGACCATATATGATGTAATGATTCGTATTCTACCCCTATGAATCTATTGGCTTTAGGTTGGTGTTAGTTAAAATATGTAGGATGACATAAGACCATACTCTAATTTAAGATCCATAACAATATACCATGCCTTTGGGTAGTCGATCTCAAGCGGTGTAAATTTGTTTTGGCATGTATCCTTGTTCAATTCCCGAATAATCATATATGATGCACACTCATGTTATATATGTATATATACATCTATATGTATTTATAAGCATCATAAATGGGATTGAGCTGAATTGTAAATCTCTAACAAGGGAATACAATAAATTCATGTCAACATAGGTACCGTGCAATCATGGACCTCTATTTAGACCGTAGTTGGATGGCACGACGAAAGTCAAGTGCCCAGATAGGTGCTACAGCTGAATTTAGAGCTGGTTGCCAAGTATTTTTGGAGTATGCGTATAGTCACCCGGAATGTATGAATGGTAAGTCGCAGATACGATGTCCATGTTTGAAGTGTAAGAATGTAAATTATATGGATAGAGACATGATAAACTATCATTTACTTGTTTCTGGGTTCATGAGAAATTACGAAGAATGCTGGTGGGCACATGGGCAGAGAAGAGATGGTGGCATCACACAAGTACATAATTCTGGCAGTAGTACTCATCGTATGAATGAAATGGTTCATGATATTGCATGGCCAGATTTTGATTGGGAGCAAGGCAGAGAACAACCTATGAATTCTGATGCCAAAGAATTCTTTAAGTTGTTAAACGAGGGTAGCGAGCCATTGTGGCATGGTTGCACCAAACACACTATATTGTCTGCAGTGGCGACATTACTTAACATCAAGGCTGATCACAACATGAGCCATCAGTGTTTTGAGTCGCTCTTGAAGGCCATTAAGAGTATGTTGCCTGACGGTGAGAAATTACCTGGTAACTATTACTTTTGTAAGAAAATGGTGAAGAAGTTGGGTCTTGGATACCAAAAGATCGATGCATGTCCCAACGATTGCATGTTGTTTTATAAGGAAAATGAACAGATGACAAGGTGCACGTTTTGCAGTCATGATCGGTTTAGGCCTAATAAAGAGGGTGTGACTACAAAAAAATCAAGTATACCGTTTAAGATTCTAAGGTATTTTCCAATAACACATCGGCTAAAAAGATTGTACATGTCTTCAAGAACAGCTGAACATATGAGTTGGCATGCGAAATCTCCAGCTAAAGATGGAGAACTAAATCATCCCGCAGATGGGAAGGCTTGGAAAGATTTCAACTTAGCACATCCTGGATTTGCATTGGAACCTAGAAATGTGAGGCTTGGATTGTCCACCGATGGTTTCAATCCGTTTGGCCACTCAGCTGTTCCGTACTCATGTTGGCCTGTGATTGTTACTCCGTACAACTTGCCACCTTGGATGTGTATGAAACAGCCATACTTATTTCTTTCACTCTTGGTTCCTGGTCCTAAGAGTCCTGGAAAGAACTTAGATGTTTACTTGAGACCTCTTATAGACGAGTTGAAGGTATTGTGGGAGGATGGAGTACAGACTTAGGATGTTGCAACGAAAACAAATTTCAACCTTAGGGCAGCGGTTATGTGGACTATAAGTGACTTCCCAGCTTATGGTATGTTAGCTGGATGGAGTACACACGGGAAGTTGGCTTGTCCGTATTGTATGGAGCATACAAAGTCGTTTAATCTATCAAAAGGTCGAAAGCCTTGTTGGTTTGACTGTCATCGTCGGTTCTTACCGGTAGATCACCCATTTCGAAGAAATAGAGAACACTTCAGGAAAGGGAAAGTAGACAATGATATACCTGCACCGCGATTTTCGGGAACGGAGATGCGAGATCGTGTGATGAGATTGCCGGTTATCCCATTTGGTAAGGTTGATGCCACAAATATAATCAATGGGTTTGGCGAATCTCATAACTGGGTTCGGAGAAGCATCTTTTGGGAACTGCCTTATTGGTCTACAAATTTGATTCGTCATAATCTAGATGTGATGCATATTGAGAAGAATGTGTTTGACAATGTGTTTAACACTGTGATGAATGTTACGGGGAAGACAAAAGATAACGATAAGGCACGTTTGGACATGAAAGATATTTGTAAGCGTCCCGGATTAGAACTTTACGAATCTCCTAATGGTAAGATTGTCAAACCGCATGCAAAGTACACATTGTCCAAAAAGCAAGTTGAAGATGTATGCACATGGGTTAAGTCTCTGAAACTACCAGATGGATATGCATCAAACATTGCAAGGTGTGTTACGGGTGGGAAATTGCAAGGGATGAAGAGTCATGACTGTCATGTGTTCATGGAGAGGCTCATGCCTATAGCATTTCGGGATCTGCTTGATAAACCAATATGGGATGCTTTGACGGATCTTAGTCGTTTCTTCAAAGACTTATGTTCAAAATCATTAAATGAGAAGGACATGTCTGTACTTGAGAAGAACATCATAGAGATCACGTGTAAACTGGAAAAAATATTCCCACCTGGTTTTTTTGACTCCATGGAGCATTTGCAAATCCATCTTCCCTATGAAGCTCGTGTTGGGGGTCCAGTTCAATATAGATGGATGTACCCTTTCGAAAGGGTGATGGGAAACCTTAAGAGAAAGGTTAAGAATAGAGCTTATATCGAGGGGTCGATATGCGAGGCATACAGTTTAGATGAGATATCTACGTTTGTCTCAGACTATTTTCCGGACGAAGTCTTGACAAAGGCCAATCGAGTATCGAGACATGATGATGGGGGAAATGTTGAACTAAATGGTCGACTATCTGTATTTGGTCTATCGGGCCGCGCTTATGGAAAAGGGAAGCGCATATTCCTCTCTGAGCAAGAATTACATGCTGCACATACTTACATTCTTCTCAATTGCGAGGAGATTGACGAATTTGTGAGGTACACATGTAAACTTGATAATTTATCTTTTAAGTTGACAATTTATTCCAATATGTTAATGTTTATAACATGGTATAGATTGTACGATGACGAGTTAAAAGTGAAGCATCCCGGCATAACTGATAAAGATGTTCAAATCAATCGGGATAAAAACTTTGCACTTTGGCTAAAGGACAAAGTAAGTTTAATTTTTAAGCACGTAATATATATATATATACTCCATGTTAACTATGACTTCATTTAATAAGATGGAGTTTTTGTAGGCTTTGACTAAGGGATCAACGATTCCGGCTAATGTACAAGTCCTAGCTATGGGACCAGACAGGGACCAAGTCACCCGCAATGGTTACAAAATAAATGGTTGTGAATTTCACACAAAGGCATATGAGCACGGTAAAAGAACAACGAACTCTGGAGTGTGTGTCCAAGGAGATTGTTACAATGAGCTTGGTCGTGCCTTTTATGGGGAGTTGGAGGAAATCGTAGAGTTGTCGTACAAGGGCACGTACGGTGGTCATATTCACTTGTTCAAGTGCCATTGGTTTGATTCAGAAAAAGGGATACGTGTTGACAGACATGGAATCGTCGATATTGACCTCCATAGGTCTGCGTACTCCAACGAACCGTTTGTATTACCAACTCAAACAATACAAGTATACTATACTCCTAGTCCAGTTAGGAAAAGGGATAGACCGCCTACAGATTGGCAAGTTGTAATTCATACTCCCGCGCGTAGTCGTGTCCAAGTAATAGACGGGGATTTCTACCAAGAGGAAATGCTTCAGAGACCTCCTATAATAAATATAGAGGACAACAATGATGTAATCCAGTTAGAGGGTGGAGATGAACCTGATGAATTGGATCCCGAGACAGTTATTGTGCAGGATGACAGTGATATTGAGAAAGAGTTATTGACTGACACTGACACAGAATCTGAAGATGGTTATGAATCTCCGATACTTGTACAAAATGATTCTGACTCATCAGACAACGATTTTCATTAAAATGTATGTTTAGTTTTAATTGTACAAAATGTATGTTTATGTTCATGTTCATGTTTAGTTCATAATTATGTACCTTTCATTTATGTTCTCTATATAGGAATGTTCTCTATATCCTTAACTATATCATTTATAGTTGTTGTAGTTAACTATTTTGCAGTCATGTTTATGTACCTTTCACTTATGGTAATCGTAGTTAACTATTTCATACAATTAATTGTCATTCATAATTTCATACTAACATCCTAATTTTTTTTATTTATAGATGTCTTCTGAACCTGTTGCACGAAAGCGCGGGTTGGGTCGGGGCCCTAATCATGTGCCGAAGGCCCCGGCTAATCCGGATGATCGCATTCTTATACAGATCCGTCCTCCTCCAGAAAGCACGTAAGTTAAACATCGTGTATATATAAGGGTTTAATATTTCCATTGTTATAAATATATTTTAATGTAAATTATTGTATATTGTAGTGATTTTCAAGATAGTAAAATTGTGAAGTGCATTTCACAATTATGCTTACAGAACTGGCCTACGCCAGTGATTACATGGGCGAGCACACCTCTCGCCCATAAGGATGCAGTTTGGGCTGAATTTCAGGTATATTTATTTAATCACTCTGATAGATAATACATAGTTAATCAACTAATAGTTTAGTAATGTTGGATTATGGTATTATAGTAGTTTTAATATTATTATTGTTGTTTTATTTGCAGAAGCGGTATAGATGGGACGACGCACATGCATCAGTTATTCAAGCACTGTTCTGGCAGAAGTGCGCCGTCCGGACTAAAGATAATCTAAACAAAGAACGACAGAAAGCCCTGCACAATGCTGAGATTGACCATCCAGGACAGGGTGAGCAGTATATGCATGAGCATTGCCCCTGGTGGTGCGCACATCCCATATGGGTGCAGATGTGTGAGCAGTGGAGAGCTGAGAGCTGGGTCAAGAGACGTAAGACTGCCGCCTCGAACAGATCCTCAGGTGTATCTGAAGGCGAAAAGGCAAAAGGCACGTACAAGGGCGGCAGTATATCTCAGCTGCAACATATTGCTGCTAGGGTACGTATGTATAACAAGCTTATTGGCTTAGTTATTTGTCTTTATGTTTACAGTCATGTTTTGTAGCTAAAATATCATATGTTTACATATTAATATGAGAACATGAACTGTAGGAGTCTGAGTCTCAAGGTCAACCTATCAATTGGTTAGATGTGTATGTGGCCACCCGTGATGGTCTGCCTGATGCTGTTCAGATAGCGGTAATAAGTTAACTTTAAATATATTATAGTCATGTTTTTTAGCATTTCGTATTTATTTTTAACTATTTATTTGTTGACCTTCTGACAGGACACTTATAAGGGCTTAATGAACGAGCGCTATCCTGAAGGCACCCCGCGTCCGGCGATTGATCAAGAATTGTGGGAGAGGGCGTCCGTCGTGAAGAAAAATTATGTTAAAGGTCAAGGACAAAGACGACGCCCGACCATCAGTGGCACAGGCAGCTCTGCTACCTAGTCTACACAGTCTACACAGTCATCAGGTCATCCAGCCTATCATACTCCTGCTGACTGTGTGAGAGCGATCTGTCAAAATCGTGATCTTCTTCTTATACTGGGCGGGCATCTGCATTCTCTGAATCCTGATGACTTGGCAAAGGCAGTGGCGGAAGCAGCAGCATCACAGCATCAGGGTGGCGACCAGGTACTTTTAATGTTTCATTACGTACATTGTCTATTATTTAGCTTTCCCCAAGTCATAGCAGTATCAACACATGTAACATATATGTTTTATTCTTTTGTTAATTACAGGGTACTAATTTGAATGATCCATGAAGAGCTAGACCAGTCATGCATGTTAGATTTGTAAAGCCTTGTTAGACTTGTTTTTTAGATTTTTAAAGCATTGTAATCTTTTAAACTACTTATCTTTGGACTGTATTGGTTTACGATTCTATTATATGGATGTTTACGATTGTATTGTGTTGTGTTGATTTAGATTCATTCTTTGGACTGTATGTATGGATGGATGTTTATCATATAGTAGTTATCATGGATGGATGCTTATATATACTGCTGTGTGTTGGGATAAAAAGCAGGTACAAAGCAGGTTATTTTTGGGAAATCAATAAAACAGGAAAAATATTTAAAAAAAAAAAACAAAGTCAGCGACCGCGTGCGGTCGCTGATACAGTATTAGCGACCGAGTAAGGTGCTTCTACTTCAGCGACCGCATGCGGTCGCTATTACCAGTCGCTGACACGTGTACCACATCACGTCTGACGCATGACTCAGCATGAGTCAGAATAGCGACAGCTGAGGTCGCTGATTGCGGTCGCTAATAATGCGGTCGCTATTGTTGGTCGCTGATGTCTTTTTAGCGACAAGATTTTCTGCGACTACTATTAGCGACTGCATCCGGTCGCTGATACCCATCTGCGACTATATGCGGTCGCAGATGTGCGGTCGCTGATAAGCCTTTTTGTTGTAGTGTATCCCAGTTTGCGTCCCACTTGGTGGATAATGAAGAGCGAATGACGCAAATGTTTTTGCGAGGTTTGAAACCTGAGATACGTCAACATCTTATTTCTCATAAACTGTGTTTGTATTCAGATGTTATGAATAGGGCTCAGTTAGTGGAGCGCGATAATGAGTCAACGTAACTAAAAGAGAGCAGTCGGCAAAATGATAATACCAGTGAGTGCAGTCATCGAAGCGGTGACAACAAGCGTGGAGGAAATCAACAGGCCAGAAATGGTAACCACTTCGGTGGTAATCAGGGCCAGAACAATAAGAATGGTCATTTCAAGAAGAGGAGATTCAACAATGATGGAAAGACGTCAGCACCAACACCCGTTGTTAAGGAATGAGAACGACCACCTATCATATGTTTCAAATGCGGAGGGGAGGGGCACATCAGTCCAAACTGCGCGATGCCGTCTAAAGCATGTTATAGTTGTGAAAGAGAAGATCATTTAGCTCGATTTTGTCGTTTACCAAAAACAAGTTCAGCCAGGATGGAGACACCAAAGGCCGTCCCAGAAAAGTCAAAACCGGTAGTACAAGGGAGAACATTTGTTGTGACCTCCCAGAAAGTAAGAAACCCGGATGAGGTCATCACGGGTAAGCTTATCATAAACTCTAATGAAGTCTATACTTTATTTGATACCGGTTATACCCATTCTTTTATTTCTCCTACTTGCGCTCATCGATTAAATTTGACTCCGGAGAAATTAGACTTTGACTTATCTGTTGAAACTCCATTGGGAGAACCTTCATTACATCCACGGTTTATAAGTCTTGTTTGGTTCAAGTTGGGACCCACACATTACCTGTCGATTTTATTTCATTAAAAATACTTGCATTTGACGTGATACTAGGGATTGATTGGTTAACTACTCATCATGCAAAAATTGATTATTTTTGTAAGGTTGTTAGCTTTCATATTCCTAATCGACCTATTATGCGAATTCAAGCAACCAAACTATTAAAATCAATCGCTGTCATCTCAAACCATAAAGCTATTCGTTTATTGAAAAACGGATGTCAAGCTTTCTTAGCTCATGTCACGGATCTAAACAAAAATACGTCAGTTTTGAATGATATTTCTATTGTTAATAAATTTCCTGACGTATTCCCTGAAGAACTTCCTGGCCTACCCCAGAGCGTGAAATTGAACTTTGTATCGACCTTGAACCCGGTACAAAATCCATTTCTAAAGCCCCATATCGAATGGCTCCTATTGAACTTTAGGAGTTAAAGATCCAACTGCAGGAATTGTTAGACATTGGCTTTATTCGTCCTAGTACTTCTCCTTGGGGTGCTCCTGTTCTATTCGTGAAGAAGAAAGATGGAAGTATGCGACTTTGTATTGATTATCGGGAGTTGAATCATGTCACCATAAAAACAGGTACCCATTGCCACGTATTGATGACCTGTTTGACCAGTTGCAAGGAGCACAATTCTTTTCAAAGATCGATCTTCGTTCTGGATTTCATCAGCTGAAGGTTAGAACTGAGGATATTCCAAAGACGGCTTTCAGAACTCGGTACGGGCATTATAAATTCCTAGTCATGTCCTTTGGATTGACAAATGCTCCTGCTGCCTTCATGGATATGATGAACCGGGTATTCAAGGAATATTTGGATCACTTTGTGGTCGTCTTTATTGATGACATCCTTATTTATTCCAAAAGTCGTGAAGATCATGAGCAACACTTGAGGCTGGTACTCCAAAAGCTTCGTGAATACAAGCTTTATGCCAAGTTGAAGAAATGCGAGTTCTGGCTGGAGGAGGTAGCATTCCTTGGACACGTAGTATCAAGTCGTGGAATATCTGTTAACCCGGCAAAGATTGAAGCTATTCAAAGCTGGGAGCAACCTAAATCAGTGACCGAAGTACGTAACTTTCTTGGTTTAGCTGGTTATTATCGGAGATTCGTGGAAGGATTTTCTCGAATCGCTACTCCATTAACTCAGCTGACTCGGAAAGATACAAAGTTCGATTGGAGCGAAGAATGTGAGAAGAGTTTTCAAGAACTCAAGAGGAGACTCATTTCAGCACCTGTTCTAACAATACCATCTGGCTCGGAGTCATCTACAGTGATGCTTCGAGCAAAGGGTTGGGATGCGTTCTCATGCAACATAGAAAAGTCATAGCCTATGCATCAAGACAACCCAAGGAATATGAGAGGAATTATCCTACTCATGATCTAGAGTTGGCAGCTGTTGTCTTTGCACTTAAAATTTGGAGGCATTGCTTGTGACGACCCCAAAATAGGTCCATTCCATCCAACCTATTCTGAGTCGCCAAATACATGGTACAGAAAACAACTACAACTTTATTACAACAATTATCGTGCAAAATACAACAACAGATATGCTGTGAGTTTGGATACAAATATATACCAAATGTGACTCATGTTCCAATCGTGGACATCACCTCACAATGACACCTTACATAAAGGTATAGTCAAAAACTGTTTTAGAAATTAGCAACTTTGGGAAGTGCTCAAGGAAACCTTCGTACATGGGAGGTCATACGTCTAGGTTATGATTGATATCATATGGCCACAGAATTATCCTTGGTTGACCCAATAGACCCCAAAGAAAAACGAGAAGATTACTATCATATTCTTCCCAATGGTGAGTCTTCTCTTGACATATCATTATCTCTACTGTCTCTAATTGAGAATTATACTTCAAACAAACACCAAGATTATATAGGTAGTGCTCGTATATATACTCAGCAAGTGGATGAGCACATCCCTGTCTTATGATGACACGAGGTTGTATGTCGTCAGACATCTTGTATGATAGTGGCAAAACACCCTTCCAACGTTGGGTACACCTTACCCTATTGGATTCACCAAATAAAACTACTAAATGGACTTTTCTATACTGCTTCGGGAGAACCTCCACAGCTAGAGACCACCGTTCTATTTCCCCGTTACCCTCGCTCAACCCAACTACACTCTTATTACCTGAAAGGAATTGTGAAGCAAAAGGGTGAGCACAACTAGCTCAGTAAAGAATATCATGACTAAAGATAAATAAATTATCAATAGTCTTCATCAGTAAAAAATCAGAGATTTAGAACATATGGTAGATGATAAAAATTTCAACCATAGTTGCAGCGGAACGAACAATCCATTAGAAGAGTCAAAAAACTATTAAGTCTATTATCTTCTCTATGTTAAAAATCCACCAATAATGTTTTATCCCTATAACATCAATCAACAGTTCCTTTCCACAATCATATGAATATCTCATAATCATAATTGTGATTCTAAATTCCACTTCGTACCCAGGACGAAGATAATTTTCATCACATGTCTTTACCTGAAACATCAAAGATCATGGTTATACCAAATCACAGTTCCTGTTTATAATCATACTAACAATTTCATCTTTGCACTACGGGCCAAAGATATTCATTAACAGACCATCTTTGCACTACAGGCCAAAGATATTCATCAACAGGTCATCTTTGCACTACGGGCCAAAGATATTCATCAACAATTCATCTTTGCACTACAGGCCAAAGATATTCCTCAACAGTTCATATTTGCACAACAGGCCAAATATATTAATATCTCAAAGAAATATATAATCAATTCAGAATTATATAAACAATAATTATAACCATGTTGATCAATTCACCTTTGCACTTAAGCTAAAGATATTCAATTATAAATTCAATGGTCATGATCATACCAATCAACATTTCAACTTTGCACTACTGGCCAAAGGGAACCCATAGTCATGATCATACCAATAATCTACCCATCTTTACACTCAAGTGAAAGAGAATTTCAACATCAGGGTTATAAAAATGTTATATATGATAATAAAATCAATATAATCAACATATATATTTAATCTCAAGAGTAATATTCTTAAATCAACTATAATATGGTCAGAAAAAGAAACCAATTTTATCGTGAATAGTAACTCGTGAATAGTAACTCATGAATAGTAACTCGTGAATAGTTACTCGTGAATAGTAATTCATGAATAGTAACTCGACATGAAAAAGGTAGAAATTTCATAATAAAATTCATACCAATATTTCGATATAATAATATTGAAAGAATAATATTTCTTAAGCTTATAAACAATTTATTTAAATTATTTACACTTTACTAATTAATGCATTTAATCATCATAAAATGCTAACTCTTAAGATTTCATCATCAATAACCAAAACCCTCATCAAAAAAATCTGCATATACCTCATATAGGATTCTCAAGCCATAAAATCCTATTTTCAAATTTTCTTACTTCACAAAACATATTTAATTCATTTTCTCATAACTAATCTATTTTCATGAAAAATACGAAATCAATTCCAAAAATATTTTTTTTCTGAGATTTAGCAGAATATAGTCCCATATTGAACATATATTTTTCTCAGAATTTTTAAAACTCATTTACTATTTTTCATATGGCCAAAACCACCGAATATTTAGATATTTATCAAACATTATACTTTTGTCCAAAAATTTCAAAATTTACAGAGTATACTTCTATCATATACATGTACTCCCAATAAAAATTTCACCAATTTTGGAGTTAACCACAAGGAGTTATAAGCGGTTACTTTTAAAATAGTCTCTCCCCGTAAAATTCATAACTCTTAATCTATACATCCAAAAATTACCATTTTTGGACATAATCAATAAAACTCATCAAAATATTATTTTAAATTTTTTCAGAATTTTCTGAAGGTCAGAAGAATTACGAACTGAAAAACATAATAATCCTTAAAATCCATTACTATCCCTTACCTCAAAAGTGCAGTATTTCTGACTGGAATGCAAAGCCGAAGGAAACTTGCACTGAATAGCAACTCTCAAAGTATCTAAATACTCACAAAACATGCTTCATAATATAGAGAGAGAAAGAGAGAAAGCTTATGTTTCTGGTGTAATTTTTAATTCTAACTTAGCCCTCTATTTATAGGAAAATGTTAGCACGCCGAAGCAGACTTATCCTGCAACCTGATGGCTTTACCTGCTACTATTCCCACCCACCATATTTGAATAAAAATCTCAGCACATTTTATCACCAACCAAGAGTGGGGCCCACCAATTCTAGAATTTTCCACCAAAATGATAAATTTCGAAACTTCAACAATTTCTGAACCAGTCATCTCTTAAAATTCATAACAAATCATACGCTCATTTTTAACGGTTCAAAATTTATGGACATATACTCAACTTATATATGTATAACATATCCAAAAATTACCACGATCCAACGGTCGGATTAAAAATTATAACCATCGCAAAATATCCCAAAAATCCTAATTTTTAATACCTCAATTCCGACAAAAATACTGATAAAAACCTCAACATTAACTCCTTCATTTTTAACCACAAAAATATATTCCTCATTTATATCCACATAAAATAAATATTTTCTTATCATATGAATCAATAATTAATTATTCACAAATAATATTACAGAATCACATTATGACAACCAGGCCGTTCCCAGGAAAGAGGGGGCTTTTCAATAAGGATTTCTCCTTATTGACGCGCAATTAGATGACCAAACCTCTCCTTAGACAGAACTTTCTAGACATTGCCAATAATGCTATCTAATAATATTATTCAAATAATATGAATTATTGATCTGATAATGAGAAATACTGTGCAGTGACAATTATTGAAATAACAATAATATAAAATATCAACGCAATAATTATTGATTCAATAAAATAAAATATTGAACAGAAATTACTGTAACAATTATTGAGTAGTACCTTTTCACGTACGAATCAATAATTAAAAAAAATAATGTGCAATACCGTGTGCTACTGTGCAACTACGCGTATTACTGTATTTTAACCACCGGGTATTCCAACAGTGTTAACGGTAACAACTACGCCGTTAATTATAAAAACTCAATTTTTGTCGTTATCTTCATCCGACAGTTATTCTGTTATGGGGCCCACAAATGTCTGCGCCGTCGTACGAATATTTCCCGACAGAAAGAATATTCCACGACCAAACGAATATTCCCCGACAACAATGAATATTTTATAACCACTTGCGTATTTTGAAAAGTTTTCACATTTCACCCATAACTTTAACTTTTTATCAATTTAACCATTTACTGAATTGTAATTATAAGAAAAATTGAATACTTTTATTTCATAAAATTTGGGGTCTTACAATCTCCCCTCCTTATGAAATTTCGTCCCCGAAATTTACGTACCTGGTATTTCAAAGAGTTGAGAATACCTTGCTTTCATTTCAGATTCCATCTTCCCTGTCATCATGATTTCTCCATTGCTCATATCCTGTATTTTAGATATCATTCTAGAAAATAGCTTCAAAACAAGGGTAAATTTAACAAATTAACATATCACATAATATCCCGATATTATGACTGACCAACAAATAAGCTTAGGTAGGACACACTAGCGAATGATTTATTCATCTCTCCCCTCCTAGTTCTATTTCTCGATCTCCGCCAGAGATCATATCCCTAAGCTCTGATACCAACTGTGACGCCCCCCAAAATAGGTATACAACACCCATTTTGAGTCGCCAAATACATGGTACAGAAAATAACTACAACTTTATTACAACAATTATCATGCAAAATACAACAACACATATGCTGTGAGTTTGGATACAAATATATACCAAATGTGACTCATGTTCCAATCGTGGACATCACCTCACAATGACACCTTACATAAAGGTATAGTCAAAAACTGTTTTAGAAATTAGCATCTTTGGGAAGTGCTCAAGGAAACCTTCGTACATGGGAGGTCATACGTCTAGGTTATGATTGATATCATATGGCCACAGAATTATCCTTGGTTGACCCAATAGACCCCAAAGAAAAACGAGAAGATTACTATCATATTCTTCCCAATGGTGAGTCTTCTCTTGACATATCATTATCTCTACTGTCTCTAATTGAGAATTATACTTCAAACAAACACCAAGATTATATAGGTAGTGCTCGTATATATACTCAGCAAGTGGATGAGCACATCCCTGTCTTATGATGACACGAGGTTGTATGTCGTCAGACATCTTGTATGATAGTGGCAAAACACCCTTCCAACGTTGGGTACACCTTACCCTATTGGATTCACCAAATAAAACTACTAAATGGACTTTTCTATACTGCTTCGGGAGAACCTCCACAGCTAGAGACCACCGTTCTATTTCCCCGTTACCCTCGCTCAACCCAACTACACTCTTATTACCTGAAAGGAATTGTGAAGCAAAAGGGTGAGCACAACTAGCTCAGTAAAGAATATCATGACTAAAGATAAATAAATTATCAATAGTCTTCATCAGTAAAAAATCAGAGATTTAGAACATATGGTCGATGATAAAAATTTCAACCATAGTTGCAGCGGAACGAACAATCCATTAGAAGAGTCAAAAAACTATTAAGTCTATTATCTTCTCTATGTTAAAAATCCACCAACAATGTTTTATCCCTATAACATCAATCAACAGTTCCTTTCCACAATCATATGAATATCTCATAATCATAATTGTGATTCTAAATTCCACTTCGTACCCAGGACGAAGATAATTTTCATCACATGTCTTTACCTGAAACATCAAAGATCATGGTTATACCAAATCACAGTTCCTGTTTATAATCATACTAACAATTTCATCTTTGCACTACGGGCCAAAGATATTCATTAACAGACCATCTTTGCACTACAGGCCAAAGATATTCATCAACAGGTCATCTTTGCACTACGGGCCAAAGATATTCATCAACAATTCATCTTTGCACTACAGGCCAAAGATATTCCTCAACAGTTCATATTTGCACAACAGGCCAAATATATTAATATCTCAAAGAAATATATAATCAATTCAGAATTATATAAACAATAATTATAACCATGTTGATCAATTCACCTTTGCACTTAAGCTAAAGATATTCAATTATAAATTCAATGGTCATGATCATACCAATCAACATTTCAACTTTGCACTACTGGCCAAAGGGAACCCATAGTCATGATCATACCAATAATCTACCCATCTTTACACTCAAGTGAAAGAGAATTTCAACATCAGGGTTATAAAAATGTTATATATGATAATAAAATCAATATAATCAACATATAGATTTAATCTCAAGAGTAATATTCTTAAATCAACTATAATATGGTTAGAAAAAGAAACTAATTTTATCGTGAATAGTAACTCGTGAATAGTAACTCATGAATAGTAACTCGTGAATAGTTACTCGTGAATAGTAATTCATGAATAGTAACTCGACATGAAAAAGGTAGAAATTCCATAATAAAATTCATACCAATATTTCGATATAATAATATTGAAAGAATAATATTTCTTAAGCTTATAAACAATTTATTTAAATTATTTACACTTTACTAATTAATGTATTTAATCATCATAAAATGCTATGTAAGACCCCAATTTTTTATAAATAAAGATGAATTTTCCATAAATATCATTTTTGAATATTATGGAGTTAATTTGATATAATGTTATAGTTGTGGGTAATATTTATAAATTTTGCAAAGTAAGCAAGTTGTTATAAAATATTCGTTTGGTCGGAGAATATTCTTTTTGTCGGGGAATATTCGTACGACGGCACAATCATTGGTGGACCCCACAACGGAATTATTGTCGGATTGAGAAAACGGCAGAATTATCTTTCTATAAAAATAACGGCTGAGGTGTTACCGTTAAAACTGTTAAAACTGTTGAACTACTCGGTAGTAAAAGTACAGTAATACGCGTGGTTGCATAGTAGCACACGGTATTGATTATTGATGCTTACGTGAGAAGTCACTCAGCTATACTCAATTATTGCTACAGTAATTGCTGCATCATATCTCTTAAATTATTGTCATAGTATCATCTGTATAATATGTTATATTATTGAGACGTTATGGTAAGTTTGGTTATTTTATGGGGGGCCATATGTCATCATCTAAGAGTCTCTTCGTCAATAGTAATTACCGTCGTCAATAGTAATTACCGTCGTCAATAGTATTTACCTTGGTCAATAGTAATTACCTTCGTCAATAGTATTTACCTTGGTCAATAGTATTTACCTTGGTCAATAGTAATTACCTTCGTCAATAGTATTTACCTTGGTCAATAGTAATTACTTTCGTCAATAGTGGTTGTCCCTTCAATATTACCAAGAGTCATTTGACCCTTCGTTAAGACCAAGAGTCATTTGACCCTTCGTTAAGACCAAGAGCCACCCTCAGTTTTTCTATAAATAGAGGCCTAGGGCTTCATTATTTTTCACGAATTCATTCAAGCTATAGAGAGAGAAAGTATAGAGAGAATAAGAGAGAGAGAGACTAAAAGTATTCTGCTACATCACTTTTCCAATATCCAGTTCTTTTAAGGTAGGGAATATTATTTCTTTTATATTCATGAAGAGAACTTCTGTTATTCCATTTGTTATTATTCTGTTGGAATAACCAGTATACGCGGTCTACCCTATACTTGGTGACATTCTTCTATTATTCTGTTGGAACATCCTGTCTGTGTGTTTTACACCGGACCTGGTTCCGTTTATTATTCTGTTGGAACATCCTGTCTGTGTGTTTTACACCGGACCTGGTTCCGTTTTATTATTATTCTGTTGGAATATCCTGTCTGTGTGTTTTACACCGGACCTGGTTCCATTATTTATTATTCTGTTGGAATATCCTGTCTGTGTGTTTTACACCGGACCTGGTTCCATTATTTATTATTCTGTCGGAATATCCTGTCTGTGCGTTTACGCCGGACCTGGTTCCATTATTTATTATTCTATTGGAATAACCTGTCTGTGCGGTCTATCGCATGCATGGTGATTTCTTTTGTTATTCCATTCTTTATTGTACTCAGTTGGTTAAGTTTTGACTTCTATACTCCATGAAATTTGTGGAATATCCTTGATAGTTGCGTTTCATCCAGTATCTTTTCAAGAAAATATTCTTCTAAGCATTCTTGAATTTTACTCCACAATGCAGTATCATGTTGACAATTTGGACGTTGTTAATTCCTGGATAAATTAATTCTTGAACTTGTTTTATTGAATTCTTATATCATTGTCATCATCCTCATGTTTATAAAATGTTGAAAGTCATCTGTGGCATGTATTGCATAGATGGACTTGGTATGATTATGACCAGGGATTATTCGGTATAATCATGACCGTAATGTTACAAATGATGTGGTAAAAGTCCTCATTGGCCCGTAGTGCATTGATGGACAGTTGTTGGCATGATCATGACCATTAATGAATATACGAATATCCTTGGCCGTAGTGCAGGGGTGATTCGATGATGTGGATTATTTTATTAAGCTGAGTCTCAGCGATCACAGTGTTGAAAAACTTTTTAAATCATAAAAGATAGTAGAGTTTATTTTCTACTTGACTCTTTTAATGGATTGCTTGTTCCGCTACAGTTAAACTTGATGTCTATTATATTTTATCAGTTTAACATTGTTGAAGGCTAATGATAATTTATTCTGCATTATCTTAGTCATAATATTTCTTACTGGGCTAGTTGAGCTCACCCTTTCTTTCACTGTTCTCTTCAGGAAATGAGAACGTAGCTGGGACAAGTCGGGGTACGGAGTGATGGTCCGAATGATAGTATTAGTTAGTAGTCCTCACTATTCTATGTAATGGTGTGTTAATAAATGTAATGAGGACTCCTTTTGAGTATGAATACTCTCTAGAAGATAATATTTGTATTCAAACTCACAGTTTATGTTTTGTCGTATTGTACACGACAGTTGTATTATTAAGTTGTATTTGTATTCTGTACTATGTATCTGACGACCCAAGATGGGTGATGTATACCTAATTTTGGGGGCGTCACAGTTGGTATCAGAGCTTAGGGATATGATCCCTGGCTAAGATGTGAGAATAGAACTAGGAGGGGAGAGACGGGGAATTCCTTCGCTAGTATGACATACCTAAGTTTATTTGCATGGTATTTAATTGGTCGGTCATAATATAAGGATAATATATGACATATCAATTAATTTTTATTTTGTGGCAGTATCTGAAAATGGCATCTGAGAATGTTGAGAATAGCAATGGAGCACAGACGACTGTTGATTCACCACATATCAATAATCAGGATAATGTGCATCAGGAAGGTGTCAATCCTCATGCAAACAACAACACTGACCAAATGATGAATGATCAAATGTTCAGAGGCTTTATGCAATTCATGCAACAACAGGTGAAAGCGGCTCCTGTCCACAACGTAGGTGGAAATACTGGAAACTCTCTGGCGGTCACCGCTAAACAGTTTAAGGAGCTGGGACCACCGGAGTTTAAGGGAGAACCAAAACCACTTGTAGCTGAAACATGGATAAAGCAGATCACCAAGATATTTGATGTCTTGGGTTGCTCCGAGGAGCAAAAGGTTCCCTTTGCCGCCTTTATGTTGCGAGGAGAGGCAGATTACTGGTGGGAATCGATAAAGCGTACTCAACCTGCCGCACTGAAGATGTCTTGGGAGAAGTTTCAAGATCTGTTTAACGACAAATACTTTTCCGAGAGTATTCGTCACATGAAGGAGGTGGAGTTCATCAAATTGGAGCAGAATAATATGACCGTGTCGCAGTACGAGGCAAAATTTGCGGAGTTATCCCGGTTTGCGTCCCACCTGGTGGATAATGAAGAAAGAATGACGCGGATGTTTTTAAGAGGTTTGAAGCCGGAGATACGTCAACATCTTGTTTCTCATAAACTGTGTTTGTATTCAGATGTTGTAAATAGGGCTCAGTTGGTGGAGCGCGATAACGAGATAACGCAACCAAAAGAGAGCAGCCGGCAAAATGATAATACCAGTGAGAGCAGTCATCGAAGCGGTGACAACAAGCGTGGAGGGAATCAACAGGCCAGAAATGGTAACCACTTCGGTGGTAATCAGGGCCAAAACAATAAGAATGGACATTTCAAGAAGAGGAGATTCAACAATGATGGAAAGACGTCAGCACCAGCACCTGTCGTTAAGGAAGGAGAACGACCACCTATCATATGTTTCAAATGCGGAGGGGAGGGGCACATCAGTCCAAACTGCGCGATGCCGTCCAAAGCATGTTATAATTGTGGAAGAGAAGGTCATTTAGCCCGATTTTGTCGTTTACCGAAGACAAATTCAGCTAGGATGGAGGCACCAAAGGCCGTCCCAGAAAAGTCAAAACCGGTTGTGCAAGGGAGAGCGTTTGTTGTGACCTCCCAGAAGCAAGGAACCCGAATGAGGTCATCACGGGTAAGCTTATCATAAACTCTAACGAAGTCTATACTTTATTTGATACCGGTTCAACCCATTCTTTTATTTCTCCTACTTGCGCTCATCGATTAAATTTGATTCCGGAGAAATTAGACTTTGACTTAGCTGTTGAAACTCCATTGGGAGAAACCTTCATTACATCCACGGTTTATAAGTCTTGTTTGGTTCAAGTTGGTACCCACACATTACCTGTCGATCTTATTTCATTAAAAATACTTGCATTTGACGTGATTCTAGGGATTGATTGGTTAACTACTCATCATGCAAAAATTGATTGTTTTCGTAAGGTTGTTAGCTTTCATATTCCTAATCGACCTATTATGCGAATTCAAGCAACCAAACCATTAAAATCAATCGCTGTCATCTCAAGCCATAAAGCTATTCGTTTATTGAAAAACGGATGTCAAGCTTTCTTAGCTCATGTCACAGATCTAAACAAAAATACGTCAGTTTTGAATGATATTTCTATTGTTAATAAATTCCCTGACGTATTCCCTGAAGAACTTCCTGGCCTACCCCCAGAGCGTGAAATTGAATTTTGTATCGATCTTGAACCCGGTACAAAACCCATTTCCAAAGCCCCATATCGAATGGCTCCTATTGAACTTCAGGAGTTAAAGATCCAACTGCAGGAATTGTTAGACATTGGCTTTATTCGTCCTAGTACTTCTCCTTGGGGTGCTCCTGTTCTATTCGTGAAGAAGAAAGATGGAAGTATGCGACTTTGTATTGATTATCGGGAGTTGAATCATGTCACCATCAAAAACAGGTACCCATTGCCACGTATTGATGACCTGTTTGACCAGTTGCAAGGAGCACAATTCTTTTCAAAGATCGATCTTCGTTCTGGATATCATCAGCTGAAGGTTAGAACTGAGGATATTCCAAAGACGGCTTTTAGAACTCGGTACGGGCATTATGAATTCCTAGTCATGTCCTTTGGATTGACTAATGCTCCTGCTGCCTTCATGGATATGATGAACCGGGTATTCAAGGAATATTTGGATCACTTTGTGGTCGTCTTTATTGATGACATCCTTATTTATTCCAAAAGCCGTGAAGATCATGAGCAACACTTGAGGCTGGTACTCCAAAAGCTTCGTGAATACAAGCTTTATGCCAAGTTGAAGAAATGCGAGTTCTGGCTGGAGGAGGTAGCATTCCTTGGGCACGTAGTATCAAGTCGTGGAATATCGGTTGACCCGGCAAAGATTGAAGCTATTCAAAGCTGGGAGCAACCTAAATCAGTGACCGAGGTACGTAGCTTTCTTGGTTTAGCTGGTTATTATCGGAGATTCGTGGAAGGATTTTCTCGAATCGCTACTCCATTAACTCAGCTGACTCGGAAAGATACAAAGTTTGGTTGGAGCGAAGAATGTGAGCAGAGTTTTCAAGAACTCAAGAGGAGACTCATTTCAGCACCTGTTCTAACAATACCATCTGGCTCGGAGGGATTTGTCATCTACAGTGATGCTTCGAGCAAAGGGTTGGGATGCGTTCTCATGCAACATGGAAAAGTCATAGCCTATGCATCAAGACAACTCAAGGAATATGAGAGGAATTATCCTACTCATGATCTAGAGTTGGCAGCTGTTGTCTTTGCACTTAAAATTTGGAGGCATTACTTGTATGGGGAGAAAGTGGAGATCTTTACGGATCATAAAAGCCTCAAATATTTCTTCACTCAAAAGGAACTCAACATGCGACAACGACGTTGGCTTGAACTGTTGAAAGATTATGATCATACCATTCAATACCATCCTGGAAAAGCGAACGTGGTAGCTGACGCATTGAGTAGAAGATCATATGCGGGTACAAGTGCAATATTAACAACGCAAAGGCCCATTTTGTGTGACTTGCAAAGGATGGAGATAGAGTTGAAGACTCCAGGGACCCATGTGATGATGGCGAATATACGAGTAGAACCGACTTTAATCGATAAAGTTAAAGCTGCTCAAGCTACAGACCTGGAGCTGATGCGTATGAGGAAGAAAGTGCAAGAAGGTGTTATGCCGGAAGCAAGAATCGATGAAGAAGGAATACTTCGAGTCAACTCCAGACTTTGTGTTCCTAACAACCCTGATTTAAAGTATGAAATCATGATGGAGGCGCACAACACACCGTTTGCAATCCATCCTGGAAGTACCAAAATGTATCATGATCTTCGTCATACATTTTGGTGGAGCAATATGAAGAGAGAGATAGCGTTGTTTATCTCAAGGTGTCTAACTTGTCAACGAGTCAAAGCGGAGCATCAAGTACCAAAAGGTCCATTGCAACCACTTGAAATTCCAGAATGGAAGTGGGAGCACATTACCATGGATTTCGTTACCGGTCTTCCTAGGGTTTCTCAAGGTATTGATGCGATTTGGGTCATTGTTGATAGATTGACCAAGTCTGCTCATTTCTTACCGATACGAGAAACTTATACACTTGAACGTCTTGCTCGTATGTACATAAACGAGATTGTAAGACTGCATGGTATGCCAGTATCCATAGTTTCTGATCGAGACCCAAGATTCACTTCACGATTTTGGGTTAGTTTACAAAAAGCTATGGGCACGGAGTTACGATTTAGTTCAGCATATCATCCTCAGACGGACGGACAATCAGAGAGGACTATTCAAACTCTTGAAGATCTATTAAGACTCTGTGTCTTTGACTTCAAGGGAAGTTGGGACAAGTTCTTACCATTGGTGGAGTTTTCCTACAACAACAGTTATCAAGCAAGTATTGGCATGGCTCCATTCGAAGCATTGTATGGAAGAAAATGTCGTTCTCCAGTATGCTGGGATGAGGTGGGCGAAGCAACGTTGTTGGGACCGGAGTTGGTACGTATGACTACAGAAAAGATTCAAACGATCCGACAACGTATAAAAACCTCACAAGATCGACAAAAGAGTTATGCTGATCTTCATCGAAAGGACGTGGAATTTGATGTAGGAGATCATGTGTTCTTACGTGTTGCTCCATGGAAAGGAGTTACGAGATTTGGAAAGAGAGGAAAGCTAAATCCTCGATTCATCGGTCCATTTTTAATCCTCGATCGAGTAGGAACTGTGGCTTATAGACTCGCTTTACCGCCAAGTATGTCTCGTGTTCATAACGTTTTTCACATATCCATGTTACGCAAATATGTGGAAGACCCGAACCACATTATTGAGTTAGAACCGGACGAAATAGCGGAGGATTTGACGTATGAAGAAGTTCCTGTTCAAATCTTGGATAAGAAGGAACATATTCTACGCTCCAAGGTTATACCTCAAGTTAAAGTTTTGTGGAGAAACCACGATGTTGAGGAAATGACTTGGGAGTTAGAATCAGAAATGAAATCAAGGTATCCTTACCTCTTCGACATACCAGGTACGTACCCTAATTTCGAGGGCGAAATTTCATAAGAAGGGGAGGTTGTAAGACCCCAATTTTTATAAATAAAGATGAATTTTCTATAAATATCATTTTTGAATATTATGGAGTTAATTTGATATAATGTTATAGTTGTGGGTAATATTTATAAATTTTGCAAAGTAAGCAAGTTGTTATAAAATATTCGTTTGGTCGGAGAATATTCTTTTTGTCGGGGAATATTCGTACGACGGCACAATCATTGGTGGACCCCACAACGGAATTATTGTCGGATTGAGAAAACGACAGAATTATCTTTCTATAAAAATAACGGCTGAGGTGTTACCGTTAAAACTGTTAAAACTGTTGAACTACTCGGTAGTAAAAGTACAGTAATACGCGTGGTTGCATAGTAGCACACGGTATTGATTATTGATGCTTACGTGAGAAGTCACTCAGCTATACTCAATTATTGCTACAGTAATTGCTGCATCATATCTCTTAAATTATTGTCATAGTATCATCTGTATAATATGTTATATTATTGAGACGTTATGGTAAGTTTGGTTATTTTATGGGGGGCCATATGTCATCATCTAAGAGTCTCTTCGTCAATAGTAATTACCGTCGTCAATAGTAATTACCGTCGTCAATAGTATTTACCTTGGTCAATAGTAATTACCTTCGTCAATAGTATTTACCTTGGTCAATAGTATTTACCTTGGTCAATAGTAATTACCTTCGTCAATAGTATTTACCTTGGTCAATAGTAATTACTTTCGTCAATAGTGGTTGTCCCTTCAATATTACCAAGAGTCATTTGACCCTTCGTTAAGACCAAGAGTCATTTGACCCTTCGTTAAGACCAAGAGCCACCCTCAGTTTTTCTATAAATAGAGGCCTAGGGCTTCATTATTTTTCACGAATTCATTCAAGCTATAGAGAGAGAAAGTATAGAGAGAATAAGAGAGAGAGAGACTAAAAGTATTCTGCTACATCACTTTTCCAATATCCAGTTCTTTTAAGGTAGGGAATATTATTTCTTTTATATTCATGAAGAGAACTTCTGTTATTCCATTTGTTATTATTCTGTTGGAATAACCAGTATACGCGGTCTACCCTATACTTGGTGACATTCTTCTATTATTCTGTTGGAACATCCTGTCTGTGTGTTTTACACCGGACCTGGTTCCGTTTATTATTCTGTTGGAACATCCTGTCTGTGTGTTTTACACCGGACCTGGTTCCGTTTTATTATTATTCTGTTGGAATATCCTGTCTGTGTGTTTTACACCGGACCTGGTTCCATTATTTATTATTCTGTTGGAATATCCTGTCTGTGTGTTTTACACCGGACCTGGTTCCATTATTTATTATTCTGTCGGAATATCCTGTCTGTGCGTTTACGCCGGACCTGGTTCCATTATTTATTATTCTATTGGAATAACCTGTCTGTGCGGTCTATCGCATGCATGGTGATTTCTTTTGTTATTCAATTCTTTATTGTACTCAGTTGGTTAAGTTTTGACTTCTATACTCCATGAAATTTGTGGAATATCCTTGATAGTTGTGTTTCATCCAGTATCTTTTCAAGAAAATATTCTTCTAAGCATTCTTGAATTTTACTCCACAATGCAGTATCATGTTGACAATTTGGACGTTGTTAATTCCTGGATAAATTAATTCTTGAACTTGTTTTATTGAATTCTTATATCATTGTCATCATCCTCATGTTTATAAAATGTTGAAAGTCATCTGTGGCATGTATTGCATAGATGGACTTGGTATGATTATGACCAGGGATTATTCGGTATAATCATGACCGTAATGTTACAAATGATGTGGTAAAAGTCCTCATTGGCCCGTAGTGCATTGATGGACAGTTGTTGGCATGATCATGACCATTAATGAATATACGAATATCCTTGGCCGTAGTGCAGGGGTGATTCGATGATGTGGATTATTTTATTAAGCTGAGTCTCAGCGATCACAGTGTTGAAAAACTTTTTAAATCATAAAAGATAGTAGAGTTTATTTTCTACTTGACTCTTTTAATGGATTGCTTGTTCCGCTACAGTTAAACTTGATGTCTATTATATTTTATCAGTTTAACATTGTTGAAGGCTAATGATAATTTATTCTGCATTATCTTAGTCATAATATTTCTTACTGGGCTAGTTGAGCTCACCCTTTCTTTCACTGTTCTCTTCAGGAAATGAGAACGTAGCTGGGACAAGTCGGGGTACGGAGTGATGGTCCGAATGATAGTATTAGTTAGTAGTCCTCACTATTCTATGTAATGGTGTGTTAATAAATGTAATGAGGACTCCTTTTGAGTATGAATACTCTCTAGAAGATAATATTTGTATTCAAACTCACAGTTTATGTTTTGTCGT